>JAPTGW010000009.1:11669949-11682078 GCA_029814545.1 Apogonichthyoides opercularis
GACCAATTTGGATCAAATTTTCAGAAAACATCAGAAATGGGGCAAGGAAGAACTGATTAACTTTTGAGAGCGATCCAAATCACCGTCTGGATCAAACTAGGGGGACTCTATGGGTTGGCAGAGGTCTGCGCTCTCCGAGTGCTTTTCTAGTTAGCGATGTTAAACACAGCTTAAAATGTTAAACATGCCACACAGGAAATCCACAAGTTCATGTTGCATCCTCTCTTTTTTTCAAGTGTACTTGTACAAAGATCATCTGTCTTGGGAAATTTGTTCTTCTCAAGGTGTTACATATGCAAGCATAGATAATACAACATATATGTATACCTCTATAGAAACACATAGAGTTCATTAGTATGCTTCATTATCATATAATTGTATGTAATTTGTGAATAAAAAAACAAAAACTTGTCTTTTATAGTTTTAACTAAAAACATCTGAGCCTGAAGAAAGGATACAATTATTTAACTATATTTGTAGATGATGCAAACTTCACTGTATGATTTGGTTAAAACCTTAAATCTAATTCATTCTCACACTATCCTTGGCAGTAATTTGACACAGTAACCTACAATGTGGTAGCGCTAACCACTTTGAGTCAAAACCAGAAGCTGCAACACGTTAAAAAACCCTCAAACTAAAGGGAGACAAAAAAAACCATCCCACTTCTGCAGGTGTTTACATGTGCATTTGATGTTTTATGTCCTTTTAACACATGTTTAAAAAATATATATCATTATTGTATTTTATAGCATTTTGATTCTTCAGAAACAATCACTGCTTGAAGAGTAAGTGACAACAGCCTGAGCTTGTCACTGTTGAATCAGAACGCTGATTTTAAATGGGTGTTAAAAATAGGATGTTTTTTGTAAAAACTAGCAACTCACTGAAAAAACTTAAAACACGTTTATAGGAATCAAAACTAACATGTCATTTTTCTTTCAGTTCCTCAATAATATATCTCCATGGTTTCCAAGTTCCATTTTAAAAACAGATACTATATTAAGGGACACACTCACATGCCTGGTACAAAGGCATACATCTATGCTTTTAGCATGTCTAAAGAAAATCATTAGAGAAAACATTTATACTTTTATCACTATATGAATGGATGGAAAGAAAGGCCCGGGCTAAAGCTTAAAACGACTTTCCATTTTTTAAAGTAACACCAACAAAACAAAGAAAATCTTATGTCAAGTCTTATATTCAGTTAAAGGATGCGGAAAGTGGAAAATATTGCTATGACAATCTGAATGAAAACACACGGCAGATTTAAACATTTCCATTTCCCTTTTGAAACTGTCATAAAATAGACGATACGTCTGTAAATTCTAAAATGTGCTTATGTTTGGTAAAGTCTGGGGCAACGATAAGATGGGTAAACATGACAAATTCATGGGGCCCAGTGTTTGTGGGGGGACCATAGAGCAGTGGAGGGGGCCCAGTGGTGGTGTTGTATAAGACCCCCCCCCCACCACCACCTACACCACCACCAGGCAGATTGGCAGCACAGTCAATTTATGAAGGGCCCACGATTATGCTTTTATAGGGGCGCATGGGTAAAGTACATACTAAAGTAGACATACAGGACGTCTACTCCAGTGACTGCTGCTGAAAAAGTCACTGTTTTAATTTTCATGTCCAAATGCTTGCACTTCCATCAGCCCTTGCACTTCAACAACAGTATGTATGCAGTTAAACAGAGGGGAAAGGTGTGAAAACAACAGGAACAGGCTTAGAACTTTTTGCATTAGGTAAGGGGAAACAGACACATGTAAACCCACCACTTTAGCAGGTGCAAACGTTTGCATGTTTGAACACCGTGAACCGAAAGGTGCTATGGTGATCTTTGAGGTTTTGGAGACGATACCTATAGTGTGGTTAGTGATGACAATTTTTTGAAAAGATTTTACAGTGATATGGTTGCATCACTGTTATCAAGAAGAACAATGAATGTGATAAGGTGCTTATTGAGAAATTTAGAGGCAGGGAAATGACAGATGCAGCTTATTTCTGAAACCCGAATTTGAACGATACTGTGTTTGTGTATCTGTATTGAAAACCACAACAATAGACAACTGTAGTTTTGTTGCTGTACACTGATGCACATAATACTTCAGTTCAATCACTTCCCTGACCTATAAAGGAAAATCACTGACACATATCCATTTATGTACACACACAATCCTGGGAAAGCTAAGAAATCTTTATGTATATACTGATTTGTAAGGTTTTTCTTTAATCTGTGTTGCATATTTCATTTGTCTTACTTATCTTTAATACATTTCTTTTAGCATTTCTTGTCATTTATTTAATTTCATATTTCTTATTCAGTAATGCAGACAGCTCCTGAATTTTATCATCCTACTATATATTAAAAAGTCAACATAATGTCTTCAACAGTTCTAGATCTTAATCTGCACCCAGCTTTGTGTATTTCTTTTAAATGCCAATGGGTTATGTGCACTGAAACCCCACGCTAGTCAAATGAAACTCATAAATTAAAGGTTTTGTGCATGTGGATTTAAATTGGGTTTTTTATGGGTGTCTGTGGAAATGTTCCCCACCTACTCATATATTATAGCATGTATGTGTCTCTGAGATTTATATCTTTACTTTGGTGAAAAAAAAGGAAAAATTTCTCAATTAAAAGGTGGAAAATATAGGGACACATTTTTGATAATTTTAAAGAGAATTCAGAAAGTTTTTTTCTAGTTATAGTCATTTGATTATATGTTGTATATTTGTTGAAGTATAGTAAAATAACATGAAAATTGACTTTAAATGTAAAAAGTGCTTTGTCAATATAAACCTTAACACTCGTGTAATAATAATAATAATAATAATAATAATAATAATAATAATAATAATAACAACAATAATTCAAAAGAAAGTCAAAATGAGCTTAAGAAACACATTAGTGTTGATCAATACAAAATCTGTACATGCATGACTTTTTTTTTTTGTTGGGTCTCTGCTTCCTCTACTGATACTGGTCTTGGTGACAGCAGACAACTGGCTCATTTGCCTCAGAACCTGCTCAGTGAAGGATACTGTCTCACATCTGGGTAAGTTATACTGTCTGAAACTACGTCTTATATTTTATATGTTGCCTGTATTATTTTTTTATTTGGAAGGTTTAGCTGCTGTGCACATGTCATCCTTTATTATTTTTATTTGAGAATCATCAGTGTGCCTCTGGGACTGTTGCTTTAACTGATCACTGATAAATGCAAGTGGGCCTGTGATACAACACAGTCTGCTTAATTTTTCTTCATTCAATCTTTTTTGTGTACTATGACAATTTGAGTTCTCAGCGACAACCACAATATAGACTGTGATGTGGTTGGCAAGTTGGCAATGTGTCCCATTTTTGCCGTTCACTAGAAACATGTAGAATTTATGGAATAGTTAACAAACCAAGGAGTCCATTTATCATCTTTTAAACTCTGGCTGTTTCAGTGTGGCTAAAATAGTTAACTAGATGCAGATACAGTAATAATGTGATATTTATGGTACTTCAGTGGTGCCTCACGGTGGTGCAAATGGTGCGAAAACACTGCTTCCTCTTGTTCTCGTGCAGTTGATTTCTCTTCCTCAAATGCCAGTGGACTGTAGAATGGGCCAGGCGATTGGCACTTAAAGATGAAAATGAGATTTTAGTGATTGAGGCCAACTCTTAGAGCATATCAGATGCCATACCATTAAGCCTCAGAGTTATTAATTTGGTTTCTACTCAGTGAAGTATGTCGAGTCTGGTATACTGAGCCTACATTACCAAAAACACCATTTAGCTCCAACTTGTAGAATAACAATATTTTCATTCATTTTCTGACCCCGCTTTTATCCTCACTAGGGTCATGTGGGTAATAATATTAAAAAAAAAAAGTTTCAATATGACAGAGACAGACAGACAGACAGACTTTATTGATCCCAAACTGGGAAATTGTAGCACCACCATGTGGATGAGGCTTCAAAGTTGTTCCTACAGGTCAATTTAGCTGTGATTCCAACTGTTCTCTTTTAAGATAAGATAAGATAAGATAAAACAGAAAAATATAAAATGTAGAACTCAATAAACATAATAATAAATAAGGACAGAAAAACATGTGTAAATGATATTTCTACCATTCTCTTGTTCTCTTTATTTTAAACAGATTTCACTCTTGATCAACTAATGTTAACATTCTCATATGTTTCAGTCCCTGTTCACCAATGGACGGCAAAGTAATCACCATTTCTTCTGGGGATCTGTGGTTCTTGGAGGGCTTTGATGACATATATGACAACATTTCATCCTCAGGGGATGGGGAGTGTTGTAAAGGAGGGGATGTGTGTGACGTAGAAGAAGACATGCATTTCGAGGCTTTGTTCATCCCGGTTCTGTATTCTATCGTGTTTGTCGTGGGACTCTTGGGAAACGGCGTGCTCCTGGGAGTTCTGGCTCGCAGCAGGAGGTCCTGGAGTGTGACAGACACCTTCATCCTACACCTGTGCATCGCAGATGTCCTGCTGCTGGTGACGCTGCCCTTCTGGGCCGCAGAGTCTGCAAATACTGATGGATGGGCCTTTGGGACTCCCCTGTGCAAGATCAATGGAGCTGTTTTCACGGTAAGTCAGACAAATCTGTTCATATGCAGTCAGGTTGGGATGTAGACAGTGAGACAAATTTTGTGATTTTGCCTCTGCACACCACCATAATGGATTTGAGATGAAGCAGTTAAGATGCCATTGAAGTGTGGAATTGCAACTTTAATTCAAGGGGTTTAACAAAAATATTGCATTTACTGTTTAGGAAATACAACCATTTAAACACGGTCCCATTATCACAGACTCAAAAGCAATTGGACCAGCTAAGACTACTATGGTGCTGCTGCTGATCTCACTAGTGGATTCTTTCTTTTAAGAATGTATACAATTGTTGATTTTTCCACTCCTAAAGATTTAGCATTGCTCTGATATATTAAGCTTTTTCAACCAAATGATGACTTCCACTTGCACTGACACCTCTTTGGAGCTTGTGTTGACAGTTCCAGTGGTTGGTTCTAAATGTAAATTTAACATCTGAAATCAACTTCAGACCTTTCATCTGCTTTATTTATCAATGAATAACCAGGAAACAGGACGTGACACTGGGTGTCAGTCAGATTGTCTGATTACTTTTGAGCTAATTCCTCAACATTTAATGCAGTATTTTTTGTTAAACCCCTTGAATTAAAGTCCACATTTCAATCACATCGTGACTGTTTCATCTCAAATCCACTGTGGTGATGCACAGAAGAGACAAGAGACACAAAACATTCATATCATCATGTCACTGTCTAAATACATGCAGACCTGAGTGTACAGTGTAACATTTAGTTTTACAGAGCAAAGACATTATAGACAATATAGAAATGAATAGAAAGAACAATTTACAAACCTGCAGGATCTCAAAGAAAGTGTAACTGGGCTACAAATTAAATATACAATAGACATGTTTAATCTAATAAAACAAAGAAATAATCTCTTATATGGTCTCCAAGTCCATCCCACATAGAACAAAGTCACAATATAGTCTGTTCAGTATATATTTCCCCAGAGGAAGGATGCTCTATAACTGACTACGCTGAAGCTGACTGCTCTTTATTAAATGAATAATAATGACAAAAAGAGTCACTTGCCTTTGGTGTGTCTGATTTGTTCTTTCCTTCAGATCAATTTTTACTGTGGGATCTTTCTCCTGGCCTGCATCAGTCTGGACCGTTACTTGTCAATCGTCCATGCTACCCAGATGTACTCCCGCAGGAACCCCCTTGTGGTTCACATCAGCTGCCTGGCGGTGTGGCTCTTCTCCCTGCTGCTGTCCATCCCTGACTGGATCTTTCTGAGCGCCACCAAGGACACCCGACGCAACAGAACCGAGTGTATTCGTGATTACTTCATTCATGGCTCTGAGGCAGTCCACAAGTGGCATTTCGCATCACGCCTTCTCTACCACATCGTTGGCTTCCTCCTGCCTTCAGCCGTCTTGATCTTCTGTTACTCCTGCATTCTGAGGAGGCTGCGGTGTGGCACCCAGGGCCTCCAAAAACAGAAGGCCTTCAAGATCATCGTGGCCGTTGTGGTGGTCTTCTTTCTTTGCTGGCTGCCGTACAACATCACACTCATGGTGGACACTCTTAAATCCAACAACGGCAGTGACGGCTGTGGAGTCAGAACATCTCTGGAGAAAGCCAAGATAATCACTTCATCTGTGGGTTACATGCACTGCAGCCTCAACCCGATCCTCTATGCCTTTGTGGGGGTCAAGTTTCGGCGTCAGCTTGTGGACATCCTGAGGGCTTTCGGCTGCAAGATGAAGTCAAGTGTCCACTCTGCTGCAAACAGTAGAAGAAGCTCCTTTTGGTCTGAGTCTGCAGACACGTCCAACTCAGTGGCTGTCTGAGAGGCAGAGAGATGTAGAAACTGAACAAGCTCACAGAAAACTGTCTCACTTATAAGATACGAGCACGCATTGTATTTTGGTGGTATTGATCTAGTTAAATATCTAGACAAACTATGCTTTTGTTCAGTTTGTTTTGTAATGCAGTGCACAGGGCAGTGGTGGCTTAACATGAATGCAGGCTTTTGGTGAGAGAATGTTAAAACTATGGTGGAAAGATTATATACAAGTATTATATATACTTGATACATGACATTTTTCCTCAGTTCTGATTTTAGTTTCAGTCTTGGATTCTTTATAAAGATGGACACAGGAACAGTGAAGCCAAAAACATCTCCAGCTCACCATGGTGGTAGGCTGCAGTATAGCTTTTAACTCCTACCTCCTCCTTGTGGGGGGGGGGGGTGATGACAGTTCAAATGTCTCACTGCAGTCCTTAATAATTAACACATCGACAGGAAATTGATCAGATGGTGCAGACAAATTGTACATCCTCTTTCTCCTGTGAGGTCCTGGTTCTAAACTGTGTCACAAACACAACATGATATGTCCTGTAACTGCAGCATTTTGGATTTATTTTTATACAACGGGAAGAAATGGTGTTGGAGCATCTATCTTTATGTACAGTCGATGGTTGTGGCAAACTGTATAACCATATCCATACTTTTTCCTGCGTTTTTTTTTTTGGTTTTCATTTTCACTTTTGTTGTTGTCAATATGTATTTTAACAAAGACAAAAAAAAGGGTGTTGTCATGTTGGGGAAGCTGTTTGTACTCTGTGTAGTGGTGTATGTGTGAATGTTCATAAAAGATAATATGGATTGCTAAACTGTATTAATATACTCATAGAGCTCCACTGTATATGTATATAACATTTTGAAAGAGAGAATAAAATTTTTTAAATATCTTTTTTAATGTATTTTGCTGATTTCACTGTATAAATTCACTTCAAAGACACTTTCTAAAACACATATTGAAAAAATATTATCTATTATTTTCTTATTAATAACACAACATTATCAAAGAACTACAGATGACAGTTGGCTTGTTTTTCTCTTCACAGAAAATAAAAAATAAAAAAAATATCTATTGGTATACATTTTTTAGTAGTGAACAATGTTTGAGTGTGCATTTTTAAAGTCAGCTATGCCATTGACTGGACATTTCTTCACATACAGGTCAAAGATTATACACAAGATAATGTAAGTTGCAACAGTGGTGAAGATACTGTAGGTGTAACCATTAAAAAGAAGTCATGTTGTGTCAACTTAATTTTTTGGAGAAAACGGTACAACATCTTATTCCCCTTTATTTTTCTGTCTCTATATATTTATGTGTAACTCATTTTAATTTATTAACTTTGTGTGTTGCACTTTCTAAGATTTCCTACAGGTATAGAAGGCAGGTTGAATTATGCAGGTGATTAAATGCATGAACAGAAACAAGAACTATACACCAATGTGTAGTGGTTTTAGAGGAAACATCTTTCCTGTATGCTTAGCAGGAAATTGATACAAAGAAAAAAAAAAAGCCACACACCTCCACAGAAGTGGTTTAAGCAGTAAAGTGACACGCAATTTATGAACAAAGAGCACAGAGGAACACTAATTCTACAAGCATGTGTATGATTATACTAAAAACCCACTGTACCACCTTCATTATGTGTTTTTCAGAATGAGGGGCAAACGTTCCACTTCAGTGAGGTGGGTCAGGATCCAGTTTTAATCCAAACTATAAAGTCTTCAACACTTCTTAAACAGCAGTTTGATCGTTTAATTACAGTGACTCTGCACTGCTCAGAATGTATAAACCTTTTTAAAGCCTCAAACATATAGGAAATAGTTCCTTCTTTATTTTTTCTGAGATAGAGTGGTGTAGTAAAACTGTGAATAATATAACAGTTCATTCTGGTCTAGAAAACGGGCCTCTTTTAATAGGCAAAAGGTTATATCGGAAACAGCTTCTCAGTATGTGTTATACTTATCACTATTTATAACTATTACTGGCATTAACATGACACGTAGCTGCTGTTATGGACAGACGGCAATTCTCAGATTGGTCTGCATTTTTCATGAGATTTCACACTTAAATCATTTCCGCTACAGCACATAAAGGGGAAGAAAACAGACATGTGGCTCAAAACTGTCTTTTTGTGCAAGTTTTTATTTTGGGAAACACACATGCCGTAAAATGATTATCTTGGTTTCAGCAGTGATCAGGCTTGTGTGGCATGCCATAACCTGCAGAGCAATACGAGGGGTAAAACCACAGTATCAACCACTGAATTAGCACTTTGCACAAACATGTTCTTATGAAAAACTTTTTTTTCCCCTCTTCTTCTTTGCTCCTCTTTCTTCCATTTGCCACCTACACTTTTCTTTCCAACTGACTGCACAAAGCACACCACAGTTCAGACAAGCGTCAACAGAGAGCCATAAAAAGCTGCGAACAGCGAGCTGGCTTTCTCTTCCTCCTCCTCTAAACTTGAGCTGTGTCACGTGACTGATGACATCACTATACATCTGCCTCACCCCGTGATCTACTGTCCAAACACTGATGTCACAACAGTGAAGTTAAAAACAATGAGAAGAACAGGATTCACCAGGGGGAAATTCCCTGAGCTGTTTTACCCCCCAAAAAGCAGACATATAGATAATACAACAATGGAATCATACTGCAGTCTTTACTCCATGAAGAGGAAGTAAAATAAATATATAAATGACCTTGGTTCAGTCTGAGTTTATCAGCACTAAAGCCATAAACACTATCTGACAGCTTGATTTATAATAAGTTTGCGATAACATCATGAAGTTAACAGCTTATATTTTATCTAACTGCAGACAAACGGCATCAGCTTTACAGTAAATGTACAACAGTTGTTTTTTTCCCTTACGATAATACACATAATACATGTAGGGCTGGACAATATCTGGAATATACTTTATGCACCATGGATCAAGAGATCCTTGTTCCGTTTTGCGTTTCTTGTTCCATTTTGCGTTTCTTGTTCTTGCCTATCTCTTAGAAGCAGTATTGACAGAGAGCACTGCATCATGGGTTGTTTATAGCGTCAATGATGCTAGGCTAGATTCACTTAAGTCCCTTTGTAGTGAGTCTTAACAACACTGTAAAATCAATGTTTTTGATGTGTAAGAATAAACCCCCCCAAAAAAACTGGCATATACAGTACAGTAAAACATTTCCTCGGCGTGTTGGTTTAGTAAAATTATGATGACCACACATATGTATTTCTGACATTCTGTATTGTCATTTTAACCTTTAGAACCCATTTAGTTCAGTTTTTGTGTGTCTTAAGGTCGTGCATATAATTCCTATATTTCCATGTTGCATCTGAGGAAAAGAGAAATAAATGTGTGTTCATTTCAATCCTGCAAAAACAACAACAACAACGCTAAAATTTCTGCACAGAACTGTATATCGTACATTCAGGTGAAGCATATTGTGGTATCATCTTACTGTATATCCATATCGTCCAGCCCTATAATTGTGTTCCTAAACAAATACGCACAAGTGATAGAAAAATAAATCATTGACTTTAAAACTATGACTTGAGTTGCAGTGATTAGGATACAAATTTAAATTAAATAAAAACACTACATATCACTATCGTGATGCGGCACTGCTACGTGGACATTAAATGTGATGTAAGAATCATGTTTATAAATATCCATTGCTCATCATTGCACAGAATATGACACCCGATTCTACAACCCCATGGCATGACTTCAGCTTACAGTAACTTCCCCTTTCAGCGGAAAATGTTCAGGACAGTGTTGAGCCATCGAGGAGCTGTTGTGTTCATTCATCAGCACTGTGATGACTGCACCTGATGCTCAACACTTGTCATCTGTTTCACCTCCTCTCCCTCATGACACTGTTTGGGCTCTGTTTCATCACCCACTCCCAACTCCCACAGAGAACCCTGAAAGTCAACGTTTCTACATCTGAGCAAAGCTAGTGTCCTTTTTCTGAAGTTTCCACACAGGCCCATGTAGATCAGAGGCCTGAGGGTGGCATGAACACAACACAGAGCAGAAGTGACCATCAGGGCGACTTTTAGAGACCCTCCAGGTTTTACAGATGAAGTTTCCTGAGATACCCCTGAAGAGCTCATTAAGGTGTCCATGATGAGGGTGATGTTGTATGGCAACCAAGAGAGAAAGGACACCACAACCAGAGCCAGGATTACTAGAACAGATCTCTGCTTCTTGAAGCCTTTTTTGCAGATCTGCAGCTGACGGAGGATATAATAGAAGAAGATCAGGATGACGACAGGGAGCAGGAAGCCCAATAAAAGGTGAATCAGGCGTGATGCCAGCTGCCACTTTGACAGGTTGAAGTTGGGTACACAAGCTGCCTGATCCTCCGTATGTCCTTGTTTTTGGGACACTGCTGAAGCCCAGTCTGGGATACTGAGAAGCAGCGAGAAGAGCCAGATGAAGACACAGCTGATATGAGCAAACCGGGGACTTTTGTGGGAGAAGAGCTGGATGGCACGGACAATGGACAGGTAACGGTCCAGAGTCACACAAATCAGCAAGAGGTTCCCACAGTAGAAGCTCATCTAGAAAAGGAAATAAAAGAAAAAGTCATCTACTGCCACATAAACATCCATCAGCATTTTACACTTTCACTTCTCCCCTACTCTGATCCCATCCTCCCCTCCTTATGTGCCTTCCCAGAAATGCTCAAATTACTGGAACAATGTGGACCTCATTATGACAGGATCTTGGCACAATATCAACAAATTAGAATGATTTCATTACGCAAATACAATAATGGCCTTAAGCTTAAAACAGTTTCCCACAGCCCTCCTTTCACTTTCAGTATCTGCCAGTTGGTGGTACCTACATTAAACACAGCCCAGCTGATCCCGCAGGTAACGCCTCTGAAGCACCATCCACACTGAAGGGTAGCCTGTGAGGCCCAGAGGGGCAGTGTCAGCAGTAAAAGGACATCAGCCAGGCACAGGTGGAGTATAAAGGTGTCAGATATACTCCAAAATTGTCTCTTCAGAGCCAGAACGGTCAGGAGGATCCCATTCACCAACAGACCGAGAACAAGCACTGCAGAGTACACAAACGAGATCACCACCACCTTGCTCTTTGCTGGCCCAGACTCCTCTTCATATACATAGTCATTATAGTCAAAGGTGTCATTATGGCGAAATAATCCATCTAGATCCACATCCATGTCTGCCTGCTGTGGAGACAAAAATGATCTTAAATCCAGTAACAATCAGCCCAAACACAGAGACAAACCAGACACACAGCAGTGCCTCAGAGGGTGACTGACTCTTCTGCACTTTCTGTCTTCAGTGGTATTAAGAGTGAAGTAACTTTTTAAAACCCCCGTGGGAACCCCAGGAATGGCTTTACAAACACACTCACACTAAACTCACATGGTGGTGATGTCAGAGGATGAAGCAACAGCTGTGGGTTGAAGCGGAAAGTCCAGCTCCCTGAAGTCAAACACACACACACAGTACCAACATTTTATTAGCCTTTCTTTCTGCACAGTTTATGTGAAGTAGTGTTACTTTCATTTGAGTAAGATAGACATGCAAACGTATCACATGGGTTTGAGCGGACGTGAGATAAGATGCGTTTATTTCTAATGTTAGTGTGCAAACGGTTTCGATATTGACACTAAAACGGAAACACAAAGGATGGTCAAACAGAAAC
>JAPTGW010000009.1:11909294-11928193 GCA_029814545.1 Apogonichthyoides opercularis
TTATCCTCTAAGCTTCAGGTCAGGATAGTGCACACACCATCCACACACCAGTAACAGCTTAACGACCAGATTCCTGTGTTTCTAATCGACAAAACACGCACACATCCACCAACACATGTGTTGCATTTATTTATTGTTATCCTTTACCTTCTCTGAAAAACCTCGGTTTCCTAGCACAACTCTTGCTAATAGTCATCTTTCCTTCCCTCGTTCCCTCCTGGAACAAAGGTGAAGGGCACCGAAAAGAGCAGATGAGGCAAAGAGAGGGAGACTCTAATGGTGATGTTTTTCAATTGGGTTGATTTATGGCTGGCTGTTACCATTATTTTACCATTTACTCCAGCAGAGCAGGAGGAACCAGGCTGGACAGCTCGAGCCGGGGGGGAGTGGGTTGGATACGAGAGAAGGCAACGCCAGAGCAACAGGAAACATAGTGCAGGTAGGACACAATGAAGAGGTACACAGCTATGGTTTTAGAAAGAAGACAAACAAGAGGAAGAAAGATAGGAGAACGAAGGAATAGTCGGAGAAAGATAAAACAGAGAGCAGAGGGAGCTTAATGAATGTAAAGGCTATAACAATGAGGTGAGGTAAATTGTCCATTAACTCAAGAGTTTCTCATGCGTGTGTGTTGTCTCACCATAACATTCCAATTTAGCATGTTACACTCCAATGCTTCCTGGCCTGAGAAATGCAAAATGTCTTTAGGATGCTGCACAGAACACATGTGGCTGAATTAGACTGAAGTGAGACAGAGGAGAGCGATTGAGGTGGACAGATAAGAGGCGAAAGGGAACCATGACAAAGAGAGGGGAAAGTATTAGGGAGGAGACAAAGTAAGACAGAGCCAGCAAGATGGAGGAAATGTAGTGGTGAAGGAGAGATAAGGGGTGAGATAGGACAGCCAGAGAGGAAATATTGAAAGTTGAGAAAAGAGAGCAAGAGAGAAAGAATGGATAATTCAGCTGGAGAGGAGGAAATTCACAGTGGGAGGGAGATAGCATCAGTTCTTCAGATACGGGGGGAGATAGCCACTGCAGAGGGACAGGATCGAGATTTCAATACAAACCCAAAAGGAACAGAGAGCACTGCATTATCTCACAACAAGAAACACCATTATTACTTTCAACAGCCCCTGAGAGAGCAGGAGAAAAAACAAAGAGTGAGCGCGGGCAGTCATGACGCTCTGTAAACGGCACAACAATTCAGTGGCAGATAGAGGCGAACTGGATGGGAGGTTAATCCATTTTAATTGGTCTGTGCAATCACAGCGTGTGATGAGGAAGATAATGATGGGAGGGACAAAATGACTTCTTCTTCTGATGTAGCCTAACTGGCTAAATTGAGTCTGTCACATCAGTGTTATTAACATGATTGTACAATGGATATCAAATGTCAACACAACAATTAATTTTTAATTCAATTCAACATTGAACGAGCGTGCAGCAATAGATTAAGGCACCTCATCCTAAAGAATATTTGCACACATCAGTGTTGGACCCTAGTGATGGCAGGCATTTGGCAGCGTTTCCATACCACAAACCAAACACGAAGGGACACCTGTCATTAGCACTTATAATGAGTCAATTTGGTGACTAAGTAGCTTGTAGAGCCAGGCCAAGAATAGTCACACACTCTGCTTTAGTACCTTAGCCGCTAACGTGACATGAAGGACTGACCGGGGTCTTGGTCGAGGGACAAAAGTTGTCTTGTCCGAGCAGTTTTGACAGGTGTCATGTCAAATGATGAGACACATCAAGAATATATCAACAGTTTAAAGGTCCCTCTCATTCATGATCTCAGCCAAAAAACACAAAAATGAGTATTTGTTTAGTGCTTTTGATTATGTATCTAGTGCTAATAAATGTGAATGTGTGCTGCTTGAGTGCATGTGGTATTTTATTTATTTGTTTGCATGTTGCTAGTGTGAGTAGGAAAAGACGACAGGCACACACTGCATAAAAAGGATTAGCTCACTATTATAGAGGAGCTGTCAGATGCCTATAAGACCAAAACACATTTCCCCTCCCGTCTCCTTTTAACCAGTGTTGCTTAATCTCCACCCCGATCCGCCTCAAAAAGACTTAAGGGCTGTTACCGATTTCTCTAATGCTTTTAGATGAACCCCACGCTGACATGTATTCAGTTAGCTAGAAAAAAAAAAAAAAAAAAACCTTTAAAATGCACAGCCTGAAACACTGATTGAGAGGCTTTGAAAACTATACATTTCACCCCGGGTAATTTGGGGGAAGGGTCGGTTATGGGGAGGGTTATTCATAACCAGCAGCCTGCCATACTGGAGGCTATCAACTCCAGCGAGTGTGTGAGCAGTTCACCAGGCAGGGTTTCTAATCACACCACTGCCACTCAGGGCTGCATGGGCTTATACTGTAAGGTGCTGGTTCATATTCTCAGCCTTGAGGGAACACTGGGTTAATATTCCAAGTGCCTATGGATGAGTTATGATTTGGAGTAGAAGTGCTGGGAGAGTTATGTAATTTGCGTTATCATTATCAGCACTAACAGACATTATCATCGATGTGTTTCCGGCAACTGAAAAATGTGAACCTATCTCTAAAGCAAAACTGCAGAGATTATTATAATGGTTTTCTTAATAAATGTGCTGACAAAACAGTATAATTAGGTAGGTGACAGCATAATTGGTAGGTAATTTTGAAATGCTGCACCATGAATAGATAACAGACTAAAGTATGATGGGAGATGTTTTCATGTACACATCGGGTTCAAGAATTTTTCCTTTTAATTAGTGCCTCCATTCTTACGTGTCTGTGCATTCACAGTTAGATGAACATGTGGGTTAAAATGATAAATAGTACAAGATGAACTTGTGGGGCTTTTTTCTTCATTGCGGTGAGTGATCATGGAGCAGTTCTTTTATCAACATGGCCTCTTGGGCTCTAATGAGCCTCACACCTTCAGCCTTGCTTTGCTCGAAAGCAAACACAGCTCATGTTTATTCATGATATGCCAATATGAGCCACTTCAAAAGATTGTCCGGTTGGCACATTCAGGGGAGTTGCTCTCTTCCTCTCTCTCCAACTCCATCTTCCTTCGCTCCCTCTGAGTTACAGTAGCTCTCCTTTGGCCCAGCCTGCTGCACCTGTCTCCCTGCCAGGACTGGAGCTCTATTTACCGTAAAGCTTTCGCACAGATAAACACACAGCAACTCGGCAGATGTCGCGCATGCACACTTGCATACACGCACGCAGACATATGCAAACACACTTGTGCACTCCAACGTTCACAGATTTTGGCTTCAGATCAGAGCAAAACAAAACACGGCTGTTCTGGGTTCACCTGTTTGTTTGATTCCTGTCTTTTCTTTTTGTCAATTGTTGCTCATTTTTCTTCCTCCTCATTCTTGACTGCTTTCACACATCCTCCGTATTCTTTTTTTCCTCATCTATATGTTCCCGTGAGAAAGCAGTGGCCAGAGCCTGAGGAGGTGGTCAGAGAAGGTGGAGGCAGAGAGGAAGATATGGATGAAGTTAGTCCACCTTCCCCTTGGTCCCCCCACCCCCTCCTGACGGATAATCGATGTGTTTGGGTTTCCCCCTGTGGCTGTGGCCCAGGCGGCTTGAAAGGTGAGTCCAGCAGAGCTTCCTCTTTTCGTCCATGAGGGCACAGAGAAACCAGTCACCCTAAGCCTGGTAGATTAGCAAGACAGTGGAGGACTTCACACCTTTCTGCTGAGCTATCCCTTCTTATCCATCCCCCCACCCCATGCCACCCTGTGCTTCCAACATCCTCGCTTTGGAGAATCCTGGGAGCGTATTGTTGTACACACACGCTTCCCTTTATTAGCATACGCCTGTATTTCGGTTTTCTTTTAAAATGGATAATTGTATAACAGTGTTTTAATATCAAAGCCATTGTGGGAGAATAAATCAGGTTGGTGTTGTAATGGTTTGCTCTCTTTGAAAGCTACCTTATGTCTTTTCTGCTTCACAGCAACATTGAGTGAGACTGATTCAAAGAGGCAACAGAGATGATGACCCACAGGTAGGCATTTAGATGAATTATGCTCACATGCACGCTCACAAAATCAGACATATTACAATAAGCCAAATAGTACATTGATCTCTGCAGTAGCCTGGTCCAACAGCTCTGATTGCAAAATGAAAACAAAGGCTGCATGTTTAGTGCTGACACACACCATCAGTCACATATAGCCTGTGGTCACAATGATTACCTGCTGTATGTAAATCCATTGAGCAATAAGGCAGGTTATCCCCTTATGAGACACTGTTGTTATTATTAGAGACAGGCTATCACCAGCAAGTGCCACCAGCCAACTGCTGGCGACTGATTACGTCCCATTGAGACTAGATGGTGAAATTGGAAAATGCTGATATCCAGTGGTGAGGTTATGTGGATCTTCAGGCAGTAAATATGATGACTCTGTTTTGTCCTAACATGCTGGAGTGGGCAAACACCTGACACTGTCAGTAAACAATTAATATTCACTGGGGAAACATCATGTAATTGCTAAATAGCTACCTGGAATACGGAGGCTTTCCACCATGCAAACAAATTACAAGCCTCGAATTATTTATAACTGTAGCGTTAAATACCATTAAATAAAATTAAAGTCATTATGGTACCTGCATGTAATGCCTACAGTCTATTCCTAATCCCTAATTTACTCACTAATACCTAATGCTTAAGCACTTGAATCTCATAGATTTTAAGTAAGAGCACAGCATGTTGTGTCCCAACATATCCTGCAGATTTATTTTTTTTTAGATTGGTTTTTACTAGTGCTGACCTGTGAACAGTAGTATTGAGGCTGACTGCAGGTGCTAATAGGCTGGTATCGGCTGTGTGGATCTGTGGAGAGTGTGTTCTCTCAGCCTGCTTTATTTCGGATCAAAGGCTGTCTCGTGAGCAGACTGAAATCCTCTGTGTCTCTCAGCATGACCACAGCTTCGCTTGTGTGAAATACATTGGTTCCAGCATCTACCGCACACAACTTATTTCAAACAAATTGAGAAGCACTGTACTCACATGCAAAAATATAACTAGCTGTAAATTTCCTGTGTTTACAAGCAGGTGATCAGGCACAGAATCATTCATTCATTTGGAACTTAGACGTACGCAGAGCACTTGGAGATATCAAGCGTAACACCAAATATATTACTTGAGCTTTAGACTTTGATTCCTGAGGAACCGAATTGCTCAGAAGGACCAGAAATAAACACTGGTCAAACAAGTCTGCAGATTACATCAAGTATCGCTGAACCAGACACTAAAATGAGTTCACTGTAACTAAACCTCTTGGATGTGCTGCTGTCGTTAAGTTTAACTGAAGTAGAAATATACCACCCTCATGTCAAATATTGTGTCAAAGCATTCAGAGTTAGTTTGCTTTAGTAAAGCATTTTTACTTTTTGTCACGCACACCTCCATACAAGCCTAATTACACTCAACAAATTCTTCCCTGGGTGTCTGAATTTACATTATTTACGAACTATAATTTCCCATCTGAGTTCATCTGAAAGTTGAACCTTACAAAGGCCATGATGCACATAATATTCCACTACTTTCTGACATTTTTTGTATGCAGTGGCAGCAGAAAGTACGGGATTGTCTCAGCAACTGATTTTGGAATACTGAAAAAAAACCACTGCCATATTTATCACACTTTTCGCATATTAGTCAAAATTTAGAGGCTATAAAAGCAGGAGCTTAATTTAACTTTACTGCCATTTCTTTAATTCAGTTATAATACCATGGTATGAGACCGTCAGAGTATTATGTTTCATTGAGTCAATTAAATATTCAGCAGTTTGAAATCAAGCAGTAGTCCATACTAAACTGCACTTTCACTGTTTGTTGTGAGGCGGCTGAGCTGGAACTGAGTGGCATGTTCATATTTTGGATTTGAGAAGCTGATTACAGACGCTTGACTCAGAATCCCAAAAACAAACAAGACAGAGAGCAAAACATGGAAATAGTGATAAAATTTAGCCTTACCCTATTTGAAGAATATCTAGAAACAAAAAGTGTAAGCATTGTTGATTTGATACAAAAACCTGGTGGTTGACTCTAAATGATTCTGATAAAGAGGCAGAGATGCTACAAGGCATCATATCTGACTGACCTGACAAACCTTCATAGCAAAGCAATTTGTATGAGTAATTCATTTTTTTTTTTTTTTTACAAAGGTCAAAGGGTCATTTTCATGATCACATCCTGCGATCACCATAATTTTCAACAATCTGAGAATGCACTGTTAACTTGGAAATGTGTGGATTGAACAGTTTTTGTGAAAACAAAATGCTTTGTCAGTCACGTGATTGAAATTTAACATTCATTATACAGTATGAAGTTTGCAAGGCTGTCCTTTCTATTAACACAGCCTTCATGTTTAATAACTTCTTCTGCTTTGATACTGATAGAAATCATTAGTAAAGGAAATTTTGTGTCTAATTTTAATGATCACAAAAGGAGTTTGAGAATGGAAAGTTATTTGTTTGCAATGTATGAACTTACATTTGATAATGAGCGTGTATGGGCTTTTGGTGCACAGCTGCACGTCTGTTTATCAGGAGTTCATTTGTCCAATAGTTAAAATCAAATATGTGATAATTCTTTTAAACCAGGTCTGCTTGGAGTCGTGCAGAGACGAACTGAGCTGAGTCCAACGCGTATTAATGATCAGCCTCAGAGAAAGGTGATACCTGCAGATATCATGATGAGCGCCATTATTACACTGTCAGGCAAAGTGCCGCTCAGCATGTGCAGCAGTGAAACATTAAAATGTAAAATAGACTCACTAGACCAAGGATGATAATTCTGTTACCTGGTGACGTTTCAGCAGTTTTTTTACACCAAAGCAGTTGTATAGAATTGTACAAGGGCAACTGAACAGCATAGTGCTGCAAGTCAAGCTATAATGAGTTTATCTAAATATGAGCAAAGTGTTTTGTAAACAGCATTATGAAAACGCTCCCTCAAACAATAAACATATAATTCCAAAAACATAATGAACTGTAATCAACTGAACAACTGTTCGACTGTGACCACAACGCTGTGCAATATTGCAGTGACAGAAATGATGATGAAATCTCTGATCAGAACAGTCACTCTCTCAACACCCTCACTATCTTCTCTCACAGTGAAATAACAGTAAAATTAAAACAGTGCTCCTTATTTTTCAGCGTGACCCCTCAGGCCCCCTCAGGGTTTCACAGACAGGTTTGATCAGTGATTGCAGTATGACGTCCCCTGCTGAGACTGTATTTTCCTGCTACAGGCTTTGTCTGCTTTGTAACTGATTAGATTAAAAGGTGTGCTCTTTCACTTGCAATTTTTTGTTGTTTTGATCGTCTGATACGCAGGCCCAACACCATTTGACAGATAAATATGATTGCTACCCATGAGAGCATCAAATATGTGGAGGTTGACGTTCTGTTAACAGTGTAGTAAATAAAAGTGCACCTTTTTTTTATTGTCATAAAAATATTCTCTTGTATTTGTACTGCGAGTGCCCTGTTCAAACACACTAATTTCTGCCACCGTGGGTTTCTCAATCAAAATAATAGCAAAAGACGTAATAGTATGTGGTGTAAAGCAGCGTGGGATAAGAGCCGTTTTCATCTCCTCTGCCAATGAAAATCTGTCTGACGTGACTAAGGCAGAAATCATGTTTACAGAAGAGGTAATGTAATGTAATTTGAGTCACATTAAGTGAAGTGAAGTGTAGTCACATTATGTAATTTCCCTCTAATGAAATAGCTTCAAGTAACGTTAAATGTTAACATTAGTAATAGGAGATGTAATGCCATTGACAGGCAAACAAACAGAACAGGCTGTTACTTTGAATAAATTACAGCAGTTTTCTCTGAATTTGAACATTGTCGGAAACATTTGATATAATGCAAGTTCACAAGTTAAGAAAAAATTCAGTGTCGGCCTAGTCATTTAGATGTTTCAGTACAGAAATGCCACACATTCTAGTTTTAAAGGCTTTTCTATTCAACTGTTTGAGGATGAACTGACGATGAACCAACAGCTGGAGAAACTTAAAACATAATGAGCACGATGACATAAGTTCACCCTCTAGTAAGAATCAAGAAATTGACAGAGATTTAATGAGCAGTCATGCCACCATGAAAACAACACGCAACACTTCCCAGAATGCCTTTCGTCAGCCCTGCTATATTCTCTCAGGGACAGGTCCTGAAATGACCTCAAATGAAGCTTATCGGCCTTTGTCACTTCCACATTCACACCAGGCAGCGGCAGTGGGGCACTGAGGCTTTATAGCTGTGACTTTCTGAACCCGTGCCAGTCGGATGATTAGGACGGACCAGGTCAGGACTAATCACCTGAGCCTCAGACCGTATTACAATTACACTGATCGAATACTGACCTTTTCTACTGATGCTAATGCCGGAGTGTGTCACTGCAGCCTGAAATTGTTGTCCTGGGTATCGCTACTGATGCACTAAATAATTGGAAATACACAAAGCGCTTACAGTAAAAGTACACATATACAAATGATCACACTTCCACCAGGTTCACACACATTATACACATTGCTTTTATCTTCTCGCAATCCAATCTTAATGACTCCATTAACTGAGAGGCCATTAGCGGCATTCACTTTATGGCCAGCCAAACAGCCCAGCCGGGAGCGCATTATGGAAAGGGCATGTGTGTCCTAATGTCCATTTCTTGTCACCATCCTCCTCACACACACACACACACACACACACACACACTCAATCTTTTCCCCTGAAGGCCAGCTAGCCTGAAGCAAGCAGGAGTGGACAAACGACTAAGCAAACAGGGCCATTTTTTGTGCTCCATTAGGCAATAAGGAGCAAAGGTTTAGTGCAGGCTGCAGTGCCTCGTGCTGGTGGACGAGCAGCTGAGAACTGAAGTCAGGGGAAGCTGAAGTGCTGCTCGGTGTAAGAAGAGATCTCGAATCCCAAATTAGCCTGGCTCGCTTTGGTGCAGGAGCATTTGAAACACTTCAGAGAAGAACTGCCATGCACGAGGCATCACGGGCCCCAGCAGCCAATCACAGCACTGTGTTGATAAGAAAACGGTAGATTTACAGTACCTAGCAGTCTAACAGTTATCTAATCTAATCCTGTTTTTAGAAGAAGTAGCATTTTCTGCCAAAGAGGAGTTCAAGATATAACAGCTGTGTACTACCTTTCAGGAAAGAACAGCTGTTTCCACCAAAGAGGTGCAAAATTAATAACGATACAAAAACATCATGGATAACACTGTTAAGAATAAAACTGAAATAAGCAAAGGGAAAAAAAAAGAGCCAGCAATTAGAAAACAGAAGCCCAAAGGGAGATGGAATCACTGATCTGAAAGGACCTAACTGGTATAAACAGGGTCAATAGGAAGCTCCAATACTTAATGTGAAAGACTATCTCATGAACCGTAAGCGTTTCAGCCACAACTCAGACCAAGTCAAGTGAAATGAATGGAGCATACTGTACTGGCACAGTTTACTGCTGTGGTGAAATGCTTTTTAAAAGGGAAGAGCAAACGACACTTCATCCCCAGATAGCTTTCCTGTTTCTGCTCACTGAGCAGAGTGTATGCGTTTCAATATGGACACTTTTTGACTGGTTTCAAAGAGTGAGTCAGAGTTATTCTGTTGCCATGGGGCTCAGCTGTGTAAGGCCAGGGGTCAAAGTTCATGTGGTGTCACAGAGGCAAAAACATTCCATGACATAAACATGAAATCACCAGCAAATGACAAAATGTGCTGCATGGAAACAGAAAATGAATGGTTGCCAACTTCCAGTGGTTTAGGGCTGTTTTAAGCTGCATGTTTGTGCTCTGTGTCATATTTCATTGATTTCGCTTTGTACCCTCACTATGGGTTGTTATTTATTATTCTTATACTACCCAAGCACACACTAAATGTGTTTTTTCTATTTCCTACTCCAAGCTAATCTTTTGCACTGCAGGCAAATGGTTGCTCCTGCTGAGAGGAGAGTGAAGATACTTCATATTTCATAGGAGGGGGTTTGAGTTGAGCCCAACCCTCATATTAGCTCACACTTCCCAGAGCAGTGAGTTTCAGATAGTTGTACTTTACCTCCACTGAGCAGGACTGGACAGCAGCTTCTGCTGCCTGCTTGTTTTTCCCCCTCTCCCGGGGGGTGGGAGACCATTTATCAGCTACCAGAAGAACATGTATCGATGTGCAACATAGCCTGGGAATTCAGCTTTTATTACACTTTAAACTGCAAGGTCAACTTGGCAGGAATCCGTGTCAAAGCTGTCAAGAGCGAAAACATGAAACAAATAGCCCACGCGTAGGAAGCGGTGTAAAACATCGAGATAAGGGGCAGACGTCTCACCGTCAGAGCTTTAGTTTATGTCTACACGTGAAAAAATATAGCATGCTAAGTGTTTTTGATGGGGGTTTTTTCTTCCTTTTCAGACATGACCATTGTACATTAAAACTGGATTAAAGATAAGATCAGTAAAAAATTACATAGGAGATGAGTGATGTTAGTTTACACAATTCACTTTAAACCATTCTGTGCAAAAATACACTGGTTCAGAACTGAGAGTGGGCCTTAAGTTCAGACCATGACCACATCAGTGAATAATGTCACATTCCACAGATTGAAAAGAGACAACGGTGAAATCACTGGGAAAAGAACACAGAGCCTGGTGCCCATTTGGTCATCTGGTGAAAACTATAAGAAAGACCAAACCAAATGTCAAATAATAAGTAGAAAAATGTCTTAATTCAAAGATGCATCATATTGGGCATCATAAAGGAATCCAGTAAAAATTCACAGCTCACAGTTCTCCTTGTGATTCACTACAAATGGATCTGTTTTGCCTTTATCAGGTTCATGGGTCACACAGATACTGATACTGTGAAGATGCACTACAGACTGTTGTGGTCGGATCCAGTCTTTTGATAGTACTTTCTAAATAAAACTTCAGATTTTTCTGGCTCCTCGAATTATATCTTTGTTCGCTCAAAATGCAACAATAAATAACCTCATGCTTAAGACATAAAAGAAGCCGTTATTATCTTCAGCTGCTCTTTACTTTGAGCGACAGCCTCTATTGATGATGAATCTTGGGTTCCTCTCAAATCTGGCAGAAACATCGGAGTTTCAAGAACCATAGTTGCTTTAGTGGAAAAGTTCTGTCATCACAACATCCATACAGGATCCTTTTATAAAGTCACGCCAACACTTTAGACTTTTTCTCATCAGCAGTCAGAGAGGCTGCGCTCTGAGGCATGAGCTCTTGACTGTGTAATGTAGTCAGTACAGTCATGGCTTTGATGCCATCACATGCCACTCCTCCTCCTCCTCTCTTCTCTGGGTTTTCTGACAGTGACAAAGGGGATCGGCAGCAGTGTGTTATCAGTGTGCAGCTGCAGTAATCGTATTATTTAGTAATCTTAATTCTGAGAGGCTGACCAACACTGTGAACAAAGCGGGGCCTTGCTAAGCCCATCAGAGTGCTCCCATGAAGCAGAGGTCTTTTCCTGCTCCACGGCCCCTCTAGACCCACACACTCCCGTTTTCCTCTCTGTTTCTCACCCTCCCTCCTGTCTGCATCTTCCTCTCTGTTGCTTTCTGTCTCATGTCGCCCATGTCTCCTCTCTCATCCCTCTCCGCTGTTGTTCTTCTATCTTCAGAATGTTTTTCATTCACTTTCCATCTCTCCCTCTCTTTTGCTTTTTTCCCCTCCTCTTTTTCCACCCCCCCCCCCAATCTTTCTGTCTCTGCAATGCTCTGAGCTGGGAGTTTGTGTAATGGCGTTATTCACAGTTCATTGGACTGTTTGAAGGGACTATCTTGATTGAGCGTCTCCCGGTGCAGGGCCTGGTGACTGTGGGAGTGTGTAAAGATGTGGATGTGTCCACGGAGATAGATGGGCTCAGTAATATGCAGGACATTGCAGAGGCTGGGTCTGTATAGGGTTTCATCCAAAGCAACACACACACACACACAGATTAAAAAAAAAGGAGGCTGGAATGATGATATGCAGCCAGAGCGTAATGCTCAGGGCATTAGACGTGAAATGGAGGCAACAAAGAACTAGTCAGAGAATCAGAGTCATTCTCATTAGCTGGTTCACCCTCTTCAGTTTTAGCCCCCCATCCTGTTTCCATCTCACCCTAATGAATACAACTACACTGACAGAACCAAAAAAACTGCTCTGAGAAGCAAAAATACTCACCACTAATTAGTTCAAATTAACCTCAGGACCAATATGTAGGCGTGCACAAACACACATCTACACACACTCTCAGAGAAAGGCACCTCCTTCGCTGCTTTCAGACACCACTCTGATGCTGTTGTAAGCTTGGCTGTAAGATCAAAATCTCTTTCTTTGGCAGACACACATACACACACAAATTGCCTGGAGCAGAGGAAGCACAGGAAAGCAAATCCGCTGTGAAGACACCATAAAACCAACACTGCAGAGACAGACCACGTCTGTTTTCTGCATACATGAGCTGAATGCATGCTAATGACATGTGGTGTACATGTGAACACACACACACACACACACACATAGGAAGAGAGAGTCCTACTTACAGAATGAATCAGACGGTATCAGAAGCGCTGTGCCATATTATCGCTGTAGTAGTGAGTCAACAGAGGCACTGAGATCTAAGACCACAGGATTTTAGCACTTCAGCCAAGTGAGAGGCCGCTGGGGGTGTCAGAGGGGTTCACACACTGTCACTGGGGGTGAGGACATATAAAGGGAATTGGGAGGATTCCTCAGGTTTATACTCTGATGAAGAAAATAATCCCTTTAGAACAAGAAAAGTCAACAAGTGATGAAAGGAGAGGCTCAGTTCTGTGTGCAAAGAAAATGAGGGATTGATTGGGCTGGTGTTTTTTTCTCCTTTCAATCTTTTATTTATAGAAAAAAAAAAAAAAAACACAAAAAATAGAGCCCAGCTTGACAAATAAAAAAAGGAACAGGTGAAAAATTAGTCAATCAAACTGGGTCTCTACCTTTCCTTTTTATGCTGCCTCTTTTCTGCTTTTGTCTCTCTGCCCACTTCTTGTTTTCCTCAGGACTGCGGAGGGCCTACGAGCGAAAGAATGGCAGCATCAGAAAACCAATCACCTCACCAGACGACGAGAGAACATAAAGGAATAAATGACAAGCAGATGAAGGGGAGGATTTCCGACACCTGCTCTCTCCCTTTTTCTCTGCCTGTCGCCCCTCTCTCTTTCTCCTTTTCTCCAACCTGTATTTCCTCTCTAGTAACAGCCCCCTCCCTCCCCACCTGTTTTTTAGTGCATGGGCTTTGCTTCTGTGTACACTAAGGTGGATGCAGATGGAGTGAGAATCTCCACAAGCCGCGAAGACGGGGATGCTCCTCTTCTTCCTTTCTGACTCTGCTTTCCTTCCTTCTCCCTCTGTCTTTTCCTCACACAGTGCATAGAATGACAATGAATCGGACGCTGTCTACTGTGCCGGCTCTGAATGTCTGCCTGGCTCTCTGCCTGACACTTGGAACGGCTGTTTACCTGTCTTCCTGTCGGCCTGTCTTCCTGTCTGTCTTACCAGCCTCTGAGCTTGTCTGTCATTCGCTATAGCTTGTCTGTTTACCGGGCCATCTTTCAATCTGTTTTCCTGGCAAACACTGAGACACAGACCATGCAGGTGCAGGGGGACATAACCCTAGTCTCCTGCTCAAGTGCCCCCCCTGGTGTAAATCCTGACCCCTCCCCTGAACATTGTGCTAACTAGCCACCAACACGTCCCAGACGAATTTTAAAAAAGGCTCGAAGAGGATTTCAAACGGAGTTAATTCGGTTTTTCCTTTTTTTCCCCCTCTGAAACTCACTGTCTCCCTCTTCCTCACACTCCGTCTACCTGTTTCCTACTATTTTCCGCTCGTCTTTTCTCCTTTCTCCTCTCCTCAACGCCTGTCTCCTTGCTCGTTATCTATTCTGGACAGTCTGTCCCTCCTCTCTCTCCGTCACTGAGGGAGGATGAAGAAGAATGGTGCCGCTTCATAATGTATCTCTCTGCAACGTGCGAGGAGATGGTGGAAAAGAAAGCAGGAGGAAAAATTAATAAAAAGGTACTTTTTTTTTTTTTTAATTGTTCCTTTAACATAAAAATAATATCAGCCCTGCTTCCTGACAACAAATCAAAGCAGAGAGCCTCTCAAGGGGGAATTTTCAATTACTCGCTTTTGCCCACAAGCCAATCTGGAGAAGTGGCCCAGCTCGAAGGTGTTCACAAAAGTGCCGTAATCTCGATAGAATATCCGGCCGATAAATCCGGACATGTCCAAAAGCTCCATACCATTGCTCAAGCATCACTGCAGCCTATTTCATTTGTGATAAACGTCCAAGTCCGGCCGTATGCTCAACAGGTTGACTGGTTCGCCGTTAAGATGAATCCTCTGAGGCTTCTGATTTTCTCGACTTCCTGTTAGAAAGCTTCAGGATTTGCAGTCTGGCTCGTTGGGCCTCAACTGCACAGCTTCAGCAGCGCTCCTAGCTGACGGCTGAGGACAGTCGAGGCAGTTAAGTGTGGAAAGGTAGTCGCTGGAGGCTGCATGTTGGCGTCCATGTTGCCCATTTGATGTCCATCTCTGCAAGGCTCTAATCTAGAGGGAGAGGAAGAAAACAAGCAAAGTAGAGAGGAGAGAGTGCACGAAAGGTTAGCATGCTGACATTTGTGTCACTCCCCTTTATCACGTACGTCATTCTCCGCCTCGTCACACTCCACCCTGCCTGTCGTCCTGCTGTCTATTCCGTCCTTGTCACTCTTCTCCCGACTTTGCTGCTTGTTTGCTCCTTCCACCTCTCCACTCACTATATGATTTGATCCCTTCACTGTCGCCCAACGAGCTCATCTTGAAACACTCTCTGCCATCACATCTCTCTTCTGTTCTCTCTATCCAATTTTATAACTACACCTTTCTTACCTTCACCTAATCAGTTCTCCTGTCTTTTTTCTTCAATTCTAACTTAGCTGTCCATCACTTTCAAAGGCGAGTCACATTTGTGGGAGCACGCTGAAGGACAGAGTAGACCTGAGTGGTGAATGTGTCTGAGGCAGATGGACAAGTGAAATCCAGGCTCGTAATGTTAACCTGGACTTAACTGGTGCATCAGGCTTTACTTTGGTACTGTCCACAATACAGAGAGGTAACTGATCATTTGAAGAAGTTATTTTTAAAATGAACTTATAATTGTAGTATGTTTGTCATTTTTCATTTGTTTGCATTAAATTGCTTTAGCACAGAGGTTATAGCTACAGTTTAGATTTGTAAATAGTAGATGTAGTATCTTAAAAAGTGCTTTTATTCATATGTAACATTAAAAATGAAACCAACCTCAAGAGAAAAGAAGCAAAGCCTAATTTCCATTCTGCCAAAATCACTTCAAACAAACAAATTTTAGATTAACACTGAGACAAAGCAAACCTAATTGCTGATAGTTTCTTCAGTAGTCTTTTTCAGCGTAACAGTGCATAACGAAAACAATTAGTGAAACAATCAAGGAGTTGATCAAAAGATAATCACCCACCATTTTGATAATTCAGTCATCCTCATTTTTCAGACAAAAAAAAAAAAGCCAAATTTTTCCATATTTCAGCTTCTCCCAGTGTGACTTGTTTG
Source organism: Apogonichthyoides opercularis (assembly GCA_029814545.1). Taxonomy (NCBI): domain Eukaryota; kingdom Metazoa; phylum Chordata; class Actinopteri; order Kurtiformes; family Apogonidae; genus Apogonichthyoides; species Apogonichthyoides opercularis. The sequence continues at coordinate 11,924,935 of JAPTGW010000009.1, forward strand.
GAATTTTTATAACGTTGTATACCAAATTTCCCTGAGTTTTAGACTGTTCATCAAACAAAAAGCACTCTCAAGACATCTCCTCTGCCAACACAAACAATACACAACACAGAGTTTCATTCAGTTTTTTGGCATTTTATTACTCAAACTACAAAACATTTAATCATGAGGATGATCATGAGAATCAGGGGGATTTATCAGTGATGGAAATAATCATCAGTTGCAGGGTTTCTGTATGAAATGATGCATCTCTTTGCATTGTGACATAACATATCTTTATAAACTCAAGCTGTCCAAGGCAGATTAGTTTGACAGATGTGGCAGATGGCAAAATGAATGTTGATTTGTGCTGTTCATGACTAATATTTTGCTAAAAGAGAGGAAGGAGACAGTACGAGTGAAGAACAAAAGCAGCAGTCTAACTTTTAGGATGTAGTGCTGTGTTGCTGTATCTTTATTTCAGCTTCATAATACAAAGCTGAGACAATTAACAAATAAATGCGTAGCTGAGCAAAGCAAAATCACTAATTGTTGATAATTCAGTAGCCCTTATTTTTCAAGCAAAAACCATTTTCCTATTCCAGCTTCTCAAAAGTGACAATTTGTTGCTTTCTTTTATAGCTTTATGAACCAAATTTTCTTGTGTTTTAGGCTGTACATAATAAAATAGCCCTCTGAAGACTTCCCTTCCAGCTTACAAGTGTCTCATGTAATGTCCTGGTTTTTTGTAACTCAAATAAGAAGTCTCTTGATCATAAGAATGTAATGGGCAGATTTATCATAGGTGAAAATAGTCATCAGTTGTAGCTCTCAGATGATGTATTCCTTCATAATGTGCCGACGTGAATGAATTTATTTTTACAAACAAACAATATTCTCAAGCAGACAGGTACGTATGTAAATGACAGATGGCAAGTCAAATGTTGGATTATGCCGACAGCCTTGGACGCCTACTGAGTTTCTTTTTTCATCCTCTACTAAATTATTGCGCCTTTTGTCAAGTAGATTACGGAAATCTAAAAATAGCTGCAGGTTGTCAAATCTCAGCTGCCCAACAGGTAGTCTCCTCTCTGTTACTATGCAACAGTTTATACCTGTTGAATATATAAAACTCACTGTTGAAAAGAAACCTCTGAACAATTAACGAACACATTAAATTTTCCTAACAGTTTAATGCATTAAGTTAGAGACAGACAACCAGTCTGAGAAGCCGTGGAGTGACGCTGTCTTTTCTCACATAAGAGGAAGAACAAAAATCATTAAATAGGTTTGGTGACGACTTGCTTTTTGTGAGATGATAGTCCATTTAAAATGAAACATTGGAGCCTATTCAGTGGAGCAGGTCCAATCAATACCACTATGTGAATAGATGTGACCCCCCCAGTGACACCCATATCCTCTTAGGACCATTTAGGATGAGGCCATATGTGGACGTGTGGGCTCAGTGGTTAGTGTCAGTGTCAGTGTGTCTGTGTGCACAGCGTTCGTTAGCACCATTAGCATTGTTATTGTGGTGCAGGTGTGAAAAGATGTAGGTGGGTGAGAATTGGTGTGCAGAAGGTATGTCAGCAGTGCAGAGATGGAGGTAAGTGGAAAAGGAGTGAAAGTGTGTCTGCGTGTCCCTGCGCACCTGCATGTACATATTATGTGTCACAGCTGTCATGCCTGAAGCAATTAAATGCGTAGATCTACTTCATAACCTTCTGTTCTACCAATGCTTCATGTCACACCTCTGCCCTCTCTGCACTGTCACAGGCGCACATGCAACGCAGTCCAAATGATTGACAGGCGCAGAAATAGCAATCCACACACACAAATATATATCCACAGCATCTCCATTCATTGTCTGTTTCAGGACTCACACGTCTTCAGTGTGTCTGAATTCGAGCAGAATGTGGAGACAAGCTGGAGGACACCAAAAAGAGGGATGGAGGCAAAGACAGGGGGAGGGGTGTCACAGTCAAAAAGGAAAGAGAAAGAGAAGAGTGAACTGGGGGAGAGAGAGAGAGAGAGCAAGAGAAGCAACAAATTAAAGTGAGCCATTCAGATTTCTTTAAGATCCATCAAATTAGACAGGCCTGTTTATGTCTCGATGGAGGTAGGGAGACGAGGAGGGATGGATTCTGGTTTAAAAGAGGATGGAAAGAAGAATGGGGGGAACAGGTGGGGGAGAGGTGGGCTGGACAGGGTGAGTGGGTGAGGTAGAAGCAGCCAGAGACGATAGGAAATGAAGGGAAAACCCAGCAGAGGTGAAAATGCTGTGAACGTAGCTGCAGACTGAAGACGAAAAGCCCGTCAGAGAGGTTGAAAAATCAAGAAAAGGAGAGTAAAAAGAGAATGAAGAAGGGGTGGGGGGGAATGAAAAGGACGGACACTCACCCATTTCAGTGGGCTCTCCACAGGCAAGTACAATCCCTGCTCTGTGATCCCATCCTGGGGAAAGGCGCAGCGAGATCCTGGAGCTCCCTCCACTGAATACCAATGGGGCTGCTATTATCAGCTCAAACACACACTCTCACATACACACACCGGCACTGTGGAGGAAAAGGCGCAAACACATAGAGTCAAGTCTGGGGTAGTTGTTTAAATTAGAAAGAAAAAGGTGTTCAGTGATGCAAACAGCATATCACAACAGAAGAGAAGAGGCATTGCAGCACAACTGCATTTGCATTCCCTTCTTCCTCTCTTATTTTCTCCCTTTTCTTTTTCTTCATGAAAAAAGCATCAGAGGCAGAGCACAAGCCAGAGGCATCAGTCCACACAAACACACAGCCACACTTATACACTGACATTTGCAGCCTATACAAATACTTACAGAGCATATTCAATCCCAGCCAGTCCCACGGTCCACTCTGTTCTGGCTCACAGCTCCACAGCTTCCAAGGGTGTTAGGAGAAAAATGAGTTGTCCGCTATTTTCCTTTCAGTCCCTGTGGGTTCCTCACAGCAGTATCTGATGCAGAGATAAAAGGATATGAAAGCAGACTCTTTGTCCTCGTTTATTTTCTCCTCGTATTCAGAATAAATCCAGTTTTTTTCTGTATCCATTTGTTGATTCAAGTCCAATCCATCAGCCTGCCGGTGGACTTGCGCTGTGATTCGGCGACACGCGACGGCAAAACTGCATTCACTTAGTCACCCTCCCTTCTGCCTCTCTCCTCTCTGTCTCTCCCCTTGCTCAATAGTATACCCGTACCTCCTTGGCTTTCTCCAATCTAATCAGCTCTCCTTCTCTCTCTCTCTTTCTCTCTCTCCCTGCACCC
>JAPTGW010000009.1:11973309-11985762 GCA_029814545.1 Apogonichthyoides opercularis
TCTCACACACACACACACACACTGCTGCCCATAAAGTTGGAATTACATATCTTTACCTTTTCTCATGAGATAACTGTGACAATGTGATTTATTCTTGATAAAGTGCAACTTGGACTCAGTATGTAAACATTACATAAGGTCAAAGGTGATTATTGATGTTTATAAATAGGAATAAAAGGAGGAATGTGTCTGAAAACAATATTATTCCAATCTTATGGGCAACAGTGCAAATCCTCCTGAGACCCAGAAATGCATTTTTGTCCTCTGTAGTGGACAAGAGTTTCATAGCTTTACTTAAAAAAAGAAAAGAAAAAAGTCTCCTGAAAAGGACATTATATTAAAAAATATGTATCTGAAAAAACTGTTGCATTATGCTGTTTGCAATTAAGGCAATTATTTAATGTAAAATAGCAAAAATATTTACTTACTGGGTCTTAGGAGGATCAGTGTTTTGTTTTACCAGCAGAAATCCTCATTGACATTAAAAATCTAATAATAAAACAAGACAGAACAAAAACTTTCATACAGGACAAATAAAAATATACAGTATCTAGTATTTATCTGTACGATAAAAGAAATTTTAATACAATAACGATTTCAATGCAAATTTAGAAATAATCACATTGAACAACCTTATTATCTCTTCAAACCTTTGCGATAGACTTAAATCCCCACAAAGTGACAAGTTGTGACAGGTTTCTTCTGTAAATCATTCCATAAAGAAGGGGTGGTGTAGCTATAGCTTTTTCACCCAAGCCTGCGCTAACTCTGAACCACTACTTGTAGGATGTTCTGAGAGCACAGACCTTATTGTTTTTGGATTTTACACATGGATGTACAAGGATAAAATGGAAGCAGCATGATTCGTGTCCCACGAGGCACTGAGGTTTTAAATTTAGCATGTTTTTTGTAATATGCCCCGATGAAGACTCTGTGTAGAAACGTCTTGATGATGGTGTCCCTATCGATGATGAAGATCTTTTTTATTTTTGCTTACATTTTTAGCATTGATGATTGATTTTTATTTTATTTAATTATTTTTACACTTGTCTTTTTTCCCTTGATCGTACTGGCCTTGAAAAATCTCTCCATCACTATCATCCAAACCCCAAATAAGGGAATATCTTTCATCAGGTTGGCGTTCACTCCTCTGGTAGGGTTCTCAGACGAGGCACAGTGAAGCCGTTGTGGCAGCATGTGGAGCCCCACCACCTTATTAAGACACTTCATGTTGTTTTCTCCTTTAATTTATTACCTGATATCGTGACATGTTAACAACAAACTGGGCTGTGCCAACTGTACAAGAGGAGCTGGAACTATTTTATGGAATGGCAAGAGGATTTATGAGGAGGATGCAAAGTAAATAGAGGATTGGAAACACTAGTGGGCGGAGAGGATGAACTTTTAAACTTAATACGCAGTCAGATTTTTGACAAATATGTAGGGTGTCAGCCAGGAATGTGCATTTAGACTCTCAGCTTCTGAACTGGGAAAAATGCCAATGACATGTATGTAAATATGGGTAAATTTATCATAGTTGTGTCAATAGTATGTCTATATTAAGAGATAAGTGTGTACAAACCATGTTTTGTTTTGTTTTTTTTAAAGCCTGCAATAAGTCAGAATTTCTAAGACATTTATATTTACATTTTTCATCAGACTTTCTTCTTTTTTTGCTATCTGTTATCTTTCAATGAAGTTTTATCTTTCAAAATATTTTTACACACTGGAACATTTGCTTTTTTAAAATCTCTTTTGCTGTAATCTTATTTATATGTTTTGTTTTTTTATGGTATCTGTTAACTCTGCTATGGCTCCGTTGTCCCACAATGAGGATAAAGACCGTCTCATGATATAGTTTTCTTTGCGTCTAGTTAGCATGCCCCCCCGTTTCGTCTCGCCCTCTCCACAGAAGCCTGACCTTTGACCTCCACCCTTCACCCTCTCTCTGTGTGCTCATCACTGGTCTGTCAGTCAAGCACCGGAGCCTCTCGTCTCCTGCTGCGCTCCACCGTCAAACCAGCCTCAGGTACAGAAAATGGGGAAAGTGTTAGAGAAGAAGAAGAAGAAGAAGTGCAGGGATAACGTGGATTTGGAAGAAATATGAAAAAGCAGCAGCACCATAGAATGTTTATTATTCCTACTAACCACTCACTTAAATGATTGACAAAACCAGTCAACTTATCGCTCTCCTTTCCACAGAATAAAAAGTCCACACAAAACCCAATCCAATACCAGGAATGTTGTTCACCTCGGGGTCTGTTTAAAGCAGACATTCACTGTAGCATAACCCCTGACCCCTCGTCCCAACCCCTCACCCAACCCGCTCAGACCACATCCCATCAAAGCCTCATCAAGCATTGCATAATGAAAATAGAAAGCTGAAAAGCCTCTCAAGTCACGGAGATAAAAACCATGAAATATGCTTAAGTTAGATTTTTAGTAAACTCACATCAAGTCTCTGATTTTCCTCTTTTTGCTGTTACTGAAGTAAAGTAACCTTGGATTTTAACTAATCAGCACAGGCAGTTAACTGCAATTTTACTTTTGTTACTGAAAACTAATGAAAACGCAGTTCATCTGAGGCAAATCTGTGAATAGATGGGCAGTAAAGTATTCCCACTGACTCTTTACCTTGGGCTGTTTGAGAGGCGGTTTGTTATTGAAGGAATGGAAAGGCTCATTGTGTATCAAGTGTCAGCAGAGGACAAGTCTCCTCCTGTAGTTAACAAGTGGAGGCACCTCAGAGTCATTGTGTCGAGTAACGACTGATAAGTGCTCCACTCGGGCTGTGCAAGGTTAAGGATTTGGAAGAGATCATGTCTGCACATTCTGGTGTCTAAACTGCAGATGAAATTAGTTTGAGTGTGAACAATTTAACTGTGAATGCACATCTCTGCTTTTATCGACACATCCTGCTAAACTCTGATGTCATGATGTGATATATAATGGGAGGTAAAAGGCACATCGCAGCATCTTAAAGTCTAATGGGCACAACGCGAAATAAAGGCCTTGGTCTACACAAGTTTAGATGTGGAGAACAGTAGGCCCTTGTGCTCACTGCATTCTTGTTCACAGTAATTTAACACCGCTCAGCTGTTCCGGGGGGTCCACGTCATGAATACAGGACTCTCACAAACGGGCGTACTTGTACACAAGGATTCCCGTCCTGGATTAGAGGAAGGATGGGGAATAAAAAGTCCAGCTGAATGTACATCTGGTAAAAGACAAGGCAAGTGTTTTGGATGGATGACTTGTTTAGTTAGATCAAGCTTGAGAAAAGCATCTCTTTGTATTTCATGTTACACGTCAGTTAAAGCAGTGAGTGAATAAAGAAAAAGCTTTTAATTCCTATTATATTGAAATAGCTCAAAGACAAAAACAATGTAAAGACACAGTCATGCAAATCAGCCTCTCAGTGTCGTGTCAATGCTTTAATCCAACAACAGGGGGAGACATTCAATGTAAAATGACAGACCTAAAAAAACTGAGAAAACTACTTCTGTTTTAATGATTCACAAAAAAACACATCAAATTATTTCTTTTTGTTATTTCAGATTTATATGTAACATTTCAATACCCTATAGGTGACATCAAGTTGATTAAGATATTTATGAAATAAAAGATTGTCAGGAAAGAGGGAGAAAAAGGAAATACAAGCAGCAGTTTCAAACAAACCACATCAATGTATGCATTTGCTCATCTGTGCTCAGAGAAATAGTGCCGTCGGTGTAAAAGTGCCTCATTCCTGTGTGGTGCAGTTTTTCTCTGTATGGTAAAGGATGTGGTGAACTTACTAGCGTGCCTCTGTATGTCACTGTACTCTGACTCTCACAGAGCATTCAACAGTCGTGTTATGTGTGTGTACGTTCACAAATGCCGTGCAGTGTGTGCATAATGCATAGGCTGTGGTTGTATGTGGAGCACAGAGCCGACTCTGCAAAGGGTTCTGCGAAAGCAGGCGCTGGGAGGATGCCAGAGGAGAGGGATGTGGCCCGGGTGAGACAGAAAAAGTGGTTCCTGTGGTCTGTTTCACTCTGTTCTGAGCTGTGAATGCAACACCTGGATGGCTGATGCGAGTGAGGACAGAATCTGTTGGTTCATACAGTGACCCCTCCAGGGTTAAAGTGGGTGAAACTAGACATGTGCCACACTGACACGACAGGCCACACAGGTTTCTGCCAGTGATTTCTCTAGAGCACTGATACTTTTTTGGGTAATAATTACTTCATACACAGTAAAAAATAAGGTGGTGGTTGGATATGTCTGCGGGTTATAAGACGTTCAGCCAAACAGGTACTTTACATAACATATGTAACCAAATAAATGTCAAGAAGCAATCAAAGTAACAATATTTTACAGTTCTTTGAGACAAATCCATTCTGGTCATTCTCACGGCTGCTAGGAAAGGCCTCAAACCCTAGATTCAACACCTCAAGCCCCCCCAGTCTGTATGATACTTCTGCTTCAGAAATTAAATGTGCTGAATCTTATAGACTTTAATTGTGTGAAACAAATGACGAAAGTGCTTTTTAAGATATATGATAAAGTGTTCTTATACATACATAAATAAATGTTCATTAATATAATAGATTCATGAATCTTACAATGAATGGAATCTGAAAAGTGAATGTATTCTGATGTGCAGACAGGGTTTTAACATAGAACCCTTATGAGTAAAATACTGTACTTCAAACTACAGCCAACTAGCACTTCTGACTTTTTTTTTTTTTAATTAGTGACCAAAATGTGGTAAAGTTTCACTAATATTATTGTGATGTTATTTGTGGACCAATTTGATGTTTTTCTTAAAAGCATTAAATATTATTGTAAAAGGCTTTCTGTTGAAATCCAGCCACCACTGGAAAAACCAAGATGATATTGTAAGTTGTTGCAAATTTGTTGTTAATACGTCTGTTAATACATCACCTTAGTGAGATTTTAAAGCAATGTGAGATGCACTGAGCCTAAAACTATGGCTAAATACACATATAACAGCATTTATAAATGTTTTTATGGTATTATTACTTAGAATATTAAGGGTTATCAAGCTATAAAATGCTAAAATAAATAAATAAAGCTATAAAAGTACGTGTCGAATTATAACAAACATATCGACAGGACGACTCATCTCCGGTGTCAAACTCATTCTAGTTCAGGGGCCACATACAGCTCAAAGAGATATCAAGTAGGCCAGACCAGTAAAATAATACAGTAATAACCCATTAATAATGAAAACTCCAAACTTTTCTTTAAGTTTTGGACTGAAAAAAGTAGAATTACATAATGAAAATGTTTACATCTACAAACTATCCTTAAAAATGTGAATAGCATGAGCAACCATGAATTTCTTAAGAAAAATAAGTGCATTTTTAACAATATCATACCTCAGCTTAATATTTACACATGTGCATTACAACTTACAGATCGCAGGAGATTGACAGAAACATTTAGTAACAGGTATGATATTGTTAAAATTGCACTTATTTCTCTTAAGCCTTTTCAGGTTCATATTTGTTCAGGTTACTCACATTTTTTTGTGAAAGAATACTTTGTAAATGTTAAGATTTTCATGTAATTTTCTTTTTTTAGATTAAAACACAGAGAAAAGATCAGATTTGTGATTATTTCTAGGTTATTGTGATGATAGTATGTTACAGGTCTGATCCATTTGAGATCATATTGGTTTTTGTGGCCCCTGAACTAAAGTCATTTTGACACCAGTGATTGTTAATATCTTAAGTATAATTTTTACATTCCATGAATTCAGTCCACAGGCTCTTTTGACAGGCTGATTTTGGCTCACAGGCTGTACGTTTGACATCCCTGACATATATATTTTAACAGTAGATGAACACCTGTCTATGCATGACAAATGCTGTACAGACAAAGTTGCCTTATTTAATGTGGCAACAGAAATCTAAGTGTACCAAGTAAAGAGCAGCGACTCTTCACCATCACTCCAGCAGCTCCTCTTCCTCCTCCTGCACTTACGCTGTTTGCCTGTAAAGTGTGCTTAAAAACAAGGGAGCTACTGACGTCACGTTAAAAGGTAAATGGGTGTCTGATATAAGCATTATGTGGCTGAGTGGGCAGCAGCAACGCAGACAAAGTGCTTTTCTTTATCACTGCTAAACGTATCACCCATCAGTGGTCATGTTTTTGTTCCTTTCTAATTACATTCAATGATTTTTTTAACAGGCTAATTACACATATGTATGCAAAAGGTAAAAGAATTAGACCTGCATGCACTGTACATGTGTATTAAAGTGTTTTTTCTGTGTAAACACACAGTACAGATCATTTTCCAGTTATTCTGTTGTCATTTTAATTAACTGTAATCTTAAAGTTTACATAGAGAAACCACAAGGCCTCATATGACTGACTGTCTGCACGCTGTTGGCGAGACAAAAAGTCAGAGGTTAATCTCTTTGTTTACAAATAACCAGGTAATAAAACCCCATTGTCTGGGTGTGTTTCATGAATAAATATGGATATATGAGAGCAGAGCCGACACAAACAAACACAGTGACGTTAACATTGGGTTTTAACTGGTTTTAATTAACCCTGATTACAGCTTAATTACAAGTTTGGAAAAAAAAAACAAACATGAGAGAAGTGGAGAAATTCAATGTTACATCATGGCATTAACTCTCATCTCTCCATCTGAGTGTTACATAACTGCTCGGGGAGATGAGGGGGAAAAAAAAAATAGACCGAAAAAGAGGGAGAAGATAGACTTTTACACAGTAAAACAATACACATCTTGTTTCTTTTTTTAAAATGATACAGCCCTCCCCACCCCCGTAAATGAAAAATATACAAGAGCAAGAGAGAGAGAGAGAGTCAGAGAGAGAGAGAGAAAAAAGTATTATAAAATAAAAATTACAATACATGACAAAAAAGATAAAATCACTCCTGCCTGCCGCTAAATAAAACTCCTCCAGCCCTGCCCGTCCCTCTAAGTCCCCGATGTTATTTCTCTGTCAGCATCACAACTGCTCTCAAAAAATTAATATTACACGTTTTAGTTATATTACATTTGTAAAAACTAAAAGATGGGAGGGGGAAAAAAAGGTTTCTGGATCGGGTTTGAAGGTTTGAAACAGGGAATGGAGTTTTTGCAGGGAGGAGGAGGAGGAGGGGGGTTGAAGATCATCTGATGTGATGTCCACAACATAAAAAGCAACAGCTAACAGAGCTGTGGAATAATAATAATAATAATAATGATAATAATAATAATAATAATAATGCCAGGTGGAGAGGTAAATAACCCAATGAGAACAATAATAACAACAATAATCGATAGCAATATTGACATCAGAAAAATAAACCCAGAAATGTTTATTCTTAACATAGTCTGATGAAGAAATGTATTCTTTGTACTGTTTGTCAACTGCAGAGGCCTGAACACGGGATCAGAGGAAGTCGGAGCCATATTTTCCCGACTTTAGCAGAGAAAAAGGGGAAAAGAAACGGAAAGAAGGGGAAAAGAAAGAGTGCAGAGCGGCTCGACTGATGCCTCATCTGTTGCTGAGATATGAAAAGTAGTAATAAGGCAGCTGTCAGTTCAGATACAGACACAGGACTTGGTGGGAGTGACGGAGTGTGTGTGTGTGTGTGTGTGTGCGCGCGCATGTTGTGACATGCTCCAGTCCAGACCACAGGGGTCTGATTGAGGAAATTCAGTCTGCTTAGCTACACAGAAATGCCTGGAGGCTATCAGTCCCACAGTCCTGCTATAGCTCAGTGTTGTCGGTGGCCAGGCATGGACAGGACGCCGGTCAACACGCGGCCTGGTTGACCAATCAAAAGCCGGGCCGCAGAGATGAAAAGCTCCAGGAGGTTAAAACATAATTACGTCTATGTTTGTGAAGATTCTTTTCTGCGTGTGTGCATAGTTTGAGGAGAGGGCATTTCAGGACATGTCAGTGTTCTCTTACAGTAATCATTAACCTTTTAATCCCTTCTCTCCTGTTACTTTAGTCTAAAGCTGGTGTCAACGTTGGAACATTGTCCTCACTTAGTCCGGATGATGTGTGGAAATGTTTTTTTTTCTTTTCTTTAAAGTATTAAAGTTGGTACACTACAGCACAGAAACATTTTGAGAAAAGGAGCAAAAACATCATGTGCAGCCATTTCACTTTACACCATAAATAAATTCAGTGTTTTACATCATATCTCTTAATATCACAGCATATGTGACCTCAACCCTGTGTTTTGATGCCGTTTCCACAAGTGTATTTTCTGTGTATTTTGAAGTAATACAGTAGAAAAACACAATGCGTTTTCTTTCCAAAAGTTTTCATCACATTTCATATAAATATGTCCAATGACCAGTGTTTCCCAAACAAGCAACGCGTTATCAATAAATTGTGAGCCTAAATTAACATCCGTGATTATTTGTGCATCACCTTGAATCAGTAAAATCAATCATGTAAATGTCACTAAAAACATCTATGGGTAAAATACTGGAGGTAACGGGCTCTTTAGTCTCCCTTTGAGAATAGACAACATATACAACATCATAAACTGCTCAGATGAATAATTAATTGTGAATGCAGTGAAAAGAAGTGAGAAACTACATTAGATTTCATAACATCACATTGTGTTTTCAGTCCCTTTCCCCCCCCCCATTAACCCTGTCAGTGCAACGATTGTAACACGTAGAACAATATTGAACTGGAGCAACTTAAAAAAACAAACAAAAAAAACCCCTAACCTGTCAAAGATTTACTTAAAACCTTTATTTCAGAAACATGATCGTTTTGTTGTTGAGCCTATTTTTCACTGCCTCCTGTGCTGTCTCCTCCACATCGATTTCCTTCTCACATCCCTGAACTCACCATTAATTATTTACCTGAACAGTTTGTGGGGTCATATATGGTATTGTTGTTATCCTTGAACATCAAAACATAGGGGGAGGAGACACGGGTTTTTCGGTGGTATCATGTTTGGTTCAGGAAATATGACACAAAATACAATATCTTAAATTCGGCACATATTATCTGGACTAATCAGAAAGGGACACATTTCACTAATGATAGTCCATGAGTTGATAATTCACCCATAAGAATAGGGTTTGGAAATGAGGGGACCTTATGTGCTGAGACTAAACTGCACAAACAGAAATGAGCGCTGCGCACTAAAAAGATAACCTGCGGCAAATGAAGTGAAAAGCAAAGGGAGTGTCTGAATCACTACCAGTCTGTCTATTGATTGTTGTTTCCTATGTTTGTTGTTTTTCTTGCTGGTCTTCTTCTGGTAGACTGGCCTGTGCTGTTATATCTATGAAACAAATGTACAACAAAAACCTACACACCCACCACTCTTCGTTCCTGACACCCCCACCCTTACCGTACTACTACTGAGTGTGAATGTTCCTACCACTCAAAAATAATCCACTTAAAAACTCCTGAATCAACCGTATCTGTAAAATGCTATGGTTCTTTAAAATCTCACTTCTTTTTTTAATTTCATTTAAAATATATAAAGATATAGTCTGTGTGTGTGTTATTAGAGCTCAGTTTGCACTTTTGTACATGCTATAAAAACAAGGCATAGAGAGGCAGTGTGTGTGAGGTCTTCGGTGATCCCTGCCCTCTCAGGCTCTTGGACCTAGTGTAGTCGACTCGTTTAGGACCCGAGGGCGACCCCACTACGACCAGAGCTGAAGTTCCTCAAAGACTGAGAGAGAGGGAGCATGTTTAAGAGCTGAAGGCAGTGTCGTGCATGTGTGTATGTTTGTATGAACATTTGCTGGTTTAGTTGAACACTATCTATGATTGTTAGAGGAGCGTAAGCTGGTGAATTAGGACTCTGGGCCACTGGGAGATGAGGGGGAACTATTTTACATGTGAGAGAGGTAAAAAGGCTGGTTAACAAGTTAGCAGTGACTGCGACTCCCACCTCCTAACCTCAGACCTTTCCTCCACAGCTGCTTTCCCCTTGTGGTCCCCTCAGCAGCTCATTCTCTCTTCGTTCTCTGCAGTTTTCGCCTCACATCTCCCTGGGGATTCAAATTATTTCTGAGAGTGGAATCATGATCTTTCCACAGGTGGTCCACAAGAGAAAGAAAGGCAGGATAGGAGAGAGGCAGAAAGAAGGATGTACAAAAGTCAAAAAGCTCTGAAAGAACAGTGTGCCAGAGTCAGTGTTAATGTGTGTACAGATTTGCACCACAGTGAACACTGTTTAGTGCCGATCAGCAACTGCGTGTCCCCCAAGATCCATTCACTATTGGCTGGGTTTTTTCTGGGTTTTTTTTTTTTTTTGCATGTGTGTGTTTGTGTGCATGAATCCAATAAACATACAGCAATAAGCTTCCCTGAGTGGAGTGGGCCAAGTTAAAGAGTCCTGTCAGGACACACCCAACAGCCCCACTCTTCAGTCTTGGAGACACACTTTCCTTTTTATCCCCATGATTTTAATATCTGCTAAATGAATGAAGCAATGATAACTGAAACTGATCCTTCTATGTACTCTCCCTTCTTTGTGCTCTTCTCTGTCACTTCATGGCTGTGGGTTTTACATACAGGCACTTATTGAAGTCCCGTTGTCTAAGGAAAGTAGCATAAGGGAGAGTGCAAAGCCGTCGGCCTTGGCTTGTTGCTGAGCTTTAAGGGAGTGCAGGTCCCCTGAGGAAAGAGTTGACCGACTGCTGTTTCTACTGCTGGGGGATGAAGGCAGGAGCTGGAATTCTGGGGCACAATATCTGGAACACAACTGGCCACGTGGGAGAGAGGTTCTAAGACGGAGCCTCTCTTTGTTTTCAGCCTTGTTAGCCTGGGATAGCTGCGACTCTCTCCTCCTCAACAATCTGTCCCAGAAGACCCCTCACCTAGACAAGGAGACTGTGGATGTGGCAGAACAAGAGCCTGGCAGTCTTTGAGGTGTTAGTTTGATGCATGTATGCTGGACTGTTCTCCCAGTTCACTGGAGGTTTCAGGGGTCTTTTCTAGTTTGTCAGTGTGGTACAGAGATTACAGATTTACAAACTCCCGTACCACCTCCAGTGTTACTAGGGCAGTAGTGTTTGGGCAGTGTTTCTCATCAGCAGTCTTTGTTTTCCAGAGACAGCTGTGCAGTGGCACGATGTAACTCGGCGCTCACCCTGCGATGTGTGGCCAACGGAGTGGCTAAGGAGCCCTCATATGCTAAAGGAGGAGGACTGTCGCCTTCTCCACTGCCTGTCCCATCCTCGTCCATCTCCATCTGTCCATTACTTTGCCTCTCGTCCTCTGGTCGTACTTTCTTGTCATCTGACTCTTCTTGTGAGGCCTCCATGCGCTGGTCTTCACTCCAGCGCCTCTTAAAGCGCAACTTGAGGGGGATGCACTTGGTTTGAGAAGCTCCTGCTGAGCCTGTCTGTGGTGGTGGCGTGTTACTGTCCCCTGGATCGACAGGTTCGGTCTTAAGGGTTGGCAGCCCACGGTTGGAGTGTGTATGCATCGAGGTGAGGAAGGGCATCAGCCCAGGCGGAGGTGGAGCAGGAGCTTTAAACACATCTTCATCCAGGTCCTCATCAGGATGGGATTGATGTGGCGTTACAGCTGTGCCATTAGCAAGGTGGTGGTGGAGGTGGTGGTGGTGATGGTGGTGGTGGTCAGGAGCTCTGGAGTGGCGGGAGGAGAAGAGCTCAAAGTCCTCATCTCTTTCATCTGGATCCTCGTCACTGATGTCGGTCACTTCCACCTCTTCCTCTGACTCAATGTCAGAGATAGGCTCCACCTGTACAGTCACACAAAAAGGATAATGAATTAAAGATTATTACAACAGAATATATTAAGATTTGATAAACATGAACTAGTCCCACATTGTTTTTTCAAGAAATACTTGAGTGACATAAATCCTTAAAGACTCAGTACTGAACTTTGAAAGTAATGCGTGGTTAAATGTAGAGATACTCGACAGTAATTTTCTTTGCCAATTCTGATTCCTAACTTAGTCTGAGGTGCATTTTTTCCTTTGATGAAAAATTCAGTTGTCTATTCATAATGAAATGGTGACTTGTTAAATAACTTTTTAATTTTCTCCAAAACCGCATTAGGTCACAGGAGTGACAGAAAAGCTCCAGGTTACAAGGAATAGATTTTTTGTTCAAATAAAATCCAAGTAAGAAGTAATTGCAGTACATCTTTATTATATATTAATTACCTTTTCCTAATGTGTCTGTCTCACAGCCAGATTAGCAAAAGCTACCGTACAGATTTTTAGGAAACTTGGTTGGAATGGGAGGGCATCACCCAAGGTCAAACCAAATGCATTATGGAGCAGAGCCGAAAAAATATACCCCAGATTTGTCACATTTTCAGTTAATTATAATACTACAACAGGTCAAATTAGATCATAGCAGGCTGTTTTGTACAACCCCCATAGAGGTGTATGAATTAATGGTTACTTGATAAATCCTTAGGTAGCTGTTCATAAACCTGGGAGGCCCATCATGGTCAA
>JAPTGW010000009.1:12041012-12060789 GCA_029814545.1 Apogonichthyoides opercularis
TATTAAGCACTTCAAGACCACCTTCTGCTCTGTTATTAGATAGAACTGCATCTTTAATTTTGTGTGTTTTCTTTCTCCAGACGAAATCCAGAAATAATTTGTTAATTTCATTAGCAGTGGCGTTATTCACAAAGAGAGAAAGAGATGGATAAACAAAATGAGATACACCTTCAGCTTTGGACAAAAGGACCCTGCCATATGACGTCAGATCTCTCTGAAGCCAAAGGTTAACAATATCTCTAGTTTTTTTTTTTAAATTCTTTCAGAAAAGTTAAGTTATTACTATGGGTTTACCCCATATATTACCTTGCTATTAAGTGTTTTGTAATATGAATGCCCAAATACTTGACTGTGGATAAGGAACTCAAGTAGTTTTTCTGTGCTATAACCACTGGAGGCGTCATCCTGAATTATCGAGGTTTGTCTACCGGAAGTGCTTGGAGTTCAACCAATCAGAGAGCCAAGATTTCAGCTCACTGTTTATCGCGAGACCTCGGCTCTTTCTTTTCCCTTTTCGCTCTGATTCCAAGATGGTAGGTACTGCTAGTAGAAATTTTAAACCACCTTACCCTGACTATCCATGGTCATCCTCTGAATCAAAATATCCTATTGTATCAACGGCACCATATACTTGTTCTGGGTGTTGTTTACGTATTATTGAAGCAATTATTTGGTGATATTATCCTTTGTACTTCATATTAGCTTACCCCTTCGGTGCCGACATTAATGCTGCCCAAGCAATAGCTTCAGGATTGTAAACTAAGCAGAAGCGAGTCTAGAAAACTGTCTAAAGTACAAAATGTGTCGCCAGTACATAGTGTCTTAATACACCAACTTAATGTCCGTTCAATAATGTTAACTTTGGTCATACATGTGAGGTGTAGGATTGTTTGACGATAGCAGTGTCAACGTGTTAACCGGCCCAGATGTATGGCGAACTGCTAATGAATTAACTGCGGAGAAATGTGTGCTTATGGTGTTTTATTTATATATATATAAAACCTTGTTCATAGTTTAAAGTTGAAACACCCGTTATTTCGTATTATGTTGAAATATTCAATATTGGGGCCTGGATACAGGTGTGACCCTACGCGCCTCTGCTTCAGTCTTCATTTAAGTCTTATAATGTATAAATGCAGTTGTTTTCATTTACTTTTCAAGGGAGTTGACATCAGACACAACAAAGACCGTAAGGTGCACAGAAAAGAGCCAAAGAGCCAGGATATTTATCTGAGGCTCCTGGTCAAGGTAATTGGCAGTCGCATTATTGAACATTCATTCTGTCCTTTTGTGTCTGCATTACATCCATTCCTGTTTACACACATTTCTAATCTGCCTGCTGGTTGGTTGTAGTTGTACAGGTTCCTGGCCCGCCGCTCGAATGCTCCCTTCAACAAGGTTGTCCTGAGAAGGCTCTTCATGAGCAGGACCAACAGGCCTCCAATCTCCATCTCTCGTCTGGTAAGTTTCTTCTCATGCTGTATAATGTTTGTGGCACATTATCACTTTATATTACAGTTCAGTTTAAACATGGAAACCCTGGAGCCAGTTTGGTATGCTAAAAATTTAGCTAATGGTCATGTTTCAACTAGGACAGTTGTATCATCAGTAGAAATCTGATGTAGTTGTCAATGTGATGAGTATGTGCTCCTGTTTGGCTCAATTTAGATACTGCTTGACTTTATTCCAATACTTGATACATAGAAATTTGCAAGTGGCTCATGTGCTTGTTTAGAAGTACAGAAACAACTAAATATATTCCTAGTATTTCTCATCTAGCAACTGACTGTTCACAACACTGTTGTTATTGTGCATTCTTTCATTATTTATTGCGCTTTTGTGAGTGT
This sequence comes from Apogonichthyoides opercularis, assembly GCA_029814545.1. Classification (NCBI taxonomy): domain Eukaryota; kingdom Metazoa; phylum Chordata; class Actinopteri; order Kurtiformes; family Apogonidae; genus Apogonichthyoides; species Apogonichthyoides opercularis. The sequence goes on from JAPTGW010000009.1 coordinate 12,042,860, forward strand.
TGGTTCATTTTTATTGGTTTATTTACTATTTAGTTACACTGTGCAAAATACTAATGCCCTTTTTCCTCCTTGTATTAATGATCTGATGTGTATTCATTATGGACTTTGACAATCAAGTGCCTGGGAGACCATACGGAGCACGAACAATACTGCTGTAAAAGTATAAAACTCTGGTTATAAGCACATTTGCCTTAACTAATGTTAATGTTTTTTTGCCTAGATCCGTAAGATGAAGTTGCCTGGCCGTGAGAACAGAATTGCTGTTGTTGTGGGAACAGTAACTGATGATGTCAGGATTCAGGATATTCCCAAACTCAAGGTAAACCTTCTTTCGCATAAAGAACCAAGACTTGCATGTTAACTGAAGGTCCACACTTCTTTATGCTGTCAAGTTGTTGACGTCTTTAGAAAATCCTACTGACTTTTTTGTCGGCTTATAGATCTGTGCTCTGAGGGTTACCGATGGTGCCCGCCGCAGGATCCTGAAGTCTGGTGGTCGGGTGATGACCTTTGACCAGTTGGCCTTGGCTTCTCCCAAAGGACAGGGCACTGTGCTGCTGTCAGGTAACCTTACATTCAACTAATAACCACAACAGTGATGGAAAAGCAAGGATTGGTTCTAGTACTAGTATTAGTTGTAGCCCTAACCCTGGTGTATTACCAGTACATGGAGTTATGTGTGTAAGCACCTCGGTATCACACTCCATGTATGTGTGATGTGATATACATTTCAAGTCTGCAGTGAATGTTGTAGTATGGTTGTTTGTTCAAATGTGTTAATTGATACCTGAAATTATTTTTTATCTGTTGCCGAATTAAGTTTTGCACAGCTTGTATTAACCTTTTCATTTCAAAACAAGAGGTTATGTGGAATGTGTGGTGCCAGGTTGTTAAAATTATACCTTTGGGTAAAACGATTTCATCATTTCTCAAGATTATTTCTTCTTAAGCATAGTGTGGATATCTTTCACGTGTCCAAAGATTAGACATAGTTTGATCAGAATCTAGTGTTGACGGTAAAGAGAATTAATTATGGTTGTTTTTGTTGGCATCTCTTTAAATCTCATTTGTTTATATTAAAAAAAAAAACTTAACCGCATAATTCTGTAACATTGTGTGGAACTTGAATTGGTTATTTACAGTAGGTTATGTAGTAGAATTATTTCCAATCATAATGTTTGTTCCTCAGGACCCCGTAAAGCCAGAGAGGTGTACAGGCATTTTGGAAAAGCCCCTGGAACCCCTCACAGCCACACCAAGTATGTGTACAGTTCTGTTTATGGTGTTCAGTGCATGCTCGGAAAAAATGCTGTTTTACCATTTTGCAGATTAGAGATGGACTTCATCTACACTGTGTACTTTGTGTGTCATTGTAACACAACATTGGGCTGTGTCTCATCTTGCTCTCGTCATCCGGCATTTCTTTGTTTCTTTCAATCCATGCCCTTTTCTCCTTCCTTTTCTTTGTCTGGGTTGGTTTCAAAAGAGAATAAAAATAGGTGCCGTGTTTAAAATGTACCTGGACTCTAACTTGGCTTCCTTCCTACTGCTTAATATACTTAAATGTTACCAATTGTCTTGCTGTGATGACAAAAATTAAATCTTTAAAGTATGCACATGGGCTTCAAAGGCCTTGGATTAAATCCAGTGGAATATCTTTGTTGCATAGCATTGCAAATCTGTCTCAAAGTTGACCTCTTGTCAAATATGCCTACACATATATAAAACAGCCTTAAATGGCCTCGCAATCTTATAAATAAGGAAGTTCACTACAACACTTCCCGTACAAGTATTTTCTTTGTAGATTGTGCTTTATAGGGTTATGTATTTAAGTTATTACAGGCAGAAATGGTCACTCAATATATTAATCTAAACTGTTTTAGTTTTTACAAACCACACAGGAGCACCTGAAATGTCGAGTCTGTCAATATGGTCATATTTCTGTGAAATAATTCCAAAGATAAACTGCAAATGTAGAAGTGGATAAGTGTTACAAGACTGTTTTGTTGAGTGCTTGTAGAATAGACGATGATTATGAATATTAACACTCAACGTTGTTTACTCAAATTACCTTATCTTAGAATGTTCAACGTGGCCTGGTATCTGAATTTTTTGAATAAAGAAAGCGTAGCTTTGTATTTGATAACCTGAATATTTGTTACATATTTTATTAACCCAGAAATAATTTCGGTCATTGTTTGTTTGTTTTTTTAGTTTAAAGTAATAAGTGTGGTTTGTTAGAAAATGTTGGATGTTTGGCACTGATTTTTCTTCAATAATAAATTAATCTTCTTTTCTTTAGGCCCTACGTCCGCTCCAAGGGCAGGAAGTTCGAGAGAGCTCGTGGTCGCAGAGCCAGCCGTGGCTACAAGAACTAGTCTCTCTTTTTGTTTTTCATGCAGTCTGATACAAATAAAAGATTGGCTCAACAAAACGACCTGTGTTTTGTGTCTAATTTGAAGCCTGTAGACCCTTGACCCCCCCCCCCCTTTTACATTGTTATACACGGTAACTTGTTTATATGAGATAACAAGCAGGTCCATATCAAAGCGCTGGAACAGAGCCAACATGTCTGAACTTACGTCATTTCTATGGCTCAGCCTTTGTTTTCCATCTATGGAGTTTTTATGTAAAGGTGACATCAAGAATCTGTTTTGTTGCTGGGTATTGATAACTGTTGTCCTGGAAAGAAATGACTTGGCCAGGAAGTTGTGGTCTGTCAATGATTGGAGAATGTCGGTGGGTGTTGCAATGTTTTCCTTATCGCCATTGGATTTCCTCTCCGCCGCTCAAAGCTGCCGCTACTGCGTCTCCAGGCTCAGACGCTTCTTGCACCGTGCCAGCGTTCAGAGCTAGCGACTCGTGAGAGGGGAGACAAGATGAGGTAATTTGGGATTTACAAATTTGCTGTATTATATTATAGTCGGTTTCAAACCACGATTTTGGCCACAAGTTGTGCAGTTTTCGTCGTCCCTCGGGAATACTCGGGTTTAAGAGGCATTAGCTGACGTTGTCATCTAATCTAACGTTATCTAGTCTACTTTGGACCTCATGGAGCCTGGCATAAATTAGATGTATTACACCGAAGAGGGGCTTATGGCCCAACCATATTTATATCTGCTTAATTTTAGAGGAATTTGGCTTTAGGATGGTCTCAAGTTGTCATAAACTTAGGTTACATGTTAGCAAGCGAACAGCTAGCCGTGGCTAACTGACACCGCTGTACTGCGCTTGTCAGGCAGCAGTTTACAGTAGCTAGCTTCTGACGTTGTATCATAACATAAGCTAGCGTTTGCTATCACATTGATTGATTTATGTCCGACAACTTTGAAATCTTACAGCTTCTTAGTAACAATTTCAGGCGACACAACCACTGTGAAATAGTCTTACTGTATGCCCTGCCACTGTTAAACTCAGTGGCAAGTAAACTCAGCTAGCGAATGGCTTTTTAACTGGTGGCTAATGTTGAAGATAGCCTCGATTAAAGTTTACAGACCTTAGCTTCAACTTCACATCGCTTACCACATATTATGCTGTTAACGCTTCTATGAACCGTATATACACGCACATCGAGGTTACTGTACTTTCAGGCTATGCTTAACTATTCAAACCCGCCCAAAATACCCCGAAGTCACTCAACAGCAGCCTCATTGTGTGGAAGACAAATTTAGCCTGCTGATATTATTATTTCTGGGTGTCCCCGCCCTGCATTTCAAGGACGTAAGGTGCAACAATGGGCATCAGTGAGGTCTTTTTTTGTATGTTTTATCAATTCAGGACATCAGCCAAGTATTGATTTTGTCTGCACCAGTGCTTACATAATGTTTCCTGGCTATAAAATTTAAAAGCCACTTAGAAAAACTTTATTAATTTAGGGTGTTATGGTATTAACTACGTCTCACATAGATAGTGCAGATGTTGCACTTTGATGTAACAGTGTCTGGAGCGTAAGGACTCGGACTTTGGTGACCTTATTTCAGATTACTTTAACTCGTCATGTACAGCACTTGATTGTATTATAACCAACCTTAGAATTGTGGTAGTGTTATAAAATGATTTCCAAATATGTGTCTAATATCACGCAAATGTGTCGTCGTTATATTTTTCCCAGTGTGTTTGGATCATTGTAATTACTTTAAGATTATTAAGTAAGGTTATTAAATCGTAATAAGAGTTACAAAATCTCAAAATTCCAGCACAGTTCCTGGCAGTTGTTTGAATCTTGATCCTAAAATTGTGAAAGAGACACTGTGTTCCTACATAGTTTTGGATAAATCCCTGAATTTGAAAATGCAACTCACTTATGGTCATTTCAGGCTGCCTTTCATATAAAATAGTGGTGTCTCAGCATGGCTGTTGAGGATGTGTGACTTTGAGTCATAACACTTTAGTCAAGATGCACCTAGGTCAATGCACATGATGGAACATGTATTGCTTCACCATCTAATCTCTTCCTCTTATCGTAACGGTACCGCTTGGTGCTTATTGTCCTGTAATCGTGAAAGTGAAGTATAGATATATTGACCTTTGCACACTGAAGTTGCCTAAGGGGAATTCTTGTCTGTCACCTCAAAAACTATCTGTGGATGGATCAGCCAAATGCTCAAGTGTTGTTATTTGTCTTCATACAGGAACAGAGATCTATGGGAGGGAACGTGAGGCTGACTCAAGGACATTTGCCATGACATAGACCAAGGATTCAACCAGAACTGTCCCCTTGTTTGTCTTTTGTTTTGTTTGTTTCTTTTGTTTCTTTTTGTTGTTGTTGTTGTTTGGAGTTCATCTGTCTTAACTTGTTCACCCTCCTCTTGTGGAGAGCAGATATTGGAGTCAGCCAGTAGTATTGTTTGACTGAAACTTGGATGTATCACACTGCTGTCTGAAGGCTGGCCCTTTCACTCTACTCATCACCCTCTCATATATCACTGAGACTTAAGATAGCAATAGCGGTATCAAAGGTCTTGACAAAGCCTGCACTTATCATACTTTGTGGCATTGATTACATTTCAGCCAGCACTTACATTTATGATATTTTGCAGAAGCCTTTACATTAATTTAATTTGTTGTAGCCTCCTTGTCGTAAGCAAGGTGTGTTGGTTTGTTTGTTTTACTTATACTTAATGATTAAGTTTTACAGTGCAACTTCTAGTTTTATCAATTTGTGTAATTATTTAATGAAGTATTTGTTGATGTTGTGTAGCTGCTCTGCTACCTTTTGTTTATTCAACTGGTAGCTTTAAGTTGTAATGCATATCTTTTTTTTACTTATGCAACTTTGTGCTGATCTAGTAGTGTTAAATGTACTTTTTAAACATTTTTCTTTGAATATGTTAAAGTGTTGCCTCCATTTTTAAACTGGCAGTAAACTGTAGAAGCTGACATCTTTTCATGTCAAACTGTGACAGAAGGACTGGTCTTCAGCTGGTCCCATCTTCACTGGATAAATACGCTAAGCAGAAAAACCTCAAAACTGGAAGCAGTTTTTCAAATGAAGATACTTCTGAAATGGACTGACGGGAACAGAAACTGAACGCTCTTTTTGTAGAGTTAGCTTTTGAAAACAAGCACTGAAGGAAGAATAACTTTCAGGGACAAAGTTATCAGACTGTATTAAGAAGCATTTAGATTTTCCCTGAAAATTTTGCAGAGTTGCCAAATTCCACTTTTGAAGCTTCTGGTGAGGATCCCACCACACACTTGTTAGAGGCTTAGTAGACTGAATTTTTCCTGTTAAACTCGTCCACTTTAGTATAGAGGATGCGATCACCAGAACCATCTTCACCCTCCCCTGCAGAAGCTCTCCTTCATGGTCAGTTTGCCAGCTGGGGGTCAGGCAGTAACAGCAACAATAACAGCTGCCCCAACAGCCCTGGTGGTCCAGGGGGGCTCTCCCCTGCTGCCTCCCCTACTCCAGCTCTGGCTTCCAACTATGCCTTGACCCTCACACACACCCATATACACATCCAGCGCTTGTCACCGCGGCCGGGAAAGGAAGCCCGTCTCCTGCTGCCTTTATCAGAACTTGTGGGTTGCAGCTGCCCTCGTGCCCCTGCACCCCCTCTCCTGGTGCTGTATTGGTATCCACCAGGCAAACGACGGAAGGGTGTTTCACGGCGCAGGCAGGTGAGGGCCTACCTGGCAGAAAGTAGGCCTGAAGCTGAGAGGTGGTCCGCTGCCGTGCAATGTCTACTCAGAGGTGTGACCGTCACTGCTGACACAGGTGAGCGTGGGTCTTAATGCAGACTTCTGTGTCCAGTTTGGATGGTGGTTCCTGGTTGGTTTTAACTAGACTGAAGTAGTTTGCAGTACCATGTAATCCTTGTTAACATAGTGAGAGGGTACTTTTTAGTTTAAGGTTTGATTAACCTGCGCCTAAATAATCAGATTTTTTCAGACGCAGCTGTTTAGGGTACTCGTATAATTAGAATTATGCACCTGACGAAACAAAATAGCATAATCTACATGAGAATTTCATTCTAGTTACTATCTTTTCTAAATTAACAAATCAGTTACAAATGAATGATTACATTTTAGTGCATTTATCAGCAATGAACAGCATTTCCTCATGTATAAAAGAGAACAAAAACATACAAATGTTTGTAAAAAGTTTTTGTTTACTCAAGTTGGTTTATGTTGATTATTGCCAAATGACATTTTATTCACTGATGTGTATTTAGATTTATTTATTTTTTCCTTGCTGGGGATTTGATAAAGAAAAACAGTGCTCTGGCCTTTTTTCTGTTTTTCACCTTTTTTTTAAATAAAAAGTAATGATTGCTGATTTACTAATAATATTTGATTAATGATTCTAATAATAGAGCACTTGTTTTCAGTTGCAATAGATTTGGGGGATTTTCTTTTTCTCTTTGAATAAGTTCTTGAATGTTGTTAACTTCATGAAACCATATTGTATTGTATGACATCCTGGTTTATACCTACTTCCTAAGACTTAACTAAGTGTATCCAAATGTCGCAGTGAAGTAGCTAGGGTTATTTAATAAGCAAAAAATAGGATTATTGTATTAGGATTATTCTGAGTATTTTGTTAGGACTTAATATCACAGTGGTACCTTTGTTTTTGGGGAGCTTTATTTAGACAATGCTTGACTTGTGTCTGTCTTTTCCCTTATCTATCCTGCACACACAGTTTGTATCATTCAGTGTCAAATGAAAAGACAGGCAGGGTGGGTCGCTGTAGACCGCCACCCCTTCCCACACACTTTATCCCCCTACACAAAACCAAACGGATAAAAAGGACCCATGTTTACTTTTCAATGCATGAATACCTTTTCTCACTATTGTCTATTTGCAGCAGATGTCACAAGCATCTCCCATCTTTTCGTGTCTCTTTCCTTCTATATTGATGTAATCTTGAAGCATCTCTTTGCTGTTTTTTTTTTTTTTTTGTTTTTTTGTTTTTTTTTGAGTCACTTGCCCCACCATATTCCTGCAGTACTGATGAATCTGTCCGTTGTTGCTTTCCCCTTGTCTGGCCTACCTCATTCATATTTACTCCTGTTAAGGTTACATCTGTTGAACCACTAGTTTCTGTTCTATTTTGTTTACATAGCTTTAATTCTTTGCCATCTTGCTCTTCAGGTTTCACCTCCAGTTTTATTTGTGCAAAGTTTTATGCTGACATCATTGCACAGAATAATTGCATGCGTTGATTTCATTGTATTTCAGTGCAGTTTCTTGCATACTCCTGGATTATCTGAGATCTTTGTTATCACCCCCTTTTCCAGCATCCGTTACATTACATCTACAATATATTTATAATTCTTAGATACATATTCAATGCCAATTAAACAGAGTTTATTCATATTTTCCATTTCAAACTTCCATACTTTTTCAGTTAAAATCATGTATTTTAAGATCCAGTAGTTGTCTGTTTGGCATATTACATTTTCACTATATATTTTGATATGTTGCTAAATATTTGTCAGAAGATGGTAAGCAGTTAATGTTGTTCATAGAAATAAATAAATTACCATCAAACACTGGAAGATATTCAGGAGCAGAGGCAGCTCTGTGGAGGAGGGTGCACTCGTGATAGGCCATACTTTTTTCCTTGTTTTCAGTGATATCAAGGTTACTGTGGCCTGTGCTCTCTCACTTGGTGGTAAACATTTTGGCTGTACTCACTGTTTTTTCCAGACACCATGGACATTTTCCTTTTTTTTCTCTTTTCTCTTTTACCTGTGCCAGTGAAAGACTAAAGATGAGAAGTGTTCTGTTTTATTGCAGTGCAGTTTAATATACAATAAAGATAATTATATGATAATAATTCAGTTCTGTAGCCAGAGATTGTGTTTTACTGCCATGTTTTGTTTTGTTTCATTCCATACTGGATGATCCTTCTGCACTTTGCCATCTGGGTGTAAGTGATTAGTAGATGCTGGCTCAGCAGCAGCATTTTGCAGCATGAAGTACTGTAGGTCCAGTGAGGTGAAATAAAGGAATCATGATTGAATACATTCATAGTCCATGGTTAGGCAGCATTGTAACAAAACTCTGTTACATCCCAGTGGGCTGTCTCTGAAAATGCAACTAACTTCTATTTCTGTGTGTTTTGAACACAGTAGTTTATACTAATTCATGCTCTTTTTTTTTTTTTCATACAGAATTTTCAAGAAGTCTGCTACCTCGTCCCAGGCGACTACTGTTATTGGTCAATCCCTTCAGTGGGAGAGGCCAGGCAATGCAGTGGTGTCAGACCCACATCCTGCCAATGATTAGAGAAGCAAACATCAGCTACAACCTTATACAGACAGGTAACACAGCATGGCTGCATTAACACAAAGCTTTGACATAAATTGTCCATATGATGCGTGTAACCACTGCTTCATCACTGGATTTTCTGCAGAGCGTCAGAACCATGCCAGGGAACTTATCAGAGAAATATCTCTCCCAGAGTGGGACGGTATCATCATAGTTTCTGGAGATGGCCTGCTGCATGAGGTGCGTAATGTTTTTGCTGGCTGAAACACATGTAGAGTGTCACATTTTAAACTTGTACAACATGTTCTTTCTGTGTTGTGGTGTTTTGCTTACTGATAGGATTTTCTGAATATGCTCTGTTCATGTAGGTGATTAATGGGCTGATGGAGCGTCCTGACTGGGAACAAGCAATAAAAACACCTGTTGGCATTCTGCCTTGTGGCTCTGGGAATGCACTAGCTGGCTCCATCAACCACCATGCAGGGTAATCATTTCTTTTTAAGCAGATAGTCAGCTCTGTAAATGCAAATTGTGCTAAGCAGATTATTACGCCTCCTCCTCTTTCCTCTCTGTCTAATCAGTTCTGAGGTTTATTTTTGATGATGGTTCAAAAGGATTTTGATCCAATCACACCTTTGATGGGTCGTCCTCATCAACACATTGCAGACATTCTTAAATACAAAAAGAATATAGCTTTCATATGTAACTTGATTTATTTATGTACATCAAATTGGGTTTACTTCAAACTGATTAGGTTCTTTTCTTTTACTATAACAGTATAGTATTGTTGTTGAGTCCTGTTCTATAGTCCTAGATCTAACATATAGACACATACTTTTTTATCTGTTGGTACAGTGTCTCTAGTTTTTTTGTTGTTTTTTTTACAGGAGAGTTGTTGTCTTATTTTATCGCCCTTAGGTATGACATGTGCCTTCGGGAACCCCTCCTTTTGAACTGCTGCTTCTTGCTCTGTCGAGGCGGTGTCCGACCCATGGACCTGGTCTCCGTGACGACAAGCCCCCCTCCCTCAAATAACAGTCGTCCTTTGGCCCCCAAAAGACTGTTTTCATTCCTTTCTGTTGCCTGGGGCTTTGTGTCTGATGTGGACATTGAGAGTGAGAGGTGATTATGGGAGATGCTGTAGCTTTAAAATATGACAATCTTTTCTTGCAAGAACAAAAAAATCTTTGATCAGTTTGCCTAAGAAAAAGCACAGCTTAGTGGCTCTTTAATGTGTCACATCAACATTTAAATACATTTACAGTTTGCAGCAAAGTTACGCACCTGCAATTTAAGGGGTAAACATTTTGGTGATAAACATGCAGAAGAAACAAGCTCTGACAGTTTTATCAAGGCGTAAAGCACATGTGAATGTTTACAGCAACATTAAAACATGCACATCAAGTTTAATCGCATATTAAATATATTCACATATTCAGTGTTATTGTAATAACTGTAAGCGAAAAATTTTGACTGAAAGAGTTTACAACACATGAAAATTATGCAGACTAAAAAATGTTTCACCCCCTATCATAGGGCTGTCAGTAGATCTGTAAACTTTTCATCTGCTACTGAAGGAAAAACTTGATCTTGACTAAATCAAGCATGCTGATTCAAAATCTTTATCATTTACAATTTTGCACCATTGCCTTTTGTTGCATGTTCACAATCTGAAGATAATATTTATTTTATGTATTTATTCAACCTTTATTTTACCAGGTAGGAGAACCAGTTCTGATTTATAATGATGACCTAGCCAAGAGGCAACATAGAAGGCAGATAAAGATAATATGTGATAAACTAGTCAAATATACTTAGGAATATGAACACAGAAGCCATGTGTGCTAAGTTGCAGACCCTTGATCTTGTACTTGTGGGTTGTGCATTGAAACATTATACTATTAAGAGCATGTAGACAAAAAAATACCAACTTCATATAGTTTATTTGGTGTTTTGTTTTGTTTTTTTCAAAATTGCTGTTTTTAATTTCAGCCATTGTCTTGCACATCCCCTAGAGGTAGTTTACCCCACATTGCAGGAAACATTCTAAGAATATCTTCACTGTAGGAAAATTCTGTGTTTTCTCCATTTAATTAACCTTCTGTTTTTTTTAACTTCTCTGTACAAAGCACCTTATTCTGCTAGTTAGTTTTTTTATTTAGTTTGACAAATGGATTGACTTCACTTTATGTCTTTCCAGGTATCGTGGCCTGGGCTCTGCTCGCTTCACGTTGGGCACCCTTGTGCGCATAGCCTCTCTTCGATCTTACAAGGGTCGTCTTTCATACTTGCCTCCATCTATTGTGACCACATCACCGGATGCCACCCCTCCTCCGCCACGGAGACCCCTCTCCCGCAGTATCACAGAAGGCCTGGAGGGCTTCTGCAAAACTCCAATTCATCGCACCTGTTCTGACATGGGCATCAGCGAACAAAGGAGCCTACGCAGGGGTGAAGGCGAGAGGGAAAAGGAGGAGAGGCAGAGAGAGAGGGAGAGGAGAAGAGAGAGGGCCAGGGGAGGAGGAACCGGTGTGGTGAGGGCGAGCAGCCTGGCAGAGGACAGGGAGAGGGAGAGGGAGGGGGAGGTGGAGATGGAGGCAGAAGAGATGTCCGGGACATGTTCGGAGAGGTCAGGGACCAGTTCAGAATCAAATGAAAGGTTGGCAGGCATCAAGGATGAAAGGGAAGACGACGGAAGAGTAGAACAAGACTCAAGTGAAATGGAGGAAGAGGATCGGGGGAGGGATGGGGAAGGCAGTGCTGGTTCTGTAGAGGGGGAGGGAGTATTGCGTGCAAGAGAGCTTGGTGAGAGCTACGGGGTCGACATGGGGCGGGAAGCAGATGAAGAGCCAGAGGGCAGTTTTACTTACCAAGATAATGTTCAAGAGGCCAGGCAGACACTGAGGAAGAATTCAGCCCCTTCGAGCCAGATCGCCAGCGCCCTGTTCAGCCAGCCCCTCAGTCAGGAGGTGGACCCGGACTCGAGCACCTCATATGGAGTCGAGGACATGGATCTAAACGGAACCTACTTTCAGAAGGAAGCGTACCCACTGGACGTCGCTCGTGAGCGAGCTCTGACCATCTCCTCTCCCTTTCGTCACTCTCCCTTCTCTTACAAACCCAAAACCCTGGACCAGAACCAGAATGCCTCCCGGCCTAGGCCCCTCTCCCTCCTCCAGCACTCCCACTCAAACTCCCTCCCCCCTAAACTTCCTTCTCTCTCTCTGTCTCTTTCTCCCACTCCCCCTTCTTCTCCGTCATGTGCCTCCCCACACTCCTCCTCATACCTTGCCCCCCGCCCTAACACACCAAACTCCACCTCCCCTTCACCCTTACGCACACCATCCTCATCTTTTAACTTTGACATTGCTGAGCCAGCAGGACCACTTAAGAACCGTCCTTTCTCACTGCCTTTAAACCTCCCTAGGGATGACTTGTTACCCCCTCTTGACCAACCTCTTCCGACCAGAGACTGGGTCACCATTGAAGGGGACTTTGTCCTGGTCTTGGCCCTTTATCAGACCCATCTCGGGGCTGACCTCCATGCTGCACCCCAGGCCAGATTTGATGATGGCCTAATCCACCTGACGTTTGTGCGGGCTGGGATCTCCAGAGCCACTTTGTTGAGGCTGTTCTTTGCCATGGAAAGAGGAACTCACCACTCTGTCAGCTCACCCTATGTGAACCACGTTACCTGCAGAGCTTTTAGGCTGCAGCCCCTGTCTACACGGGGAACACTCACTGTGGATGGAGAACTGGTTCCTTATGGACCGCTTCAAGCACAGGTGAGAAAGAAGAAAACTTGAGCTTGTCAGTGCAGTGTGCGGAGATAATAGCTCCGTGGATAATTCAGGACATTGAAGTCCAGTTTAGACAAAATCATTTAGGATACTGCAGGAAGCTGCAGAGTGCGTCTGGTGCGTCTTAGCTTGATTCAAGCTGGTTGAAGGTATTAGATGCAGTCAGGTTGTAAAGTTGCCATGGGTTGGTTATAGAACACATTGTTTGTTTCTCTCAGTATCTATGTGCTGCACCTCACCTAGTGCAAAGCAGCATTGTTTTCAGCCCATACCCTAATGAAATTCTGCATTGATTGCCAAGTTTTTTTTCCACTTAGAGGTGATATTCGCATTTTTTTGTCTGTGTTTTCTCTATTCCACTAGTGCTATAAATGCAACTGTATCAAATAGGGATGCACCAAATACAAAATTCTGAACCAAAAACAATATTTAAAATGCCAATTTGGCCGAGAACTAATGTCTATGTTTTTTTTCCTGTTTGTTTTGTTTTTGTGCATATTTAAAGACACAGCAATTTATATTGAACTACAAAAAGAGAGAAAATACTGAATTAAGAATGCATGCAGAATGAAAAAACAGAATTGTTGCCATAGAAGAAGTGCACCATAGTTTCAAAAGGTCTTGTGAATCTTTGGTCTAAACAGCAATAGGTTATTGACTCCCTTCATACAATACTACATAAAGCAAAGCCATGCAGGTGAACCTGATTGATGGATGTTAAAGGCAAAAATGATTCAGTTATTTCAGACATTCTCACACTTCGGTTAACATGTTTCTGTGCAGACTTATTATGTCAGTCCCCTCAGCATTGTGTAGTTCAGGTGTTAGTGTCATATCCAATTTATTATTTTGTTGTTAATGGATTGTTTTCTGATCTCCTACAGGTTCATCCTTCCATGTCTCGTCTCATTGTTGGTGACTGTGGAGTGAAGATGACTAGATTCTGATCAGGGATTGGTTGATCTGATTGACAGATACAGCACTCTACTCAATTATGTAATCTCTGTTGCTATGTATGGTTTGAGGGAGAGAGGGATCAGCATCTGAGAGACTTAAAATAGCCTGGATTGCAGAAACTGCTTTTCTGGGGTTTAATGAAAGGGATAACCCACCGAGCCACGCGTCATTGGAGCATGACTGCAGGGATTAATAGTGAATTTGAAAATGGATGAAAAATGCGCCTCATTGCACAGCTGTTGGATTACACTCAGCATACCCTGAGAAGCATGAAAACTGCACAGCCTGGGATAAAAATAGGGAAGAACAATCGAATGTCTTAGGATTTTTTTGTGCAGATAGTGCATGTGTTGGATGTATACACAGTAGTATGCATGCAGAGAAGCACTACCTGATTTTTGCCTTACATTGAGATGGAGAGAAATCAGAAAAATTTAAAGTTGTCCTTAAAAATAAAATGCTATAAGACATATTGAGATTCACTGGGGCCAATCCCATAGAAATCCTCCCCAACCTTTCATCTTCTACCTTATCTTAAATCCTTAATGTTTAGTGTCAAAACTTACATCCCTCAAAGGAATGCCTTATCTGCTACTGGATGATATATCTGTTGTGACTTTGCCCTTTCTGACTTACATCAGAAACTTAAATCTACATAATCTCTATCCACCTATCAGAGTATCCGTCCACTACATGAGAACAGCTAAGCTTAAATGTTTAGACATATTGATAGAACCACTGTATTGTTATCTCTGAGCACGCTGTTCTCCACTGCTGAGCATCAGTAGTCAAGAATGTGAACATTAGTACACTTAAATGACTCTAGTGTTCATGCAAATGATTTAATATACAGTAGCGACATGAGGCTTTTCAGAGTCATAGCAGTAATGGAGCTGTTGAACGGTGACCATTACATTTGTGCATATCTGCCTGCCTTTATTAATAAATTGATGCACGATTATGATGTCAGTGATATCAGACTTTAAAACATAATGGACATAATGTCTGAACAACTCGAATTTCTTTGTTAGACTGTTAATTTCAAAGAAATCCATCAGATTCACACATTTTAACCCTCAGCACTCTTTATGTTTACAAAATATCACTGTTAGTAACAGTCTTGGAAAGTAATCTGAGTATCATTACATGCCTCTGTTTATTTTGCACAATAACTCAAGTCAATGCAGTACAGAAAATCACAACACTAGATTGCAGAGAAGTTTTTAAATGAGTCTACACAGAAACAGCTTTTATTTTAGAAAACCGTCCGGACACTAAAATAAATGGATCACAGCTCACCCTTGATATGAAAAATTAAGACATTTTTAAACAAAGGACTGAATGATCGCAGAATATTTTGGATTTTTTTTTTTTTTTTTTATAATTTTTTAGAGACTAAATAAGGCAAAAATAATTAGATCATGAAAAACTTTCACTGTGAGAAAACAAGTCACACTAAGTGATTAACTTCTATTGATTTGGCGTAAGGATAAAGATCTTTGAAAATGATGATGGTTGTTCTAGATTAAACTAAGTGGCAGAATTCTACAGGATACCTTTAAAAAAAAACAAAAAACCTGCTGATATTCTTTATCAGGGCAATAGTTGAATTATTAGCATATGCATTGTATCAATCAATCAGGAAGATCATACGCAGACTCTGTTCGAGTTTTCATCATCATACTGTATGTGTTGATCATGCCTGGACAAATCAATGCCTTTGCATTATAAGCCTGTAACTTCTGGCTGTTGGGTCATAAACTGTTCAATTCTGACCGCACAGGGTTGGAGTAAAATGCTTTTGCTCGACAGGCTGTCATTTTTTTTTTGTTTTTGTTTTGTTTTCTGGCTTTTTAAAGCACACAATGCAGCTAGTCTACCACAATTACACTGTGCTTACACAGCTACCGAATGTGAGTCATTTTGAGTCTAGGTTTGTAAACATTACCAAATAGAAGAATCAATATACACTTTGAATGGAGTTATTGCCAAAATGTTTACTCTTGATATTAAGAGGCTAATTTAAAGTTTACCTTCCTAAATATTTGGTGTCTATGGCCGTAGCTTGGACCATGGTGTTATAGACCAATTTATTATGACAATGTCAGGGTTTAACCCCTAAATTGATAATGCTATTAAGATGTTTGTAGTGAACTGCCTGTAAGTACATTGTAATTATTACTAAAACTATGAAAAATATACAATGTACAGTTAATAGTTATATATGGTTTTGAATAAATGTAACTCAATACATTTGTCCGGAGCAAATCTACTGTATTCTTGTCTTCTGTCGCATCATTGTCTTAAATCGCCAACCTGAATATTTTGTGTGATATGAACAGAGGGGTGTTAATTTATCAGATTATATTAGGTTGGTATCTTTTATTGAATCTAATCAGCACATAGGTTGACGCTCATCTTAAACCTCTTTAATCACACTATGCTAATTCCACAAAGGACTTTAAAAAAAATGTTAAGCAGTTTCACAACTCCAATGAATGTCCCCTTCACAGTGTCATTTCTTAAATAAAAAAAGTCTTGAAATGAATTGTGTAATACATGTGCCATTTGATGAAGGCTTTAAAGTCTAACTTCTTGTATAGAAGTAGCTGTGGTAGAAGATATTTACTTGTAGAAGTAAATATCTGACTGAGGCAGTGTTTGGTTAATAAAATGTGCAGAGAACTATAAAAACAACAAATTTCTCTGAATATTGTGTAAGCAGAAAAATATTGTCTGTCAATTGGTTATCATATGAAAAGGTTTTATTCCCTTTCTGTGTATTTCCAACTAGATAACCAGGATTTCTTTTTATACAGACACATTTATATAGAAGGGTTTTCATGTAGTTGTAAATAGGATGTCTGTAGTGTCTAAATCTAGACGCAATGAAATAACTTGCTTTAATCAGCGCTTTTTACCATATAATTGTTGACTGTCATTTAGGCATTTTTTTCTAAACTATATCTTTGCAGATATATATCTTGCAGGTCCTTTTCAAGTATCACTAAAGTATAAATAATATTCTGAAAAACAATTGACCGGAAGTACCCTACCCGACTGTCAGACTCACTTCCTGTGTCGCCACCTTCTTTGTCTCCGGCCCAGCATTTCGACATAACGGGGTGCCTGTTTTTCCCTGTAATTTTGAGGATATATTTACACATATATCCTTATTTTTTTGATATTGAATGACAGTCGAATCTGAAATATTTATGCCTAAAAGTAAAGCGCCTAAAATGGATGACCTGGACTACAGTAAGTAGCTTCTGTCGCTAGCTAACTGATGCTAGTTGTACAGCTAGTGGCTCGGTTTATTTGCTCAGGTGTGACACTTGGTTCATTTCGTTAAACATGTAAATGAAATCGATAAATACAACACCATTTATAGTTTTTTTCCCCAAGAGTATGCTTATATGAGTACTACAATTTTGCTATTATCAGCTGCAGTGGTGCATTATCTTATTGGTATGCCAACTAAATATTGATTCTTTCAGTGCTCGGAGCTATTTAATTTTTTTTAGTCTAATGTCGTTGGATACTTTTACTCTTTGACTCGCTACCAGCCCATACAGCAGGGTTTTCAATTAACATATGCTTTTCAAGGCATCTTGTAACCAGTGCGTTAGTTTCTCTGGTGTAAAGTAAAAGTACAGATAATCCAGACGGTGGGAGTGGTTGGTTGTGTTGTAGAACAACTGTTTGTTTTGCAGAGTAAATCAACTCTTGAGTGGCTTTGGGTGTAGTCGAATAAACAGTGAACAAACTGCTACTTTTATGTCAAGATCCAGGCAGTTTTAACGCAATCAGTCAATATGAGTGTTTTGTATTTTGTCAATTTGGAATTATAACCCATATATCTCCAGCTGCTCCAAACAGATTTAACAACCACTAGATAACAGCAGAGGAGTGGAAAATGAGGAGGAAAGCGATACAAACTAGAAATATTAATTAATAGAAATACTAGGAACGTGGCAAACACCACGTATCCAATAAGATGATACGTTGTGGTCATCTCAGTGTGAGATGAAAACAAACTACAGTTGGGTATAAACATAGGATATAAAAGTTGACAGCTCCATTGATAAGCGCAAACTGTCTAAGTTAAGATATGATAAATAATGCCAAATCATAACATCATATATCATCTGGGAAGCTATTAAAAGCTGTATTTTCGTTGGAGGAGAGTACCTAATGTAATGGTTTGAAGTAGAAGGTACATTACACTATTATAAACAAGGGGGTTAATATAGATAAATCAATTTAAGTAGAATTTGCTGAGTGTATTGTATTTATGTCTATGTATATGTGGGTCTATCAACTGCAAATGTGATTAAGGATGTATGGTTTACTGTCTGTTCCCTTTGCTAAAAGAGGCCACTAACACTGGTCTACAAGTAAAATGCTTCCAGAATAAAAGTAGTGAAATTTTACTATGCATGAGTCACTGAT
>JAPTGW010000009.1:12073036-12087713 GCA_029814545.1 Apogonichthyoides opercularis
CTCAATATTAGCTGTAATATTACTGATTGCTGTTCTTTTTTTTTGGTGGAAATAATAATGACAATAATAATAACTTCTAATCAATCCTATCTGATATAAAATCTTGGCAAATATTGCTAGTTTACAAACAATAAATCTGTACAAATATTAACGAAAGGACATCAGTTTAAGGAGATATTTTACCTGTAGCTCTGAATACAGTTTTCCAGCCTCTTCACTGACGATGTTGGGGTCCAGCTCCACCTCCCCGCTCCCACACAGTACTCTCTCATTGCACTCCATCGTCCAGTTATTTTTAACTATGTATTTGCTGTTGGAGGTTTCACTTTACTTTAAGAATAAATAATTGTAGATGTAGTCCACAAAGCTAAAAAGTTACACACTTAAATGGACTTCCTAAACAGATAATACAACTAGGTTTTCTAGCTTTTTAACATATTTGCTACCACCACACCTCCCATCCTCCACTTTATTTACAAAAGTGCATTCCCAGTCTCCACTCGAGGTATTTTGTAGAGACATTATCTGACGTCAGGTGGCATTTTAGGATCCATCCTAAAAAAGATAAGTGGAAAATAAACATCTTTTTTTTATCTCCCTCTGCTACAGCTAGGTTTAATAACAGAAGCAAGAGTTAACTGATTTGTGTCAAGCTCTGATATGCTTTATTTTTCTTTCTCTACATAATCACTGAAAGAATGGTGGAGCATGGTCATGTGATTTTCTGCTATTATAATCTCAGTTATGTTAAACAGGAAACAAAAAATAAGTAATCTGCTCAATAACACAGAAATGTAAAACTACAATCTGACAAACTTTGTGGCTCATTTATTCAGTTCAGTAAAGACAAATGTAAATATAATCAGTCAGGCATGAATTATGGTTTATAATTTTTTATAATGGTGAAAATATGTTTTAATATCTACAGATCACTGGGTCAACTTTAGCATAACTTGAACTCAGAAACAGAAATGAAGCAAACAATTTCGAATCACCTTGTACTTTAAAATAATTGGCAGATTAACTTGTGAAGAGCGAAATCAAATTAATTTAGTCCTTACTTATGCATCAGTACATTTATATATGTATACATGTCTTAAATATTAAATAACATCAAATTTCTTGTAAGTTGTAGATGTTAGAGTACTTGTTATGCTATTACTCTCCAACCCCCCCCCCTTGGGTTTTAATAAAGTGAAACACATACCTGATCATTCTGTTAAATATGTGGCCTATATGTATTTAATAAGGATTATGTAATGGAATCTAAGCAGAGACAAACCTATCGTCTGCCTGTACGTTATGTGTAAGAGCACCACAAATAGCACACAGAGTCAACAGTTAAATGTTAGTACACACACAGGACAGCTCAAAGCCCGGTTATGGAGCTGTGTTAGCTAAAAACAACACAAACATTTACATCGACTCGCCTGAGTTGACAGACTGGATAAATAAGTAAGTGACAGTGGACACCTTGAGAGTTTTGGCAACAACTTTACACAACTCTGACATCGCCAAAAAACAGCTGGGTCGTCGAGCTTATTCCCTGCATTTTCACAAACTCACCTTCACCCTCGGGTCCATGAAACGTTTATATGACTGTCCCAGTTTGACAAATATCGGAGGTTCTTCCTTCGGGGAAGATATCAATTACACATAAACGAGTTTAAAGAAGGGGGTGTGGCTTAAGGCTGACGTTTACAGACGAGTCCTTAGTTTAACCAATCAGAAGACAAAGACTGTTATGTTTGGCCAATAAGCGGAAATAGAAGGCGGGAAATGAGAAGTTTTGTTTTCAGGAGGAAGAAAAAAAGTTTCCTGAAACTTGAACAGTGACACGTGATCACGGAGGTTGCAGTGGGTTGTCAGGTGATCCTACAAGTCTGATACCTGTCGAAATACCTCACATACCTCTCAACAGGCATGTGATTTCAAGTGAGTAAAGGTTGTATGAGAAAGCCAACAGTATTTGTATGTAAATGCCAATACAGCTTGAGTTTATCAGCAGTAATGTTAAATCAACAACAAACTTAATGACAGAGCTGTGTTTTTATTATTTTAGCTGAAAAAGTATTTATTCAGAATTCTATATTAATGACTAAATATTGGATTGTATAAAAACAGAGCGAGCCAACTGTGGAAGTGGATGCCCATATGTTGCACACAGTGGGAGACAGTATTTACAATCCACAGTATTTACAGTAGGTTATTTATTTCAATAAATCAGAACAACGATTGTAGACTAAGTAGTTCGCTTTCTCTCCAATAGATGGAGGTACTGACACATTTTCCTCTCTGTCTCCTCATTAATGCCTACATATTAAAGGAACAGTTCAACAAAAGAATAGCATTAATATCGTCCTGGTCTAGTTAACCTTGGAGACAATCAAGTGGCATACAGAGGTTTTTTTGCCCTCAGTAGATGAATAAAGTTTTACATAGTGTTGCTGTTAGCAACCACTTTGCAGCAGTTGCATAACATTTGGTATACAAAGTGCTTCAATGCTCAGAAGGCATTGTAACAATAGTACAGCCAAGTTAAAGCTAGATAAATTTGAAGAACAATTGAGACAAGGTTGAAAAAAGAAGACAATATATGCAAAGATACAAAACACAAAATGCCATGTCAACAAATATAAATAGAAGTAATGGTCTTAAAAACAATAAATGCAGTTAAGACAATATCAAGACAACATCTCATAAAAAAAGGAAAAAAAGTAATAAAAGACAACATCACATAAAAGAAGGTTTATAAAAATGTCAGCATCCATAGATTTAGGGGTAAATGATGGCACACATTTGGTTTATTGGATCAATAAACCTTTTAACAGTCCTCTTACTTCCTCTTCTTTTTTCCAGGTATTAGATCTATTCATTGTTTCTTTTTTGCTCTCTCTCTCTCTCTCTCTCTCTCTCTCTCACACACACACACAAACACACACTAAACACATATGCTACACAGCGCTCAGTTTGTTTGGTTCAAATATTCATACATTATTTAGAATAAAAAATTATGCTAGAGGAGGTATACAGTATACAGCAAAAGAGTAATTGTATTTCCTGTACAAAATGTCCAATATTTGTGAGCTTTTTATTTAGCAGTTTATTTAGATCTTTGGAGATTTTTGTAATTTTTATTTTTCTATCATGAATGGCTCACATATTTACATATTTTTATACTGTGACTTTTTTAATCGATCCTCCATTGTCTCCTACAAGAACTTCTTTTCCTTCCTCTCTTTGTTTACGTATCATCTCTCTCTTTTTCTTTGTCAGGAGGTAAAATGCCACCACACTTCCAATCAACCCGAAACTGATGGCTAGAATCACAAGCCCCAGTCCCAGTAAGTAAGAGATTCCTTCTTTAAAGTGGTTCAGTTGATCCCACAGTCCCACGGCTCCACAACTGAGGCCAATAAGGGTTCCCCAAAACCCAAAAGCCAGCATGCAAGAGCCACAGGAAAGTTCAACCCCACCAGTTACCACGGTGATGCCTGCAACCGAGACTAGCCCTCCTGGTAAGTTCACAGTCCCAGATTTAGGGTCATAGGTCACTGTCGAAGCGACAGATTTTAAAGCAGCAGGATCGAGGGTTTCCATCTTTGCTGCCATGGTTGAGTTTACTCTGTTGTCAGATGGAAGTAGTAATTAAGCTTCTTCTTCAGCCGCTGTTTCTTCTTCTTTCCTACAAAATGTCACAGGAGCTTAAGTAGTGAAATACTGACTGATACAGACATTTTAATGTAAAATAATGGAGGTGGGTTTTTAAGTAACCTTTTCACAAATACAGTGCATCTGGTACTTGTGCATAAATGTTTGTTGCAATTCCGATTCTACTTTTCTGTCCATATCAAATGAATGCGGAAAAAAATCAGTACTTCAAGTAACTTAGTTGAACTTTGAATGCAAAGATAAAATTTCAGATATATCCACTGCAACCAAAGGAGAATATAAATGATACCGGTGGTGTTTTTGTACACACACACACAAACAAAAACATAAAGTTTCAGTATGCTAATTGCAACTTATACAGTTTTATTACTGTAAAGTCAGGTAAAACTAAAATCAGAAAGAAAAAGACAGCCTAATATACAGCAAACTATTTTGACTTAAATCTGAGATTACTGCAATTAGACCACAATGCATATATTTCATACATACAATACTTATTTCAAGTAAAATGTATACTGTCACTCACCTCAAGAGTAAGACAAGCAGCTTTGTTGATAACTTGTGTTGAGTAAAATCCTATAAAGTCATTAGTATGTTTTCCGTGAACCTCTGTTTGTAAGTGTTTTCAGTGGAAGCCAGACTTTCCCCATGGACAATGGGTGTAGAAATGGAAGCAAGGCACCCGAATGCTGCCACCTTGATCAAATGCGTCACAACTTGAGGCCTCATAATTTGGTGGACACAATTGTCAAGATTGTTGTCAGCGTTTGTTTGTTCCCCTCTTTCCTTGTGTTCAGTAGGAAGCTCTCATCTGTCATTAAGCACCATTATAACCCATTAACTGATATTTATCTAGGAACAACTCCCTTCCTCTTTTCCTCCCTCTTTCAGTTGTAAGATTAGAGTGGTGTCTCACAAAGGCATTGTTTGAAAAGAGAATGGACTTTTCTTGATTGAGGCGTCTCCTGGGTTGTGTGTTGCGATGTTAAATTGTTGCAGAACATTTAGTGTTAGAGACTTCACACAAAATAAATGCTTGCATTTAATTTACATACACTCCAGATATTCTGGTTTCCTTCCACCGTCCAAAGACATGCCAATAGGATAAGTGATTACTCTAAACACCCGTAGGTGTAAATGTGAGGGTGAATGGTAATTGGTCTGTATATGTCTGCCCTGCAATGACATAGGTGACCGCAGTTGGCTCCAGATCCTCCATGACCCTCACAAGAACTAAGCAGTTCAGAAAATGGATGGATGGATATGTTGACCCACTGACCAGGTTAGATCAGTGATATTTATGTGAGTGCTGATGTTGACTTGTCAGACAGGTTGGTGCTGTAACTGAGGTGATACTTGATACTGCTGTCCAGCCAATAACAAATCAATAGCCTAATTTCAGATATTTTTTCTGCTGATTCCAATTATTGATTATTAACTTTCCTGTTTTTAGTTTCATGAGTATTATATAGTTTCATTGCTTAATATAGTTTCATTGCTTAACAAATGAACCTCTTCTAATAAATGAAATAGCTACTATTAAAAGCATTTAATAGTTACTTTTTCTGATTGTATTGATGGTGATATTACCAAACATCCATCCAACTTTTCCATGTATAAGGATGCATACATTTCTATCTCCGCCTTCTCCGACAGCAAGTCCAGCTTAGGGTAAAGGTCAAATGTCAGGGATTGTTTTGCAGAGGGGAGGGGGTAATTCTACCTGGCGTTGCAGTCAACAGAGGATGATGAAGATGGTAATTGGCTAAGTGTTGGATCGAGTGGGACAGAGTAGGACAAGTGTAATCCAATAGATGGACTCACTGAGCATATTTTTGGTGCAAAGAAAATCCCACTGAAAAAAAAAAAGAGAGAGAGATATTGCGATTATCTTCCAATATAGAGTATATCAAAGGTTAAACTATTTTGGGAATTGTTTCTATATTGGTTTCCTTTAACCAATTTGTATTTATTAAAACAGTCCGAAACAACTATTAAGACAATCAAGATAATACTGTGATTTTAATTGAAACAGACAACAAGTAAACAGATTGATGACTTGACTGTCGCACTGCCTGAAAAGTAGCAATTGCTGACAATGATAATGGAGGATCTAAAATAACTTGTAAACCACACACAGTGTAGGACCAAAAAAGTGAGAATAAGTTAGACCACCAAACAGCTCCAACATATTTGAAAAGTGAAAAAAGGGGCAATGATATGAACGATACTATGATGTAAGAGTCAGTGAAAAAAGGATATCATTTGTCATGGAAAACAGAAAAGAGGTCATAGTGGAGGCAGGGGGTCGTAGGTGGGATTTAAGGTAAATGTGGGCGGGTCAGGAAGTTAAACTGCCTTAACAGATGGCTAACTAAAATTAGTTGTAAGTGGTCGTCTAAACCCATTGAAAGGCCACTGCTGAAATAACTAGTGCATGGCTGCAGAATCTAAAACTATGGCTTTGAAAACTCACCTTGAGTCATAGTTTCAGCGCTCTCTAGAAAGGTCTGCTCATCTAATCCCAGTTTTTCGAAGTATTGTTAAGGCTTGTCCTCAAATTATCATTAACATCTCATCAGTATCACTAAGGGGTGAAAAGCACTAAAGTTCCACTTGTCAAAATGAACACAACATATGGGTAGATGAGAATAACTACTGATCATAACATATTTGTTGGTTGAAGTTGTCATAATCAGGTCAATATCTGCAAACTGCTAATCCTAATAAAGAAAATAAGGATGTTGCGGTTCCTTTCAGTGAAAAGCTCAGCCACCTTAAATCCCCTATTAACAGAATTAACCCAGTCATCGGTGGTAGGAGTGTTTCCCCCTGCCCTTTTTATCCCTCACTGTCTAACTGTCCAGACAAGTCCTCAGTTCTTCAGCTAACGTTGGCCCACACCATACACAGGTAAGCTCTCTGTACAACTTCTCCTTGACAATGTTTTGTCATGTCACTAATCTCAGATTGTGATTTTGGGCATATGCATCATATCTGAATCACATGTCTTTTCAATTTCAGGTGGGAATATTTTTTTCTATCATTGAAACAAAAGATAACAAGAAACACATCTTAGACAAAGGAGAGGAACAGGTACCTCGAGAGGAGAAAGAACTCAAGTGGCAAATACTTGCCTGGGAGTTTGTCACATTACTAAGACACTAAAAGCCATTGAAATGGGAAATAGCACAAGTAGTGCAATATCAAAGGAGATCCTGGAGGACTTGAAGCTCAACACCAAATTCACTGAGGTTGAGATCAGCCAGTGGTATGAAAACTTTCAGAAGCAGTGTCCAACAGGACGCATAACACCAGAAGAGTTTGAACAGATTTACACTCGCTTTTTCCCAGAGAGCGACGCCACAAGCTATGCACGACATGTGTTTCGCTCCTTTGACACCAACGATGACGGCACTTTGGACTTCAAGGAGTACATCATTGCACTACACATGACTTCCACTGGGAAGACAACCAGAAAACTGGAGTGGGCCTTCTCGCTGTTTGATGTAGACAAAAATGGTTACATCAATAAGACAGAAGTGACAGAGATCTGCCAGGTAAGAATCATGAGGGGATGTTAGGAATCCTAAAAATCTGATTTATTTTTAAATAATTAACAGTTATTTGCAGAGTTTACATTTCCTAGCTTTATTTTCATAAACTGTTCTATAAAGTTTATTGATGGTGGTCACATTAGAAGCAATGTTATCATGCGTCTTTCCTGGATATACTTTCAGGAATTTGAATACACTGCTCTTGTTTACTGTTTACTGTAAGTGCTCATCCGTCATGATAGGTGGGTCCCAGACCTAATTCTATTCTGGCCCAGTTCACCAACTCATTTGAACCACAAACTCCTAATAATCTCCAGGTTTATCTCACAGACCATAAAGGTGGCCATACTCTTAAGCAAAGCTAATAGTCTGCTAATAGAGGGAGTGCTTATCATCCCTGAGTCTAATCCTTGTTTCTTTTATGTCCAATGTTGCCACTAATCACTTTAATTTGTTCAAGTCATTGAATTAATTGGCAGCTAGTGTTTTTCTATAGGCAGAGCTTAATTTGTGAAGTTTAATTTCTTCTGTTTTAAGACAAATGATATGGAGTTGTAAGAGGTTTAGACAGATCAGCTGGGAATCCAGCTGGCTTTGTAATAGGATTTGATCGCAGGCCAACTGGCCTCAGTTCATATGCATCATGTTTACAACAAATGCACAAAATAGCTACTCTTCAAAGTTTCAGTTGATGTACAGAAATCTACAGAAAAGTAAGACAAAATATATTTTTTTAAAAAACAAATGTATGATATTAACAGTTTAAGATGTGGGGTAAAATTGTTTTAAGCAAAGAACCTAGCATTGTTACAGAACAATGATACCGAAATATCTACTTTATTCTAAATGAGTGAGTTTAAAGTAGGACACATGAGTGGGGAAGTCCTGACTGTCCCAAATTAGGTTAGTTTAGAGTGTATGGATGATTTACTGGGTATACTATTCAATAAAAGGTACATTCATATTGGCTTATGTTAAATGCTATATATTCAGCCACAACAATTTTATTGTCTGTTTTCTACCACCAACTACTTACTGTATAATATACATACTCACAGACCACCACATGATCAGAAAGGCAAAATGAGAGCGTAGAAAGAAAAGAGAGCCTGGCGTTTGGCCTGTGGCCTGAGTCTTGGCACTTATCCATGTTAATCTAGGTGTCTTAAATGTGGGAGATGAGTGCATCTTCTCTAAGTGGGACACACACTTAAAAAGGCCTGAACCTGAAGTGCACAGTCATTTAGTCATTTACAATCTGCTTGACTCAGACTTACAGAGGAAGAGCCTCTGAAAGAGATACAAAGTGGCCTGAATGTTGTAGCTATATTTAATTATTGATTTCCAATAGAACAAATGGGCTTTGTAACTTCAACATATGCATCTTACCAGTAAACACCTTCTGAGAGTGCACACGGGGCAGATCAGTTGGCATGTGATGAGGCAAATGGGGTTAAATTTGTAAACAATTTTTTTAAATTTTATAGTGAGTTACATGTTATATTGGGTTATAAAGTAATAATATTGTCATATTATAACATGGCCATATTGTGCCATGTTGACATAATGTGAAGACAGTTTGGTTTTTGGCCATAACTTCTGTTATATACTCACCCTATACAAATAAAGAGAAGAAAATGTTGCCTCCACATCTTTTCGTTGTTCATTAACTGAAAAAACTGTGAGTTTACTCCTTTACTTTCTTGCTTACAGGCTGTAAACATCCTTTTAAGGACTGTGATCATTTTCTATACATTTTTGTGTGGAGACATGCTACAGTATTATCATCCATCTTGTTCCCAACCCCCTCTCAGGCCATATTTAAGCTGATCCCCAAGGAGGAGCAGAGCAAGCTACCAGAGGATGAGAACACACCCGAGAAGAGAGCCAACAAGCTGTGGGCTTACTTTGAAAAGAAAGACAACGGTAAGTACACAGTGACTCACATGAACAGATGTGTATGTGTACAGTATGCACATGTGTCCTCTTATTTCATAATGTACTTGTATAGGACGCAGATATAATCAGTGGAAGTTCTTACTACCTTTCTTGAACGGCTGCTTCTACATCCTGTAGTCAAGATTACATTTTATCATTAGATGTTTGGTTTAACAATAATACTAACAATAAGTCCACCTGGGGGTACACGAACAGTTACAGTATTATTTATATCATGCAGGGATTTATTGCATACACTCCAACAAGGGAAACGTAACCTTAAGTGACTCTGCTGTGAATGTTAAGAATGTGCACACCCACAAAAAGATATGGATTTCTTAGATTAGACAGGGAATCATCATTTAACCTCATCTTTTCCACATACTTCTTCTCATTAGCTCAATTCTTACTGTTTTTTCCTGTAGAGCGACTGGCTGAAGGAGAGTTCATCAAAGGAGTGATTGAAAATGAAAATGCAATGCGTCTTATCCACTATGAACCATCGAAACAGTAAAGTTTCCCTAACTGTTCCCCTGTTATTTTATCTTTAAAATCTTGTTATACTTTGAAACTCCCCTTACAGCCTTAGACCCTTCCTCTGATTTAATCCACTTCCCCCCTTCATGTAAATATTCTTTTCTGCATTGTTGTATCTTGGTTGCTATTCATTTTTCAGTAAAGTCACATTCCCTGTACGTTTATCTAATATTTGTCAAATTTATAACAGCTAGAAAGTTACTGAAATTTTGGTATAGGCTTTGAAAATAAGTGTGATATTTGATCTGAATGCTAAGGCAACTAAACCAAGAAATAAGCATAATATATATTAAAAGAATGTCACAGTAGCCGGTAAGTATATGATAAATGCATGTGTCTGTTGATAAAATTTTAACTTTGTAACTGTAAAATCTCATGAATGACGATTACATCAGTATTATACCTGACTGTTAGCTTTTTTACAGACCAGAAGATGCTGTTGTAGAGGATGTAAAGTCATGTACCTGATATGCTATATACAGTGAATGAAAGGATTTCTCTAGATCTGTGCTTTGCAAATCAGTTCACATATGTAAAATAAAATAATAAACCCTTCTTTGACCCAAAAAACCTTCTCTGTATTATAATGCTCCAACTTGACAAAAATTGTGCTTTAGGTCTTAAATTTTCAATTTATTCCAGAGAGTAAATCCAGGATTAGTGTATATTACAGGCCAAATGTCCAATGTCTATAGCCTCCATTCAAGGTGAATATCAGCAAATCTTTTCACCTTCAAACACACTGACAATAATGAAACATTTTCGCTATTATTAAAGAGTAAATCATTCATCCTCTGTCTGATGTTTTTACGGTCCAGGTTGCACCAGTATCCCTGTTTAAGAGTTTTGTTTGTAGTCTGTGGGTGTGCGTGCCTGCATTTCTTTCTAACTTTCATCCAGACCCCCATAACCCTCTGCCCTTACAACTCCCTTCACACGCCTTCCCTCTCTTCTGACTTCTTCTCTCCATCCAACTCGGGATTATTGGTTTGCACATAATCTTCTGTTCAACATCAGAGAGCAGACTTTTCAAAATCTCTGTAATCTTTCTATCTCTATGTGTCTATCTTATGGGTTTGTCTGTGCATATATAGAGAGCCTGTTTGTTGTAGCATCTCTGATAGATTTCATCAAAACTGCATCTGTTTCACATTGGAAACTTCCACATTAAGGCTTTTTCTTTTGATCCCACACTATAGACTTGAATAAGTAATAACAGTGATTATAAAGTAAAATCAACATCCTCTGGCCATTTTTGTCCTAGTGAAGACAGAAAATGTGAAAAAAAATTACAGTATACAGTATAGTGCATCTTTTCTTCAGAGGACAGCAGTTTAGTATCAACAGGAGAATAAATAACTGTTTAATAAATTGACTGTAAGTTCATCAGAAGATGTAACATAATATAAACATTTCTTTTCATTTGCATAAAATAATGTCCATTTTACTCTCATGAGGCACCGAGAAATACCTAGAAAATATGCATATCACATATGTCATGTGAATTACATACATTGTTGGCTTTACATGTTGATATGTATTGATTTCAGTGGCCTGTGAGTCTGGCTGGTAAATTCCAAGTTGAATAAAAGTCAAAACAAAGGAAGACAAAAACAAGATCTGTTTCTTCAGTTCATCCTTCTCCAGCACATTGTGTTTTTTTTTCCAGTTTAACAGTATTTCAGTTCATTGGTGTCATTAATTCTCTAACATGGTGAATCAACGCGGTCCATGGAGTCGTCCATCTCATCCATCTCTCTCTCACAGTCTTCACACCCCTCTGGTCCGCAGCCTCCTACTAAAACCAGCGTTGGTACATCCCCGTTTCCCACTCCAACCACATTGCCATTTGGGGCCCACGCCACATCAATCATACCATCTGGACACTGTAATAAACCACTGACAGAGTAGAGCCCACCCCCTGGGACGACCTCATCATAAGCAGGGGCGTGAGCAGTAGCTCTTGCTTCTTCCAAACGTAGCCTCTGTCTGCGACGGAGCTCAATGATGGTCTTTGTGTAGGAGTTGAGTGTGACTACAGCAGCACCCATACAGCAGCTGAAGGACACCCAGGCCAGACTACACAGAGGGAAGGAGAAGAAAAGTAAAGACGTGTTACAGTTATAACCCAAAACCCTAACTTTGTTAATTTCACTGAGTGCTTTTAAGTTCAGACTGAGAGTTCTTGACTCCTGCTCGTAAATGCTATTTTTAAATGTTTTTGTAATCTTGGAACTGTCTTTTGTATTTGCTGCTGCCTATCTTGGCCTTGTAAAAGAGGGATTTTTCCTCCTGGTTAAACAAAGGTTAATAAATAAAAGAGATATCCCAGTTTATTATGCTGTCACCTACGCAAATGACCAGCCATAGTCCCAGGACTGAGGCCTCCAGTCTTTAGGGCCCACAATGACAGTCATCTGAAATACAGTGGTGTACATCATATGGGCCACCATCCCAAGAAGACCTGCATGGGAGACGAAACAACACACAGTCTGGTGACACCAAGCACATAAGAATGATTTTGGTAAAAGGAGAGTTCTTGAGTTAA
This sequence comes from Apogonichthyoides opercularis, assembly GCA_029814545.1. Lineage (NCBI taxonomy): Eukaryota > Metazoa > Chordata > Actinopteri > Kurtiformes > Apogonidae > Apogonichthyoides > Apogonichthyoides opercularis. The sequence goes on from JAPTGW010000009.1 coordinate 12,085,289, forward strand.
ACCACAACATGGAGGTCAAAATCAAGTAAAATAAATAACACAATTATGTAATATTATGGCTCATACCAGGACTCACCTGAGAGCACAGTACAGATGGCTGCATAGGCATTAATTTTTAGTGAGTGCATTTCTTTGTGGGAGCACAAGACTTCCAGCCACATCAGTAAAAAGCCCATTCCCAGCAGGCCGATGTATGTAAACTCTGAAATGACTGACAGCCAAAGCACACCTGCAACATGTTTACATAGCATCATACTGTGTCAAAACTAACATTCACTTAACTGAGTGACCATGATATTTTCTGATTACAATAAATGGCTGATAATTGGAACACAACTCACCTTGTGTTTCTCCTGGGGTTAAATCTATAAAGCTGCGACACTTCTCCCCTACCAACAAAAGTTACAGATGGGAAGAAAATTAAGTAAGAAGACATTGTTTTGTTTAATTTATTCAGATTTGCATGGGCCAGAAAAAGACTTTAAAATCCTTGGAGGCTAAACTAATAGTCTGGAAAGACAGAAATGAATGTGTGCCTCATTGGTCTTTATTGGCACTTTGTGGTCTCACCATCACTGTGTTTCTCACAGCTTTCCCAAAAACCAGTGTGGAAGTATCTGAAAGCAAACTTGTCTTCCCCCGTCTCCCAGATGTAGTGAACAGCGTTGGCCAACTGCCTCTGTCTGATCTTGGCCAGCTCCTCCCTCCTGGCTGGAGACAGTGTGCGGTTGAAGGGATTTTGAGTGGGACTTTCTGTGTGGCAGAACAAGAGGATGACACTGAGGAGAACATGTATTGTTCAGTTTTGTATTTACTTATTCCCTCTCTGAGTAATGGTGTTAACTAAAGACGTAAACCTGCCCTAGCTGGAGCACAATTCATCTTTTGATAGATCTTTAGAGATGCACAGAACCATCAAAGTCATGTTCACACTCATACCTGGGGGCAATCTATAATCGCCACACAAGACCAGACTTGCATATCTTCAGATTATGAGAGGAAACCCACAGGTATATCATAGGAAAAAAATCTAAGTGTTATGTACCCACATTATATAAGAAATCAGAAATATAAGGTGCATGCTGGTGCAGGTAGATAATACTTGTAGACCCATATCTCCCAAAAATTAAATGTGTTTGTTCTTTAAATACGTGTTTTTTCCACAGTTCTTAACATAGTGCATATAGAGATAAGAAAGGACCCTTAATTAGAGAACACATTTAAAACAGGACATGATATAGAATTAGAAAGGAAAACAAAACAAAAGTGAGAACACAAACACCGGCCACTGAGTCACACCGCTTTCTCAAAATACACATATCTCAGTCTCAGTCACATGGAGCCCTGTGAACCAGCACCTTGTTATCCCACGTGTGCATTTGTAAATCAGATTTGGAGGCACCAGGGGGAGTTACATCCACTCCTGTAAAGGTAGATTTCCATGCAAGTAAACAAAGTACACACAGTGATTTAAGTTAACTCTGTACAGTAAGAGCTGTTAATCTCAGCATGGATTAAAATATCTGTCAAGAAATTAAAAACTAAGGGATAGGTGGTGTAAAACCTCTCTTCCACGAATGAGTAAATCTTTACAAACCACATTCACACCCTGGGGATTAATTCTATGCCATAATTAAATTCATGGTTGGACTAAAAAGAGATTAAAAACATAAAACCAAGGACAGTGAGTTTTTAACAGGTGAGAATGTAGTCAAATCATCCAGTCAGATTAGTTCTAGGTACTGGTTGTTATGCAGCAATACAAAAAAATCAACACTTATGCAATCAGGTCCGATTGTCAAGGCCACATATCTTTAAAGTCTGTGTTAGAAAACTGCACTTTACAAGTGAAAGACTTAAAAGACATGACATGAGTGCCTAACTATGTGTACACAGAGTGTCTGAACCTGTTCAATGAGTGTGAATGACTAAAGTCTGAAAATGAGGATGTCAAGTCAGAAAATCTTATTCGCTGGTTGTTGTTGATTTTTTTTTTTTTTACGATAAAACAGTCTACTAGTATTAGCCACATGTTTTGGAATTCTGTAACCATTAAGTATCATTATGCTGATGACATAGGCTGAGATGATGGGTTGTAAATTGTTGCAAAGTATGCACGACTATTACAAAAGCCTAACACTACTGTGGGAAAACATCTCACAGGTTTTGGCCTCATGTGGCATGAAGTCATATGTATTAACAACAAATCACAGCATGCCCTTTAAGGTGTTGCAACAGAAATACTGGGTAGTTGTTAAGCAACTTTTTGTTTTGATCACAAAGGCAGTTATATTTGTTCATGTGCTCACTACTATTTCAAGAGGATTCTCAGAAACACAAAGCCAGTGTCCATTAACCCATAAAGACCCAAACATCCAAAACCATCTACTGATCTAAACTGTTTAATTCCTGTTGATCCATTAAT
>JAPTGW010000009.1:12087813-12099250 GCA_029814545.1 Apogonichthyoides opercularis
AGAGAAGAGAAGAGAAGAGAAGAGAAGAGAAGAGAAGAGAAGAGAAGAGAAGAGAAGAGAAGAGAAGAGAAGAGAGGGGGATTTATTTGGGGGTAGTACAGAAAGTGAGTGACAGCTGAGGAGAGGGGAAGCAGGAGAGTGATGGGTTAATATGCTCTGGCTGACTGACAGGTTGGAAATGTTGGGATATTAACACTACTCTAGTGGAAGAGAGAGGAGCACAGTGGGAGTGGGAGGGAGAGGTTTGAAATATCTTGTATCTGGTTCACGCGTACTTGCCAGCATAACAGACGAGAGAGAGAGAGAGAGAGGGTTGGCATAAGGGCAGGAAAAGAGAGGGAGAGAGTTCAGTGTGGGCTACGTCTCATGGGGAGAAGCACATAGTCAATACCCAGGTCTCCTGTAAACATCTGTGAGCCTCCGCTATAAAGCTGCTGTGCTACTGCATGGAACCACAGAGCAAAGAGACAAATATCACCTGCACTTCCAGTTGAATTAACAGTTTAGCAGAGGACATACATTAACTGTCTAGGACAGAGGAGCAGCTACTTGCAACAACAGTAGCTTGCAGGATATTTATTTCTATAGATGCAAAAAAAGGCTGGGACAAACTGAACAGAGATCAACGAACTGAACAGAAAATGGCAGTAAGTATTGCACTTTATTTCTATCAATGCTAACCCAGCATCAACTCTTTTCTTGTAGGTTTACAGATACTCACAAAATCACTGAGATTATCTGCCTTTTACAACATCAACACCTTTCACTGCAAATTAAGACATTTGAAAGCAGTTTTATTTATATGATGAGATGACATGCAGGCATGGTACCAATGCAGCTGGAAGCATTTTATTACAAAAGTACTCTGAGACTGCAAAGGTTTGATAGACCATGTCGTTCAGAGGATTTTCATGCTGTAAAGTTGAGCTGTCAGAGATGATGGAAAGATGATGCTTCAAATTTGTTAATGATGTTTGCTCCTACAGGCTGTTACAGAAACTTTTAAATCACTTTCTTCTCGGCCAAAGGCCATTAACTGAGAAGGGTTTAATTAATAATCACCTCAAGTAAAGAGGACATGGTAATATGAGGATGACTGTACTGTAACAAATGTTTCATAATGTTACTAATGAGAACTACTAACCACTAAGAGAAATTGTGATCTCCAGTGTTGATAAAAAGCATTTTGTCACCAGTACTGGGAACAAAATGACTTTTTATTCATAAATAAAATCATCTGAATTCCATTTGAATTTTATTTTTGCACTAGTAAATACTAGTAAATACTGCAATAAATAAAAACTTCCAAAAATATTCAACAGTTGCACAAAGACACTGTCTGATTTAATAGTTTATAATAACATACGTGATGTAAAACCCTTCTAAATTCTGAATAGTAATAATATTTACAATAATCATTTATAGTGCATGATAACTAGTCAAAATAGCAGAAAATTCAGTGCTTTTCAATGCTGAAAAATGCTAAGAAAAACTGTTTTCATTTGGAAACAAAACAATAAAAATGCTTTTGATTTAGGAAGAGTTCAATGATAGATATTTTGGGGAATATCCTTTATTTTCAGTTACAGCTTCCATGAATCTTGTCATGCTTTTCACAGATTTATTACATAAATGTTGTCTACTTTCTATCAGTCCTGAGCTCAAATGTCAGCAGTTCGACTTTGTTTGATGGTCTGATTGTCCAACTTACTATGACAGGTTGACATTGCGGTACAGGTCTGGATATTTAGAGCAGCCTCTTATGTTTTCCGGCAGTTGTGTAAATGTGCACAAAAATAGGTTTAATTTTTCCATCATGTCTTACTTCTCATGTACTGAGTGCTTGGTAGGTCTGTAAGATTTCTCAGCCCTTTGAGAAATGTCTTTTGGAAAGAGAAGCTGGAGCGTATTGGTGCAGCTGCTGAACGGTCAATCTATCGTAAATCAATACATCCTGGTTCTTCAAACAGTCCATCATCAGCTCTGTTTAAAATAGAGCTGTCTTGATCTATTTGATCTGATCTGTGCCAAGAACAGAGTCTCCTGTCCGGCTGAAACCCTCAGTCTTATTTTTGGCATCACATCAGATTTGTTTGTTTGTTAAGCAGCAACTTGTTATTTAGGTCAACCAAATTTACTTGTCATTTTCAGGGGAAAAATCAGATAATATAATCTAAAGCAATAATTCTTGTCTCACCTGACACCATTAGATCTGTTAATATTAAAGATTTACGCAGAATCGCAGACTTTCTATAACTATATTCAGAAAGAATATTCAGAGTCATGAAGAACATGGAATTAATGATCAGAGAAGGAAAACAGTGGTTGACGGTGTCACACTAAACCAAACCAACTATGCTTAAATGAGTTGTGTAACAGAGGAATTCAATAAAAATTAAGACTGGTTGCCTACTAAGTTCTGTTATGCAACCGTACGTGTGGAAGGTCAGGAGTATAAATATGATATCCTCTTACTTTATCTTTTGTGTTGATCTATCTGTGGAGTCTTTGTTCACACCTGCCTAATTTTCTGAGTTATGTATGGAGGATTTACTTCAAAGGAAGTCATTATGAGAATGATGATACAAAGTGAATGACTGCACCAAATGCTGACTGCAATGATTTGACTTCATGCGAATGCTTAAAGCTTGTCCATTCTATAGGACAAAGATGTTATCAAGCAGCCAGAATATGTAACATTACAAAAGAGTGCATAAATTAATATTTCTTTATGAGCTTTCAGATCTGTTGAAGTCATAAGAATGGTGTTAGAAAAAACAACTATTGCGATATATGAGATTAAAGGTTGCAAGATGTACTATAACAGTTTCAGGTAACACATCAACTTGCAGTTATAAGAACCAGACCTCATTCTGTGAACTTATCTGTCATCACCATCAACACTTGCTAGTCTAGATCAGAACCCAATCATCAGCTGGAGATATCATGCAATCACTGTCCATGCTTTGCGTGTGTATGTCCTACAGACCGCAGCAGCCCAGGAGCTTGATGAGCTATGTTTCCTGTCGGCACAGTCCCTGCCAAGCCTGAAGGTATCCGAGCACTTCCAGGTGGTGAAGCTCCTGGGAGAGGGTTCCTATGGAAAGGTCATGCTAGCTGCACACAAGAAGAGAGGTCAGTGCAACTCAAGGTTGAGGGTCATGAGCTGATCACAACTGTTAGATTTAGACTTATACGTTTTTGTGTGTGGTTTTGATTTTATTTTGGTTTTGAAGATTTGACTAGTTTTAAGTTTAGTAATAACTTTTTCAGATATTATGAAGAAAGTCTTGGGCTGGAAAAAGACACTGTGAAATAATACATTACATTAAGTATGATAAAATAAAAATGTGTCTTTTTATGTGTCTCATATTGTGCAAAACCATTTTATTGTTGTACTCAATGAAGCATTAACAATTAGGGAAAACAAAGCTGATTTTACCTGTTTTGTCTTAAATTATGTTGCCTTTGCAGTTGCAGTTTTTATTTAGTTTTATTTCAACTATCAACATGATTTTTTCGTTATAGTCTGGTCTTTTATAACTCTAATAATCTTGGTAGGAAAGTGTGAAAATTGTGTCACATACTTTATTATATAACTTTGCTGATAGCGTTAAACTCCTGGGTTCCTTCGAAAGCCCAAGCTCAATTTGTGAAACAGTTTATCTCCACCGCAGCACATTTTTCTCAAGCTCAGGTTTCTCACTGATGGAGAAACCATGTTTCTTCACACATGTTGTAAGACATATTGTACTGCAATAAGGTAGAGGCAGTGCTGTCTTTTGACACTGTTCACTTAACCTTTCACGCTTCTGTTGCTGTAATGAAGTGCTTTCGTACGTTCTTTAGGATAGAGTTACAGCTGAGATGTAGCTGTGTAATAGAGCCACCCCAAAGGGAGAGTTATATTTGTTCACAGTGTCAATGATGGAAAGCACTCACATTCCCTCAGTTATGACAGGTTGACAAAATCTCAGAAAAAGCTGATTGAATATTTCAGGACTCTCATCTTGCTTGATTCCCCTCAGGGACCCCAATGGCTCTGAAATTCTTCCCTCGACAGTCCACCTCCCTCACCTCTTTCCTGCGTGAATACAACCTTTCTCTTTCCTACTGCACCCATCCTTCTCTGACAAGAGCGCTTGGCATCTTCTTTTCTACACCCACCTACTATGTGTTTGCCCAGCAGGCTGGTCTATATGGTGACCTCTACAGTGTAATAGTGTCAGAGGTCAGTTTGATGGTGTGTGGTATGATATGTGGCATTAATGTCCTGCTTAATGTGTCCACACTAACCTCTGTTTGTATCCATGTGGTTTCAGCAACAGAAAAATCTTTAATTAGAACCAATAATCCAAATATTAATGTTCAGTTGTCTGTATGTCAAAATAATATGAATTACTCTCCGCAGCACAACAATACAGTATTGTTGAACGTGCCCAATGGAGTGTTCATTTCTCTGGGCAAAAAATTGACATATTACTGATAAAGACTTGTCCTCTCTTTGTGCTTGTGTCACTGCCAGTAACATAAAAGAGTTCTGATAGGAACAAGGACATCTTGTTCACACTGTAGAGTGAAGTAAAACAGGGATTTCCAAAAGCGTCATCAACTATCTTACTGACGCAGATTTGTCTGTCATTGCGCCAACTATGTAGTGCTCTATTCAAATTCATCAAGATTCAAACCACTAAATGGAAGAGTCATATTGAGTTTATGCTGGTTTATTAATATTTGTCATCTAATGTTGCATCTAATGTCATCAACTAAATATCATAGAAGTGGGTGGGGATTAGCATGAAATGCTAATGCATTTGTCCAATCCTCGTTATTTTTTTGAAATAAAAGTTAGGAAATAAGTCTTCCAAAGCACCACAAATGCTGAATAATGTACTTCGAAACCCAGACTACTGAATATCACACATTGTGATGGACATTATGTGGCGCCTACCACTACTCAAAAAAGAACTGTAGCGACAGTCACATGGGCCTTAGTCTATCCAGTATCTGCCATTACATGCTTTTGCTAATTTTGTGGTGTGTTGGAACTATGTAGTGATGTCAATTTTAGTACCATAACTAAACATGATGTGCAAAGCAAAAAAGTCAGCCCAAGGACCTGAAAGGCCAGCATGATCTATTCTTAGGCCACGCACTGCTGCTTGCAGATTGAGCTACATCCTTCTGCTGAGTGCAAAATGGTCTGAAGCCACTAATTGCATCTATGATCATTTTTAACTTAGTTTGAAATGTATATATTTTCTGGTGCTGAGATGTTCATAATCGCTCTGTTTCAGGTTGGAATAGATGAAGAGTGCATCCAAAGGGTGATGGCCCAGCTGAGTGGAGCTGTTACACACCTGCACTCCCTGGGCTTCGTCCACCGTGACATCAAACCTGAGAACATATTTTTGTGTGACAGTTCCTGCCGCTGGGTTAAACTGGGTGACTTTGGGCTCGCCCGGGCCATCGGCAGCGCAGTACGTGCTGTCTGGTATGAGTCACCCTTTTGCACCCCTGAGATGGAGCCTGCCAAGGAGGCTGAGAAGGAATGGAGGAGGAGGGAGAGTGAGGGGACTCAGGAGGAGATGGAGGACATTTGGATAACAGTGGAGCCCTGCATGGACAGCTGGGCTCTTGGTGTACTCACCTACTGCCTTTTAACAGGCTGTTTCCCCTGGGAGGAAAGCACCCATGATGACCGTGGCTACCGAAGATACAAGCAGTGGTTTGACCGGGAGGCTGAAAAGGAAAAGCTCAAGGAGGACAAATGGAGCAGTGGGGAGAAAACAGACAACTACACAATCATGAAGGAAAACCAAAGAGACAACCCTCCTCCATCACAGTTTCAGGGCCTCAGCTCACTGGTGATGTCTCTTTTTCGGGAGCTACTCAATCCTCAGCCCAAACTGCGTGGAAGCCCCGAGGAGATCTTGAGTTACCTGGGAGGAGCGTGGCTGATGGAGACGGAGAAAGAGGAGCGGAGGAAAGCAGAGGAGGCCGAGAAGGAGGCCAGAAAAATACGAGAGGCAGGAGGTGTTGAAGAAGAGCTGATAAGGGAGGGAAGAGGGGAGAGATAAACTTTGTCTTTGTTTATATACATATTTTACGTAGAATTTTAATTAATGTTTGAGATGATGAAATATGTGATGTAACAGATTTTTGTGTATAAATATAGATTTTACTGCAAATGTACATATTTTTTATATATAACGATTATAGTAAAATGACGACTTCCATTGATGTATAAATTTCCATGTCTGTGTGTATGTGGTTTAATGGTGTTTTAATAAAAAAGACTTGATGTAGCCTGAAATGTCTGATGATTGAAAATATAAATTGTATTATAATTAAACTGCATTTGAATTGTCTAAATAAAGTCTTGGTCTTTGTCTTCACTCTCTTACACGTGTAACATTGTAACATTACACAATTATACTGACTATGGATATTTAAAAGAATAAAACCACTTGACTGCACTTTACTGCTCCTGTTGACCCAGAGCCTGTTTTCACTGCATCCATTCTGATCTGTTCTGACAAAATATTGCATTTGTGTTTCTTGATCAAAACAGGCCAGAATACAGCACAATTAAATTAACTATGATATAACTTCTTACCATATTTTAAGAGTACTTAAAAACTGTCACCTTAAGAAACTGATTAAAGAAACCTTTTTTTAAAAAAAGAAAATACCTGTGGAAAGCAATGACATCTTTGATGCAGTGAAGCAATAGGTGCTGCAGAACAGGAGACTAAAATTGGACTGAACAATACAACCTGATAGTGATACCAGCATGATCCTTTTCCAAGTTTGCATGATGTACACCTCAGGCAGACCTGATATTTACACCCGCTTCCTATGAATTTTTATTTTAAGGACAAGATTACCTTCAAGGTATGTTTTACTGTGCTTGGATACATGACTGATAAATGTATTGACAGTAAAACAAACTTCACTTGAAATGTACACATGCTGACCTCCATAATGTAGTGTTGTCCTACATCTGTCATGCAAAACAGTCACTGGTTGACGACACTGTGCAGAGTGACACCTGCAATGACACAGTGTTGTTTTTGGCCACTGTTCACTTTTGCCATGCTGAAACTTGGACACTATACAATGTAAGATTAAAATGACATAAAATGCAGTTAGGTTTACTTGCACAGCAGGTTACAAAAAAAAGTCTCACTCACAGAAGTACCCAGAAGGTAATTTGATTCTTGAATTTTATCTCCATTTGCCAGGCTTTCCTTAGGAAGAAAGGAGGCTAGCAATGTGCAAACTTTACTCTGTTCTGTGATTTCTACTGACATATAATTTTTTCCCTGGATGTAGCCCCATCAGGAAATGCAAAACTGCAATGCATTTGAATTTTTAAACGATGCATTATTTTATATTTTCAGTTTGGAGTGAATCCCAGTCAGTAGCGAGCTGCTAATGTGCAGTGTGGCTGTGTGTGTGTGTGTGTGTGTGTGTGTGTGTGTGTGTGAGTTGGGTCTGTGCTAACCCCTGCTAAGGGCCACTCCAGATGGATTTATAAATAGCCCCCAGGCCCATCTATTTACACACCATGCACATCATCACCTCTCTCTGAGTATCTGCAACGCACAGACCTCCAAATGCAAAAGTCAGGCTGTGCTGGCGCCCGCAGGCCTGCACCAGCACAATCTGATGGAACATGGTGACCCATCTTACCCATTAACTCTCTAGTCTCTCTTCTCCTCTATCTCTGTCCCTATTGTTGATTATGTTCCCTTTGCATTTGCTGCTTAAGCTACTTGGTGCTTATCTTCATCTTTCATCTTTGCCTTTGAGGTCATATATGCTCAATGCACCCATAACCCTGTGCAGTTTATGTCTTCTCTCCTCTCAGGTCAGTGAACTGTCCTGAGCTGTGGTGCAGACTATGTTTACATTAAAATGCTTTGGCTACTGATGTTTGGGATGTACTGTGTTCTGGAAACAGAGGGACAAAGCTCATGTGATACTTGGGTGGGGACTTAATGGAGGACTACAGCCTGACAAATGGAAACACATGGCATGGACCACAGAGACAATAGAGTGCCAAGACAAAGATGCTGCTCGAGGTGCAAATCTGTTTGGGGCCCATGAGGACAGATAGCAGGATGATGAAAACCAGGAGAAACATGGCACGCATATACGTGATCTGTGTATGCAAGTCTGTATTAAAACTGTAACAAGGAGATGCTTCTACTTTCAGTCATGAAGGTCTATCAAAAAATCAGCAAAAAACACGGTCACACTGTTTCCGAACGAGGCTCAACTTCACACATAACATATTTTATGAATTATCAGTCATTTCCCATGTTCTAATTTACAAAATAGTAAGCTTGTATCTCACCCAAAGAGACAGTTCCTCATGTTATGAAGTACTAATGTTTCTCATTAACACAGATTGTCACAACTCTAACATGATCACACGTAGGTGAAGGAGATAACTAGATGGAAAATAATATTATATGTAATAGATATTATGACAGATAGCTGATGAATGTGGTGAGAATACATAACTGGAAAAGAACACACCGATATGAGAGCCAGATGGATGGCCAGAGTGTGGCAAATAAAATGTTCAAATGGCCAAATATGTGAAATGTAGACACATGGCGATACAAAACACTTATGTCATCATGTCCTAATGTTTCTCCTACTCACTGAACTTTGTCTGTCAAGTGGCTGCATTCACTTCTTGTTAAGGTTGAGCAAATTTAATTGCTTAAGCAGGAGAGCTGAAGAGAGAGCCAAAGGGAAAGCAATGACACTGGTTTACTCTAGCAGCCTGAAATTATCACTTTGCTCAGGAGGCGACGCAGATAAGCCACTTACACTTGTTTGTAAAATATCCTGAGGGTGCAGTTACTGATAATTTCATTGTACTTATGAGGGAGTGTGTACAAAGAAAACACAGCATTGCATGAAAAAAAAAATTAACAGCTGCTTGAAATACAGACACTGTAAGAGAGAAGGTGAGGGAGAAGTGTGATAGGGTGAAAAGGAGGTCGGTGAGAGAGTATGTATGCATTGCAGTGTTGGCATGCTTCCTGCATTGCTGTCCAACTAATAAACAAGTAGAGAGATTATCATGTGTTTACTATCTGGTATGTTTCCCCATAACTATTGTGTGTTACTTTCTAGCTGCCCCACACCTGGCTCTCTCACTCCTGTCTTGTATTTCTTCTCTTTCTTCATCTGCAGCCCCCTGACCTGGACTTTTCCAGTTCTTCTCCTCGTGACAAAGCAGTGCAGGCAGAGTGGCAGGCTGATGTTTTCGAAGGATTGATCATCCCTCTTGGCTCCTCTGCGCCTCTCTTTTGCTTACACTGCCTCCATCTGTCAAGCTGTCATCAGCCTCACCCAGTCGACCTTGTTAGGGCCACCCAACAGGCACTCACCCTACAGTCTATGTAGCCCTGATATGTCGAGGGGATGATGAATGTCTCTCTTGAATTGACCAGTCCCACCATAGGGTGAGAGCCAGTGAGAGTTTTGTGTGTCTCTGACTTCAGAGGTATGCATGGACACCAACGGAGCATTAAGTTTCTTTTTTATTGCAACCATAAAAGAGCACCTGGGAAACAAAAGGGCTTTGAGAGTCACTTCCATGTCTGCACAGATAACGACTTAGAGGTTAGACCATATAAACTGATAATTACCCCCTCTAAAGGGGTTATGTGATTCCATTTGTTTGTCAGCATGCAAAAAACTACTGCACTGTTCTTTATGAAACTCTAGGTAACATGATGGTCTACAAAGTGTTTAAATTCAGTAATATAAACTTATGCATCATAAGTGCATGTAATGTATTATTATATTCAAGTGTAATTGACTGTTACCCACTTTATTTATGCTTATATCCTCCTGAGACCCAGTTAGTAAAAGTTTTGGCTTTTTTACATTATATAATTGCCCTGATTAGAAACAGCGGATGCAGATGCAGCAGGTTTTTTTTCCAGATACATTTATTATTTATTTATTTTAATGGAATGGCCATTGCAGTTGACAGAATTTTAGTCTTTTTTAAAAGTAAAGTTGGGAAACTTGTCCACTACAGAGGACAAAAATACACCAGTGGGTGTCAGGAGGATATTTAAACGAATGAAATATTTTTAATGTACTATTGGTCATATACTCATTTTAAATAATGAGACATGGACAAATGTGGAAGAATAGCCATGCAAAATGGCAGACCCTGGAATTGTTTTTCACTTTCTTTAGCACTAGAGCAAACAATTTATTATGACAAGAACTGAAGACTATCATATAGCTCCACTGTAACATCATCACATTGCACCCAAGGTATAGTCAAGCCAGAAAACAGTGAATAAGCGCTACAGTTTCATCCCTCTTCATTGATCTTTTGATGACAAGCGAGAGCTCCATGACACCAAGTTGAACTGATGTCAACTAAGACTTTTGTCTCTATTGTAAAAGTCCATAATCTGCTGTTTGTTTGTGGTTTAATATGCTATGGAAAAGAGTGGCGCATTGGCCTTGGAGGAGGTCTGTGTTTTCTGAGGGCATGCATGTATGGCTTACAAATGACACAATGTGTATATAACATGCAGGCAAACATAAACAGTTGCAATGAACTCAAATCTAGAAATATAAACTTGCATATAATAAGTGCACTTGGTGCGTTATTGGATTGAAGTCAAATGGACGATACATCGTACTTGTTTTGACATCCATTTTATGTGTGCATATATTTAAACTGATAAAAAAAATAATGTTTTATTATTAATGCATCAATTTTACATGAATATTTCCCTGTAGAGCATTAATGTACACCTGAAAGGGTCTTACGTTATTTATTTAATATGCACAAGCAATAACACACAATAAAATGATACTATTAATATTTTATTAGTGCCATTAATCTACTGTTAGTTGAACAATTCATTAACATTGTTTGAATGAGCGTTCACACAGAGACTGTGCTGAAGCCAATCAACGTAACTTATTTGCGTACTGCGTCATCTGCTGTTAACTTGAGGTATTGCACAAATTACATTGGTAGGCCCACTATGTGTTTGGATGCATGTATTATTTATGTCCACTGTTAGGTTCATTACCACATTTATTTAAAAAAAAAAAAAAAAAAAAAACAACAACAACGATAAAAATCTAAAATATTAAATGTACACAGACATGGAAATATATGTATTGCATGTATGGTAATATGGAGTAGATCATGTGAAAATATTGAACAACTGGAAGAGATTTATTGAGATGTTTTAATTTGTATTGTCATGAGAGTCTGAAACAGATACTGGAAACTAGAACCTCATGATAATAAAACATCTGCTCTAGATAAACATCAAAAAGTTTGTGGACCAAAGGCAAAAAAATTGATACATGACAATAGCTGCATACACACACACACACACACACACACACACACACATATATATAT
>JAPTGW010000009.1:12117084-12135181 GCA_029814545.1 Apogonichthyoides opercularis
TATATATATAAATAAAATTGAGGAACTTTCTGCAGGTTTCTACTCCTACTCCATTTCATTTTAGAAGGAGAGATTGCACTCTTGCACTTGCAGCTATGTTTTACATAAAAACATTGCTGATGACAATAGAGAATAGACAATACCAAACCATTCTTTCTAAAAATATGCCCCACTGAAAGGTTATAAAATGCAAAGAAAATAAAAATGGCTGAGTACAGGGACTAAATGATTTAATAATGAAAGCATCAGTTGTGTTTTTGCAGGTAAATACTTTGTGTGATTGTGGAGTCTTGTTCCTGTCTAGTCACTGTGACAGTGACTCACTAGGTCAACATGGTCTCATATGGACTTCCCATCAACCCTTTGGACAAGGGATCCCACAGGCAGCATTACACACTCAAATAAACAAGCAGAATAGATAAGCTAGTCTTTTGACTGAAAGCCAGAGCTCAAGGCTGTATTGAAGTTATGTAAACCTCCTGTTACACAATAGGCAACCTGTTTCAATTATTTAGCCCAGATCAATAATTAAAAAGGCCTTTTGTGATGTGTACAACATACAGCTTTACATGGGGAAGTGGGGCTATGACGTGGGAGCGCCACAGGGAGAGGAAAGGGAGCGACGATGGGGGCACAGCTAGGAGAGTGGGCCAGATGCTGCTATTTCTGGCTTTTGTCAAAAGCAGCAAAACCCTCTTCCCTAATACGTGGCACAGACCTCTAATCCTGTGGGTGTGAGGTAGAATGAAAGAGAGCGAGGGAGGAAGACAGGAGGCAGGAGAGATAAATGGAGAGAAAACACTGTTGGGAGTCGTATGAATCTGCTGCCTTGATTGCTTTCTATTTTTACACACTGCTGCCACCAAGCTACGCATCCCAATTGGTCGCCACGGGAACGCCAGACCGCAGCATGGGAACAAACACTTTCTCACTGGTCTCCATGGAAAAAATGCCCCAGTGCACAGTGCAACAGGAGGTAATGATGGCAACAGAAAAGTATACGCTGAACACCTGGGTCACTTCTCCTTAGGCTTCTCACTTTAAGAAAATATACAGGATGCCTGCAATATACTGCAGTCATAAATCAATCTCCTTATTATATTTGAAAGTGGTGCTACGGGGCTCGTGGCTTTGCAAGTAAATGTGTTATATTATCTCCACTTAATCAGAATTTTAACTCTGCTGTCACAGTACGGGCCAGTGTCCATTACACCGTGAACCTGGACAGATGGCTGTGTGGAAAGCGCTCCTTAAAAAGCTGCTGTATAATGTGTGGGTTCTTTGCACATGAGGATCTGCTATACATTTTGCCTGACATTCTGGTGTAAAATGATGTTGAAATAGTAGAACTGAAGCACATTGCTCACTGTGGCTAGGTGCGATGTGGTTTATGCATTGAAAAACACAATAATAATACATTTTAAGAGCTTAAAGAAAATAGTCAATATAGTTGTCCTGGTGAAGAAAGAGTTAAAGTGGTGAGCAGGAACAAATGTATTTATGATCCTTTATTTCCTGCATTTTCTCCCATTAATATCAGCACAAAATACCCCAATGATGTGTTCAAAGTACTAAAAAAAAGAGGTGACGATAAGTTAAGTAAGGGAGATTTACGCAGCATTTACTTTGAAATACTTTTGTCACAGTTTTACCTATGTGGGATTATTTTTGAAAGTCTTTCCTGCACCTGCTGAATGCACACATTTGGTAACTGGGTCAAGACCAGGGAGGGTGTTGCACTTCTTACTGCTAAGCTGCAACTATTCTTGCCACAGACTATCGCGTGCCCTAAGTCCAGTCTATTCTAGTCCATGGAAGTGAAACAAAGAGGATATAAACCAAGTAAACAACCATGTGAAAAACTTTAAACTACTTTCGGGGTTTGTGAAATAAAGCCGGGAGTATGTAGGCAATCCTGTGTTTTTTTAAGGCTGATGAAGTAACTATTAATAGCATACGTAAGAGATTAGGTATTTTAGGCTACTTTTATAGTGTTAGCTCAGTAAGTAAGTCACTGCAGATCACAGATGTATTCGCATTCGCTTGCTTTCTAAAGAGTACTTGACACAGATAAAGCCCCGGTTCAGTATTGTCTCAAAGGCCTTTAAAAGCGTACTAATGAAATGTTACCTTGAAAAGCAGACTTTGTTGCCAGGAAAAAAAATGTAAATGCTCTACGCATACTTAAATAAAATTAATATTTAATATGCTATCCACTAAAAGTTTCATATGCAGGTAGTTGACTGACTGCCCTTGATTAAATGTAAACCAAGGCTTACATAATACACAGCACAGCCACATTATGAACTTCACTCTAACCCTCAAATTCACCCTGAACCACAAAAAGATGATGGCTGCCCCTCAGGCCACATGAAGCAGTGGGGAGTCGAACGCAGAGCACTCGAGTCATCTCCACTTTGTTTTGAGAGAGCTATCTTTGCTTAAACAAACAGTGCTGTCAAGGTTCATCCTGTCTGTGCCAGTCTTAACCCTGCAAACACCTGCCAATCAGCTATCGGTGACAGCCAGTGGCTCAGGGAACAACACTACCTTTGTGCGTCCTCCCCCCCGCCCCCTCGCGTGCCAAGCTCTCAGAGGACTTTAATGAAGACAGACAGGAAGTGGGGGAGGAAGGCCTGAGCAGGAAATGACCACATATAGATTCAGGAATCCAAAGGCCGAGAAATAGTTTTATCAGTGCAACAGAGTTAGAGCACAGAAGAAGGGGAGATGATTGAATGAAAGCATGAAAATGTGATGAGAGGTAGAGGGGCTGAAATTTTACCCCTCTGTTTATTTGTTTAAACCTGCCTTTCTGCATTCAGGGTAGAAGGCAAACAATGCTACCATAAATGGTTCTCTGTTATTTTTGAAAACAGTCATCAACTAGCTATTACACTAGTGATCTAACTTGTTACCTTGTGGGTCTAAACTCATGTCCCACAGAGAAATATATATTTACAGGAGGGATTCCTTTGTCCTGAACTTGAAATGACTAAAAGCAGATTACAATAAATACAATCTATCTTAAGCCTTCATTTGAGTCTTTAATATTTATTCTTTCTGTGCAGTTACTTCATTTTACAATGCGTAATTCCTTAGCCTGATCTCTAAATTGTGTATATACACAACACGACAGGTCTGTAGTTAAATAACTCGACACCTATAATTGTTTTTCAATGTAATTAAAAGAGACACAGAAGGGAAAAGAGCATAATGTAATTTGGTGACCTCATTGCCAAATTATGAAGTTTTTACCTTGGCCAGTGCTTGTGCCTGTGCAAACCAAGAGGCAGGAGTTATTCTTATTTATACAGCCAATCCCCAAAGGGTTTCTCAAACTTTAAACCAACAAACCTGAGCTGCTTTCTGGTCAGAACTTGTATGTTTTTAAAAAAGTGTTTTTAAACTCAGGAGAAATTAATCCACTTTAATTCACCCATTTACTACTAAACTGTTCAAAGACGCCTTGAAACTCGGTTTATTATTGTAACATAGGAACAAATGTGGTTCCTTGGCAATAATGGCAAGGCAATTTCAGACCAAATAACAGTAATTTCAGTTTTTACTTGTGGTGTGAAAACATACAATTAAACTGTAATGTTGCCTGTGTTCAGCTGCTCTTTGTTTTAGAATAATTCGGACAGAAATAAGGAAGGTGAAGTTAATTTTGTGGCGTGCGCCGGTCCTTATGGAGGTTTAGTGCTGAACCCTGGAGGAATGAGAAGGGGGGCAGGGGTCATAATGAGCCTAACTGATGTTATTAGCACGTCATGAGCAACCTCAGGATATACTCCATGGCTAGACTTAGGCTTTTGATTGACATGGTTTTAAAAAGACACACACTGTATTAAAAACTTATACTTAAATCATTGTATTTATATTTTCTCAGTACATTTAGACGTATGTATCTCTGTATGTTTGTGTGTATCTCATGTCCTTGCCATGTGGATGTATTCTTATATATGCAGAGGTGTGCGTTAACTAGCGAACCTGTCTTCCTCAAGGGGAAGTCGTCCTTGCTCTCTATAGGTGATGGCAGCATGTACTGGCAGGTGGGGGATGTGCCGCCCAGAGGTGGAGAGCTTTGGTCCAGTGATGTGTGGTGAGAGGACCTGATCACACAAGGAAACATCAAAATGAATACATTAAATCATGAAAACTATCCATCTGTGAGCTCCAAAATTGTATAATAAGTAGTACTATAAGTATAACAACAGTGGACACTTACATGTACCAGAGTTTTGGGTGGTGGATGAAAGAGTGATTGGCTCCATTGACTGTAGGATCCTTCGCTGATTTACTCAACAGAAACTCTTGGAGTTTCTGCTTCACCTCTGTACTGGCCACTGCACCTGTGAGACCAGCAGACACAACCAAAGGGATTGGGGTCACCCTAAGGCAAATCTAAACATCAAAACTTTACCTTTTTATAACTTCTACATTTTTTCACTTTTACAGACTGAGTAACTTTTTATACCTCTAGAACTCAACCCGAAGTACATACATTTATTTATTTTCTCTGATGGAGTTTGCCCCATCTTCTTGAGCAGCTGTAACCTATGCAGGAACATCTCCCCCTAGTGGTGTGTGAACCCTGTATTAGTTTCAAGCTGTTAAAGTGATACAGCAGAGAGATGTTCTTTCCCCATTGGAGGATTACAGTTGCAGGGCACAGTTTCAAATTACCTGACCTGACAAAGTTATAAATCTTGTCTATTATTAGCTATAAAGTAAAAACAGAATGAAACACTATATGGGAAGTTATTTTCATCCTGCTATTAAGAGACATTTTCTCCTAAATTGTAAGTCTATACAGCATTGAACAAAATGTTTTGAATAGTTGCATGTGTTGGTTAAGAAGCAATCTATCATTAACATCATCATCATCATCATCATGAATAGGACTATTCTGTCATTTAGCTAAAGCATCCAGCTGTTAAATGCACATTTTGCTTAAGCCCGACACAAATGAATGAGTTTTCAGGGGGTGCTTGCTTTTGCTCGGGGCTCTTGACATCACTAATTTTTGCCTCTGATGGTGATGATGATGCCGGTGCTGAGCTCTTACTCTCTCTGGAGCGTTCCTTGCCCCTGAGGCTCAAGCTGGAAACATGCTGCTCTCGCCGATGCCTTTCCTGCTCCTTCTCCTGCTGGTTCTGCTGCTGTTGCTGCTGCTCCAGACGACGTTCCTTTTCTGCAAGCTCCTGCTGCTGTTTCATGGCCTGGAGCTCTTGCTGGAGCTGAGAAACAACGAGGAGAGGAGGCCTCAAGTCAGTGTGAAAAGAGCATGCTGATAAATATATTTTTAAAATGGTTGTGGCTTCTGCAATATTCTGCAGTTTCTATTTTGCTGTGATGGACTATTCTGTACTTTCTGTACTGTGCTGTAATGCACTGCTCAACGTCCTTCTTTACTGTGCTGCGTTGTTACTTCTGCCAAGAAGGTTATGTTTTTGTTGCCGTTTATTTATCTGTTAATTTGTTATTTGTTAATTAATGTTTGTTAGCCTGTTCTTTTGTCTGTTGGCATGATTATGTAACAACTAGTGGACCAATTTTCATGGAGATTTGGCAGAAAAGTAGGGCAAAGGCTAGGGAAGAACCCTTTGAAATTTGGGGAAATTTTGAGGATACACCCAAAAAAAGGGTGTATCACTTTTTCTAACAGTGCACATTCTGGCATGAGCTCTAACAAGTACCCTTCTAGTTTCTTTACTGCGCTCCATAATGTTTCCCACTGATCTGCACTGTGCCATGCTGTGTTTCTTTCTGCTGTTTTGCACACTGCTGCGTTGTCCTGCGTACAACCGTACGACGCAGTCCTGACCTTGAGGTGCTCCTGGAGCTGAGCCTGGTGCTGACGGGTCAACTTCTCATGCTGCTTCTGGAACTCGCTGATTAGTAGCTGCTTCTGGATCTGCTGCTGCTTCTGAATGAGGAGCAGTTCCTGCTGCAGCTGCCTCTCCCACAGCCCTGGGTCCGACCCTGGCCCAAGCATCCTCAGATCTGTACGCAGGTCCAACGGAGACAAGGGCTCCACCACCAACTGCACGTCTGGCTTAATGTCCACTGTTAATGAAAGAAGGGGAAGAAGAGATCATAATTTTATTATCAACTAATCGCACATTTAAATAGGTGAATAAGAGTAAAATTAGGATTCAACATAAAGATATTTAGTGTTGAAATTGAGAAACATGAGGGAGAAAGAGGAGGGTCAGAAATGAGGAGTGCTGCTTCCTTTCTTGTGGGCCTCAGAAACCTGCAATTATAATGGTTTCTATAAACAAACATGAGATCACATCCTACAGCAGAGAGTCTACAGGGATCCGCTGTACAACAAGCTCAATGGACATCTGGCACGAAATGTTCAAGTAGTCATTTAAAGTATTTACATAAATCCTATCTCCCCACTGTTTGATAAATAAATAAGGGGAATTTTTCTCCACATCTCTGCCTTCCTCCACCCTTCTCACGATAAATGATTTAAGCCGTTTATGAGCCTGGAACCTGCATGTGTTTGTAAATTCATGTTCCTGTGATCGCACTATGTCTGTTCTCATGTGAAGGCGCTGCAGTGTGTTCATCACTAAGAACTGCCTTTGTCTTTGACAACTGCCTCCATTATAAGTAATTGCCAGATACAAAGTGAGAGGGCATCCCTTTGGTCTCCAGGCTCTTTATATAGCCTGTTCCACAGAGAAAATCGATTGCCAGAAAAGAACATGGAAGACAGGGCTTCTTCATCTTTCTATTCCATGGAGGATGATCAGTGATTGCACAATATCTTTTTTTTTTTTTTTAAATCTTTCATGACCTTCTGTTTTCTTTCACACTCCCATATGAGCTGAATTTATAATCAGTGATAGTAAGAACAACAATCATACCTTTAATAAACCTGATAAAAGAAAAAAAAACATTTCTGACTATGTTTTACTGAATAAAAGTTACTTTAAAATAGTTATTCTGATCATGATGTGACATTCAGAGAAGGGTACACATAGTCCAGACTGCATAATGTCTCTTCCATTTTGAGACCAGAGAAATATTCAAACCTACTTAAAATTCCAGTGACTGGGGGAGAGATTTGTTGAGTGCATTTATTGCCTTAATCTTCTCAAGGGTCACATATGAGGGAACAAATACAGGCAAATGCATGTTACTACACCACCTGTTCACTGAAAACATGAAACAAGCGATGCCCCTGTTATGCATTTATCCTCATCAATTATTAAGAGGCTAATAAAAAAGATTGTACAACTGCCAGTAGAGGCAGTTTACAGTAGACGTGCCCTCCTATCCATCGGCTCTGTGAAGCTCACTGGTGCCCATTTGTTTTGTCATGTAGCCGGTTTTTCATTGCCACCATTCCATGTGTATGCAGCGCTGATGATTATAAATAGAAACATAAAAGCAAGTGGCGCAATCCTGGTCTGTGACAACCCCCACACCCTAGTATCCACCACCCTAACTTGCCGCTGCCATGGCAACGCTGGCGACGTAATTATGTCTCCCCATCCTGCAGATATCGAGTCTCACTGCATGTCATCTCCTGCCTACAGTGGCAATGTGACATGTTGACTATTATATCAGCTTTTCAGCTCTTATATAAGAAAGGAGTCCCCAACAGAGAGAGACTGAGCGAAAGCATTACAAAACCCTCCAACACAAACTCAGTAGAGATGCAGCGGCTAAGTGATAACTTGTCTTAAAAAACATGTTCAAAGAGTGGAGACAGCTAAAGGGGACTCCTGTGCTGTAATTTTTCCTCTGTCTGTTCTAAAAACAGCTCCAATCAAATGACAGAGGAGGGCAACGGCTCAGCACGCACAGAGACCAGGCACCTGTAGAACAGAGCCTTCTGTCCTGACAGGGAATATTAATCTTAGCTTGTAAGTACTTGACAAAGGACTCTGTTGTAGCAGGCGCTGTTCCAGGGGCAGCAGTGAACCTGTGAACCATTGTAGGGCTCAGAGAGTCAGACAGCCTTAGTGCTACTTTCGCCTAATGGACCCAAATATAGCAACAAAAAACACCTGCTGCCTGGGAGAATTCACCACTGTGATATCTAATTAATCTCATATTTCATTCTGTACCCTGACTGTGACTGGCATTAAAGATCTCCACTTTGATCAGTGCATCACACTGAGCCTCCACCAGAAAATCTCAGACAGTGGTTTAGCAGGATGGAAGGAAGAGCGAAGGAAGAGGAGGAGGGGGAGAAGTGTGAAAGCTCAAGCCACCTTTGATAACCAGGGCTGTATGAAATGACCCTTGAGGAAACCACAGCAGCCTCATGTGCCCAATCTATTCTTGCCCACTCACCATCCACTGTGTTGGCAAGAATAACACTGGAAGGAATGACAATACTGAGGAAACATAATAAGACCCTAAAGGTAGGTAGGAATTGTTTGAGCTCTGCTAAAGTCTCTACCTTCTTTATAATTTATAACTTACATTTCTCATATTTGACATTATTCACTGTGTTAACTGAGGGAAAGGAGATAGGTCAAAAAAAAGAAAATAAATGGCTCAGTCTGCTACTGTATGTACGAGACACTCCAGAAATAAATTAGGCCTACATTGCAAATTTACAGTTGTGCATAAAGTCAAATGCACCCTGAAACTACTCCAAACTGAGATCTGCTCTTTCTGTATAATAAAAATACTCCTAAAGCAGAGGAGAATACGGAACCACCAGTAACTAGGGCTAAATATAAATGCTTTTCTGAGCAGGGTCTTAATATAGACAATGTGAGAAAGACTGTCACAGTTGTGAGGCCGCCTGCTCAATTTAACACGGGCAAAAATAAAAGCGCCGTGTTGCATATATGTAACTTTCGGGTCACTTTTGAAATAATCGCTCGCAAAAGCAGAGCGTGCCACTTTTGGTTCAGTGGTCCAGTCGTTCCATGACTTCTGATATGAGTGCTTCTTTTCAGGTGACGGTGAGGTGACGCTTGATTGGCGCAAAGTGCACAGAAGTGTCTCGAGGCACTGGTAAACAAGAGATTTATGAATGACAGGTCCCAAATTTGTTTTTAGCACAAGGGAGCGACAAGCACCCTGTCCCATGCCCAAATTCCTCCCTGTGGAGGGCCTGCCGAGGGGGGATAGGGTGACTCATGGCCTGTGACCACACTCCCATTGCAGCATCGCACAGACACTGTCCCCAAAGTGTTTATTTCTATAACCGATCTGCCTCTCATTAGCCTTGGTGGCGGTTAGAGTGACAATCACAGCCTTAATTTGAGATGTTGGATGGCTGTCTTTTTTTTGCCTCAAGCCACATTAGCAGGCTTCCCACCACGAAGAGAGAATAGACACACATCACCAGTGACATTACCATTACATGAGAGGAGTCTGTAATGTGTATATTTAGTAAAACATTAACAACATTAGTCACTACATGGGTAATGCTGGACCACTTGAGGTTGAAAGAATACTGCCTTGCCATTTTGTTTTTAAATGACCAACACTGTAACTGATAAACTAATATAAGAAAAGGTGTTATTACTCAGAATATATTCATAACAAAATACATAATTAAACACAGAATATAACGGGTGCAGCAATGTGCCTGACTAAATAGGGGTGATAATTCAGCGCACACACACACACAAAAATACTGCTGCTATAACACTTTCTGTAAAGTGTTGACAGGAAATGTGTAAATAAATTAATAAACAAGTTTAGTTAATGTGTCAGAAGATGTTTTCAGTGAATAAGCTTATTGAGGCATTTAGGCAGTGTACTGTCAGAACTAAAACACCCATTTCAAACAGAGCTGATATAAACAGAAGTAAAAACAAAAATAATTCAAATGAAAAAAAAAGAAAGAAAGAAAAGACCTCTACTTTTTTCAGTTTAAGTTGATGTACATTTGTAAGTTACATTCGAAAAAGTTAAATTTTAAAACTTCATTTTTAACTTATTTCTCTGATATTGAGAGTGAAAATATTTTCAAGCGTGCAAAATATAGCATAGAGTAGCATGCGTTTCTGTATTTAAAGCCGGTGTTAGTTCGAAGTAGTTTCCTACACTCAACCTGCTCTTAACTGTTTGACCTCATAGCTACTCATTTCAACAATACAAGACAGTGTGCAGTGGTTCACTTGAATCACTGGAGAACATGTTGTTCCATCACACTGTGAAACACACAAGTGTGTATAAAGGATGGTTGTTTAAAAACACATGTATTCAGCGTGATGCTGACCGCAGCTCATCACTCTTCAATGTGTACTTTACCTTTGACATGCTAATGTTTAATATACATAACAGTATAACAGCACATGGTGTTTACACTTTAAAACATGCCGTATGTTGCATGAATTTAGTGTGCACCAGAGATGGCTGCTGATCTATATTCCCTGTCTGACAGTATAAATAGAACCAGAGATACAGAAGATGTTTGAGGGCAAAAATAAGCTGATGCTTGGGACTGCAATGTGGTGCTGGATCTCTCATTAAGTGCCTTGTTATTTTGAGCAGCTGGCATGTCTAAAGCAGGAAACAGGTCTTTATTTTTAAGACTCAGGCTCGTCCTTGCAGCTGAGCCAGAGCTGTGGCTTTCAGGCTATCTGTTAACAAAGAGTGCTAAACTGAACTACCACAAGACTTGCACTGAGGGGAGCCAAGAGCCCAGTCGCCTCCTTTCCTCTTATTCCACATCAGGAGTCTCACAAAACAACATGTGCATAATATTTACAGAGCAAAACGAAGGTGAGAATGTAATAAAAGGTGTATGATAATTGGGTTGTTGTCACAAGCGGTTGGGACTTTTTACCATAATCTTTTACTGTGCAGACAGCACCAAAAGCATTCAATTAAATTCCTATTAAATCTAGACTTTTCCTTAATGCCTTAGGATACAACAAACCTTTATGACCAGAATGAAGGCAGCCTGAAACCTCTCTACTCCTACACCAAAATACAATATTCATAAATTGTTTTCTAAAACATATTAAGACAAACATAAAATCCAAATGAAAAATGCATTTTATTCAGTATATGCTATTGTGCTTGGAAATTAAAAAACAAACAAACGAAAAAAAAAAAACCATTACATTTGAACATAAAAATAATCGTTTACCAAACTAAATGAAAACCCTGTATTTCTTTTGTATTATTTTACATCATCTATTTAGCGGTGGGCACTTCAAATATACACATTTGAGGCAGAGTGAATAGATTCAGGCTACAGACAAGAGGACTTGAAAGGTTCAGCATTATTATTGTCTGAAAGGTTTCTATTGAAAGGCGCTTTCATGATATTTTACATGATAGTTTGCACTCAAAGAGAACTAATTAGCAGGAGAGCTTATCTGAGGAGTGTTTTTTGTTAGAACTTTGCTGCTGAAACTAATCAAAATAAAAATTGATTGTGCTCTTTATTTTCGTGTTGCACTTGAAATGTAAGAGCACAAAAGTAGAACACCATATAAAATGTTACAAAATTTGCTTTAGAAATGGATCACTTCACTGACAATAACTACAGCAGAATATTCATAATCCATGCACACAAAAACATGAATATTTATGTGAATGTAATGTTCCTGCTCTGCCAGTAACACTTAAATGACACACAGCAAACACATACAAAGACACCTTGGAGTAACATTTTCAGACAGTATTGTTAGTCACTGTCAAGTCACTTACTGTGGGGTGGAAAGAACAAATTAAACACGCAAATGGCAGAAATCTCTATAAATATCTGTTCCAAACCGCTGTTATATCAAGACGTGCCGAGATGGAATGATAACGCACAGATGCCTAATCTTAGCAGGCTAATGCCATAAGCTGAAAATAACTCACCTAAGAATAGCTGACCCACAGAATAAGCAAGGAGCCCGAATTCAGGCGCCTGGTTTGTCTCTTGTTTGGCTCACTGAAGAATAAAACCCTGCTCCTGTAGGCTGATGGTCAAATAGCCTGGTCTATTGACAGAGATGGAATGTGTCATCCCCCTGTCACACTCCTGTCTTATTTTTAAATCTCCTCACGTTTAGCCTACAGCCTCTGGATGTTTTCAGACATCCACTTCCTTGCCTGAAGTCAAGCTAAAGGCAATGTTTGTTTTGTTGTGGGCTTTTTCTGTGTGAGTATATGCTGCTTTTACTCTATACATATCTCTTTAAAAAAGAAAAAAAAACTCTAAGTGAGGAATAAAACAGAAAATATGAATTCATTTTTTTATAAGTCTGTCTGTTGTCTGTTTTGGAAAGCTCGTGGTCTAAAATCCACCCATCAGTCAAAGGTCACAATAGATTTTTTTTAAGTAAATTAAGTCCTCAGATGACTCAGTGCTTTCTTATTACACATACTTTCCAGAAATCCACATGACAATGCCTTCACAAGCACAAAGCTTCAACTCTAGACTAATTAGCATAGGCACTTCTCCATTTTTATCAATAGCCACATACTGTAAGAAAAAAATCTAAGCAATTAAGGTGTGACTCATCTTGAGTCAATACAGTGAATAGACATTACTCATCCTGATGTCAGCCATGTAAGTTTCAATGCAATTCTCGGGTCAAAAATAGAACAGTCAATGTCTTGCTTAATATTCTGAGAGAAACCTTTCAGTTGTCCCTCCTGTATTTCTGTCACAGTTTTTCCTGTTCCCCTGAAAAGTGCATGCTGACATAAAAGCTTGCACAACACAACATCCTTTTCAAGTTCACAGTGACTCATTTCAGGCAACTAGTGCTTGGGAATAGTGTTAAGACATTTTTCCTACTTTAGTGTTCAGTAGAAAAACAACACTCCATGCATATATACACACTCTGATCCAGAACTTTAAACTGATTTGATGAGTATTACATAATTCATAAAGCAGTGTATGTCAGAGTAAATACCTTGATTCAGGAAGAGGTGCCTGATCCTACCACGCTGCTTGTGCGGAGAAGCTTTTTGAGTTCTCTTTTCACACAGAATGAGAGACTGAGCGCAAAGAGTTGAGAGTACGTGAGAGAGGGAGAGGGGGACAGAGTGGATATGTGCGAACGAGGCACAGAGGATGGAAGATAGCGCACAAGTAGGAGCACATTCACAGATACAGGACAGATAGGGAGTGGAATGCAAAAAGGGGGAAAAATTAAGAATTAAAAAAAAAAAGGATCCCTTAAGAGGACTAGAAACGCCGGGCTGTATGATCACCTGAGTTGTTCACGTTGTGCATCTTGCTCTGGTTGGGGAGCTGCTGGTGTCCAACGCGCCCTTCTGTTGTGGAGAAACTTGACTCGCCCTCGTAAATCGTCTGCAGCATACTCCACTCAGCGCTCAGGTCTCATCGCCAGCCTTGCGTTTCCTGTCACCAAGAGCCACCCCTCAGCCACTCAGGGGAGAGACCACGACAACAGGCAACTCTCTCCCTTCCTCTGCCTCCTTCTCTGAGAAAACACTCTCACTGTGGAGCAAAAGCTGCACACACACACACACACTCTCTCTTCTCTTCTCTTTCTCTCTCTCTCTTGCAGGGCTGCCACTCTCCCGATGCCCCGGTTCAGTCTGGTCCTAACACTAACACAGTGTTAGAAGAGGATGGCAAGTCCAGGTTTTTTTCTTATCTTCCTCTCTTCCTGTTTCCCTCCAGTCCGTGTTTTTCTCTTCTCTCAGCAAAGTGTCTAAGCAGAGCAGGAGAAAAATGTAGAGCTGAGTTGCTAGGAAAGCCGTGTACTGTGCACTGAGCAGCTCACAGAGGCAGTAATGCAAACCAGGGAGGGAGCAAGCTTCATTTGCATGTGAATCAACAACTGCGTGGCCCACAGGTGACAGAAATAGAACAATGGCCAGCCCTGGCTAAAAATAGGTCAGGCGAGGCGCGGGGATTGGAGCAGCATTGATGCGTTTAAAAATACCACACCAAACACAGCTGTCTTCTTCAGCTCCTGCCAGAAGGCATGTCTCCTGACTCCCTCTCTGCAGATGGAGGCTTGATTCCTCTTTCTCTCTGTTTTTCTGACTTGTTGAACCAGTCTTTCTCACTCACTCTATTTATGTCTTCAATTTGTTCTCTCGGGTACATGGATGTACCTTGATGTATGTATCTAAAAGAGGAACATGTAACTTTCCCCCTGTGCAGTTTAGTTTATATCTAAGGTTTTGTAAAGCCGCTGCTTGTGATTTAACCAAACATAAAAAATAGAGGATTGATGAATATTTTGATTGAAATTGTAAAAAAAAAAAAAAAAGATTTCTGTTTTGCTGATGTTATTTATACAAATATATGCAAACAAACATGCAAATAGGATTTGGATAAAATCTTCATGTGTGACAAAAAGATGTGTTCAGTCGAGAAGGAATGTAAATGAACAGGGTGTTCATTTAAGGCTCAGAGCATAACCTCACTGCATTAGTGTATGTGTGGGGTTCAGTGTGTATCCAGGGCAGTGCTGCTACTCAGGAAGCATGCTTTCAGCTGGCCAAGGAAGCCAACTGTAAGATGCCATAACAGCATGATCACAATTACATAAACCTCTCAAACTGTGTCAAGAACACCTCTCTGGGATCACAGATCTGATTTCCTTGAAACTGAGGATTTAAGCCCTGACAAACAAAACAAAACACTACATCACACAACAAAATATTACACACCTTCATTTCTTGAATGTAAAAATGTGACGATAATTAAATTAAGTCAGTTGATGTAGAAACAGTTTTTCAATTAATATTACATCCTGACTGGCCCAGATCCATAGTTAATATAAACTGACTCCATCCCATAAAAGTCAAGTCAAATGTTCTGTCTGACCACTGATGTGGGGCTGGGTTTGTGGCCAAGCAGCCTGTGCCTTTAAATTTTTCATCTTCCTTCATAATTTGACCTGTCCCCCAGCCAGGGGCGTGGAGCCAGCGTGGCTATTTTTAGGTCCTGAGCTCTGACGACTGGGCTACAGAGACACAGAGAAGGAGTTTTACTGTGTTGTTTCAGCTGGACAAACATTTAACCCCTCAGTCCTTTTATCACAGCACAACGAAGAAGCCAAGAAGGAAATGCACAGCTTGCAGGCTCGCTCCAGACATAAAACTACTCTGAAGCTAAAACATCATAATATATAGTGTAACTTGAGTATTTATAGACAGACATCTAGGGGACCGTAAATAGACTATTTTTAATTCTCAAGTTAATTATGATTTTTTTTTTTTCATTTCTATTTAACAGTTCAGAAAGTGTCATAGGAAACTGTGGAAAATCTATTCACAAATGATTAATCAAATCCCCCCTTAGAGACATATCACAGCTACACAGTGAGATCTTGGTGAAATAGTTTTGGCATTCAAGATGGATAGGATTGTCTGAGAGATAACAAGCCTTCAAGTCCAAGGTAATGATCACTAAAGAGCCAGAGCTCCATCTGTCACACTATCTGTTTGATCAGGCGAGTTCTGACCTCGCAGGCTGACCTCAAAATGGGACAGGCATAACTTATATGGGGAAGTGAGACGGTCACATGAGTGATAATTATCATGACAATGGACTCTCTATTTATAAACTACATGACAAGACAAGTGTCAGTCTGTTAAAAACCTGATATTAAAATGTTCAAATACATTCTGTAATGTTTGCCACTGGGATTTTCCAATGTATCACAAAATTAATTTTTATGTTTATCTCTCTCTCTATATATATATTATGAATTTTCTGTGAAGTAGTGCATAAATATGTTTTACAAAAGGGCAAAAAAAATTGTAAGTGAAAAACTAGAGTATCACCTTAAGAAACCGCAGTCAACCTGCCATCTGTTCCAGAAAAAAACAAAACAGACAATTCACTGGGACGTGTTAGCAGCGATTAACCTACACTTTTTATTTATAACTAGCTTCCTGAGGCTGATGACGGATTGTGGGATTGGAAATAGCTCTGTCCAATAGGCAGGGTCCAGTAAACCTGCAATGTGGCAAGCCCATTATAGCTCCTACTGCGTCACTGGCGGCCTTTGTCTACTTTAGTCCTATTAAAGCATTTAAGTGTGAACGTCAGCGTCCCTGCTGGAGAGCCACTCCACTCTGTCCTCTGGGGTCGGGGCTTCACTGTCTGTCACCTCCCTCATATCAAATCAAACACAGATTTTGTATGTGAGTGTCTGCGTGTACTTGTGTGCCAAAATACACACAAGCACACATGTGGAGAGGGATATTAAATGAAGGAACACGTGGATTAGAACAATGATGTGAACCTAATGCCAAATTTATATGACATTCATCTTTATCCACTCTCAAAGTGCAAGACAAACACTTAAACAGACTGTACGTGCACCTTCATTATGTGTTTACTGTGTTGTAGTGTTAAATTTCGAAAGGAATGGACTTCATAACAAAGACACTATTGCCACAATTCTTCTGGTCTTTCCGTTCTATTTTAACAAACCATTGTCAAAACTTGGCAACTTGTTTTTTTCTCCCATATAAGCCTACTCACATTACTACAATTACTGCACCCGTTCCAAATCAAATCCCAAGTTCTGTGGCTTAATCACCATAGCACTGCTGCCTTGTGACACACTGTGCATGATGAAACCCAGCAGGGAGGCAGACTGGAGAAAGAAGGGAGCTGAACTTAAGTGTTGCAACACATATGATGGGTGGACAAACACTGCACTTTATAACCAATTTGATTTGGCTAGAAAATGTTTTGTTCCCCTTAATAGTGGATGATCCGCATGTGGGAGGGAATGAGTCATGTTTTGTTCTTGCGTATTAACTTCAAAGACTCCATGTGCCTCAGAAGGGAGTTGTCTATTGTTAAATTAACGGATCACACAGTGAATCTTGTAGTCATTTTACCTGGTATTAACAAAAAAACAAGTTGTAATCCACTATGTTATTGTGACTGTGTTGCTCATCTTCCTGCCTATTTGGATGCAGTGTTTCATCATACCACCCTGGGACGGCTGTAGCGGATGTGATCATTGTCGGGTGTTGATTTCTCCATTCAGAGGAGATGTTCCTCTCAGGAGACAGACTGCATACTAACAGCAACCTATGACGTAATCGTACCACGTCTTCCCTAGAGTTTTTCATCTCTCATGGCCTCCCCACA
Source organism: Apogonichthyoides opercularis (assembly GCA_029814545.1). Lineage (NCBI taxonomy): Eukaryota > Metazoa > Chordata > Actinopteri > Kurtiformes > Apogonidae > Apogonichthyoides > Apogonichthyoides opercularis. The sequence goes on from JAPTGW010000009.1 coordinate 12,134,126, forward strand.
GCTCAGAGGGTTACCCTGGCACAGGAGGGAAATTACCTCCCCACACCAATTACCTCAATGCTTGCCATCTTACTTGAATCAGTCGCTCATGAGTCAACATTCCTAACTGTGGAAGAGTTTCTAGATCAATCTAGGTAGTGAAGCCACATGAGAGCCCCAGGCTTTACTTTTGGAGTACAGCATGCTGTGCAACCACATTCAGTCCTACCTGCTAAAAGCCATGGATAAAGTTTTGTCACTTCAAACAGCCCATTTTCCGTTTACCTTGCGGTTAGTCTCATAAAAGCACAAAGGCCCTACAACTGTTGATTTGATGGTAAAAATCCAATTAGCCTGTACATCTGGATGTGTTATGTGAGCGTGTTTCCCCACTAATGATTTGTGCACTCCTGCTTTTATTGGGTTACTCTGTCTGGCGTCCTGTGGTATTTCCTGTTGGACTTTCAGGGTGATATAGAATGCACTTAACAGGTTGGATCAAATAACATGAAAAAGCATATAAAGGCAGTCATGTTTGGTACTTAATCTTGAAGCGCTGCCAGCAAAGTTTTGCAATGCAGGTTATAAGACAAAGTTAGATGGAGCATATATATATAAACTTAGAGTATGTGTTTATCTGTTCTAAGAGTAACAGCATAAAAAGACAGAGTTCTGCTCAAAATGAGATATGAATCAATGTTTACTCCTAAAAGTAAAAAAAAAAAAAAACTTTCAGAAAAATATGTTCATTCATCTGTCGTGAAACTTCATTTTGAGATGTCAGACAGGCAAACCAAAGAACACAATTTCAAAGCAATTTTAAACCATCCACATATTGTGCGCCGACCTGGAGGTCAGTTTACTTTCTAACTTTCAATAGGTCCCTGGTGCCATGCCTTCATCTGCTGCCATAGGCTTTCTAAAAATAGATGTGGAGCACAAAGTCGCACTGCACTGGAAACAGAGGGCAGCGCTTGGTATTTTTACTGATCAATGTGTTCATCTCTGTTGGAAGGCATTGATCCACTGTTTGTTTCAAATTGGCCACGTTGTTATCGTACGACTCCCACCCAACAT
>JAPTGW010000009.1:12139709-12154737 GCA_029814545.1 Apogonichthyoides opercularis
CTTTCTGCATAGTGGTAATGGGACAGTCCTTGTGTGTGAGGAGAAGCTGCTTGAGTTGGGTCACTTCATTCTTCAGCATGGTCACCTCATTCTGAAAAAGAAAAGAAAAACACAGTCCCTTTCTTTAACTATAGCTCATGTCAGATTGCTGATATTGGATCAGTATGTCAGATTAATAAATGAAATGTAGACGTTACAAATATCAAATTGCTATTATCATCTCTGGTAAAATCTAGGTCTATGTACGAGTAAAAATATGGTGATACAAAATGAATCAAAATAGAAAGGTTATGATTTATTTTGTTGATATACATTGTAATACTATAACTAAACCAAGTAATAGAATAGAATAGACTTTATTTTGCCATTTGCACAGATACATCACAGTATAGGTACATAGGAATTGTTGTGTGTTTCCCTGAGTTAATTTTAGAAAACTGTATAACTGTATAAAGAACACCATATACATAAAATCTGAGAAAAGCCATTGGAGCTGAAGATTCAATTGACTGGAGGTAGATTACAGTAATACTATCTATGAGTTGGGTCTTTAAACACACTGGATGTGGAAAAGAAATGATATTAGAAATGATACAGTATTTTTGTCAAGTCGATATTTTGTTAAATCTCTAGTAATATTATGCTTTGAATGAGGAACCAACTTTATTTATTTATTCAATACCTGAAGCTGCATGTTGGTCTGAGTAAGCTCCTCTGCTTTCTTCTCTAATGACATCACCCACACTTTTCTCTTCTGTCTGCATCTTGTTGCCGCTGCTCTGTTGCGCTCTAGAAACTTTCGTCGCCGCTCATCCGGATCCTCGTCCACTACTCGCCTGCGCCGCCCTCCACTTGGAGGCGGCGACTGCAGCGTCTGTGTGGGCTGCATCTGCTGGGTTGCAGGTGACATCTGAAACACAAGTGGAGGGGTATCGGCATCACTGAGCTGTCTGATAAGACAGTGTTTGTCTGCCATCATCAACTAGACATGTAAGCATCCTGACACACCTGGAAAACAGCCAGCCACCTGTCTGCTGTCACCGTTCCACTGCCATCAAAGCCTCCTGCCTCCAAACAAGCATCTATACATTACCTCCAGCAGTTATTCCACGTCTGGCAACTTCCCCAAAAACAACATCTGCTTGTGCCACGTGCCCTGTAAGCCCGTCTGTGGGCGTCAGGAGTGACTGAGTGAATGAGTGACTAGGCTGATTCACCGAGCTGCCCACCTTGTTAAAGAGGTGTCAGGAAGCAGTTTTCCACCGCCCACTTCCACTCAGACTAACTCCACCAGACACCGTCAAAAGGCCCATTTCTAAAACTCTACATGCACTGACAGATCTTGACATGTACTTGGCAAGGTCAAGTGTTTTCAGTCTTCAGATCATTACCATTTTTATGAGAACCATGGAAAATACAAGCTGCTTTAATGGCCCCTGTGCATACACTGAGTGTTGTTTTAATGCCTTAATGGTACATTTGGAACATACAGTGAATTGCATTTCTTGATGCCGGACAGTCCTTCATCCAAAATGCCTGGCATTGCAGCTGGCGTTAGACAATGCAAGGACAAAGTCTCTCACATCATGTTTTTTTAATGTTCTGAGCCATGTCTTTCTACTGTACTTTCTTCCGATTAATATTAAACTAAATATATTCACAACTAAGATGTTCCAGCACTATAAGCCAAGGACGTCTGCTCAACATCAGGACCAGCATTTCTAAAACCTCTGCTTGAGACACCTGGAGCATGTTGTGGCCAGATAATAGCAGCTTGGCAGTGAACGAGGGTGTGGAGCATAGTTTCCAAAAGACAGTCTTGAGCATCTTTTATAATAGCCAATTTATGGCCGCTTCTTGACCTCTTCCCTCCATGGCAACTATTCGACATTGACCTGTAGCTGACCAACGTCAACGGAAAAAGTCACCTTTGAGATGGTTGCCAGGAAAGTACTTCGCATTATGGCCACAGCAAAGGGAAATGTGTTTGTGCAGTGACTTACTGTGAATTTGGAGCATCGTTTCAGCACACCTGACCACTAATAGCTGACTTGAAAACTGCTGAAAGGGCGACTAAAGCACTGCCCTGTTTTAGTCACAGTGGCTTCTAGCTATATAAAAGGTTTTAATGTGCACTGTAGTTAATGTGTTATTGAACTTGTGGCTTTGCCTTTGGGCCGTCTGAAAGCTTCTGTTCTCCTGGGAATAGTGCTTACCTGTGAGGCAGAGTGCATTGGAGGGTGCGGCGAAGTCTGGTGTGGGTGACCGGGATGGAGGTGAGGATTGTGGGAGTTGTGATGGGGGTTGTGTCCTTGTGGGTGGTGGTGTCCTCCCTGGCTGTGCCCCTGGTTGTGGTGGTGATGTCCATGATGCTGGTACGCGTGAGGAGGGGCTTGCAGGTGCTGGTGTGGGTGCGAGTGCATGTGGTGGTGGGCGCCTTGCTCCTGCCGCGATGACATCATTTCCATCATGTGGCCCATGGAGTTCATGTTTCCGTTGGCAATGGCACCAGGGTGGTGTGAAAGTGCAGCCTTCAGCCTCTGCAGAGACAAGACAAGACAGTAATAAAATACAAGTTTGTGCATGTTCATCTATCAGTGTGCTGATTGGCAGTCGTTACTGAGTGGACACTGCTGAGCATGGGATGATGAACAGCTCCATAAATCCAAGTGTCAGAAGAACAAATCAAAGCCACTTAGGCTGTCCTCTGTCTCTCCTTCAATCCTGTCACTCTCCCTCTTACCTCTCATGGATCCCCTCCCACCAGCCCCTCTTTTCATATTCCTAATAGCCTCTTTTCCTCATAAGCACATGCATGTGTGTGTGTTTCTGGATGTCTGCCCATGAGATGAGTTCGCTGGCAAGGTGTAAGTCTCAGACTGCTCCCTCAGTGTTGACCCAGCAGAAGGTTTGTTGCTTTAACCATGTGGTCTACTTAGGCCTGACTGAGTGGGAGTCTCTGAGCAGCCTAGGACGGAGACTTGGAGAGAGGTGTGCTTGTGCTTGTTTTTGTGTTTACCAATCCAACTCTCTTCAAGAGTTGTTTTTCTGGGCATTACATGAAGACAAATACAAGACCAGAAAAAAATAAACTAAAACGAACAAGTGCCAAAACATGTCTTCAAGCTTCTTATGGTGTGCTCAAGCTTAGACATACCAAAAAATAAAAATGAAAAAAACCCTCATGTCTACAACCTGTTATTACTTATTTAGATTCTAGTGTTTAAAAATAACAGGTTAAGAGTGTTAAGACTAAAACAGTAATTAACAATATATTTTTTTTTTACAGCATTCTTGATCAGAATAAATTCCTGTACATAAATACTGTCCGGTTTTAAATACGGTCAGAGCTGAAAACAGCAGCAGGACTGAAAACAAAAGGCATTCATTTCAAGGCTACTGTTGTGAATTCCACAAAGTTTTCTATTCTCTTTCCCAGGTCTCTTTTTCCTTTCTGAGCTCCCTTCCCCCTTCTCCCAGCTGCTGTCAGTAAGTCCACGCTGTGTCCAGGGTCCATATCTTTTAACAACCTTCACATTCATGATTCCCATAGGGAATGGCATCCAGCTGGTCTGGATCATAGAGCTAGGACATGACCAGAGCACAACATCAGCCCTTCACTGTTCACTCAGATTGTCTATGCATGGAAAGCTTTTTACCAGAAGGGAGGCTATAGTGTACTAAATCATTTTAGTAATGGTGCAGTCAAAAATGAGCATGAAGCACTGATTCGTGCAATAGTTTACAAAATATGTGTTTGTACAATCATTTACTGCATATTCTCAGCTTTCCCTGAACATTTCATCCATTAAGGAATGAGCTACACATGAAACCAGCACAGTGAAATTATGAGCTTGTCAAGCCTGTTTTGTGTGAGTGTGGTTTCTGCCTGTCATAGCAAAGAATGCCTTGCACACTGACACAGTGTCATTTCTAACAATACAGATTCTTTCTTTTTTCTACACTAGAACTACATTTTCTCTCACAGTGTGTATCCAGTCACACCTTAACACCTGGCACATGACCAAAGTAGAGCCTCAGTAGTACAACGTTCAGGGGGCCACATCGCTTCCTCTTCGTGACCACTGAATTCACCAAATACAAATAGCAGCCTACAGCTTCAGTCATACTGAAACTGACTTCATGTTACCAACACTAGTGACAAGCCTCTGATCTCATATTGTTAATATTTTTCCTAGTCAAAGACAAAGTTGGTGAAACTAATTGCCAGTCAAAATATCTACAAAGTTTTGTTCTAGATTAAAATTAGGAACAATAAACACCGAGCAAATAAATTTAAAGGAGCTTACAGATCAATCATAGTCATCCGTGTTGACAAGGACATCTTCTGTGTATCACAGGATGAATGTTGAGGCTGACAGCCTTCACAGAACACCTTCCCCTTAACCGTCAGCTTGTCAGTCAGCACCAGAGAGGTGAGGTCCACCCCTCTTGTGAAACAGAAAACCAATCAGTGTTTGACAATGTCCTGCCACTCATTTACACAGCAGGCACTCACCTGAATAAACGGAAGCTAAAGGCATCTGTAGGCTGCCTGTTTACCTGTACATTGTAGTTTTGTAGTCCTATTTATGTCTGTGTGTCAGTGTGCAGCTGTTGGAGATGGATGACTCCATGCCAAAAACAGACCAGTAAAGAAGGACAGAGGAGGTAAAGGGAGGTGAGGGGGACAGTGATAAAGAGCGAAAACCAGGGGTGGGGGGAGATTAGATGGCTTCTCGTGTCTCCTCCCCACACACCATCAGTATAAGACAGAGTGCTCATTTATCAGTGCCTGAAAGAGCGGTCCAGCTGGCAGTGCTGTGCTATCTGTTTATTAATTGAATTAGCCTGCATCTGAAGAGGCCCATGAGTGTCAAAGTACAGAGGCAGGTCAAAGTGCCTGAACCACTCCACCAGCTTCAGTGGAGATAATATACAGGACAGACAACAGAAAAAAGTCCTGCATAAGGGATCATGCATATGTACTTATAAGATCAAGACAATAAAATCAGAAGTTTACCAAACAAAATGTAATTGTTGGGCTCAAACAAAACATATTTGGCAGAAAGAAGATAGAACAAGAAGAACAACAAAAAAGAACAACATTGAACAGATGAAGGAAAAGCTAGTAAATTGAGACTACGGACTATTCAATAAGTGGTTGGTTTTACAAGAACAGATGAAAATTCAACAGCAGACCGTACAGAATCAACTACAGTTAACATTTTGTCAAAAGAGAAAACTCTTACCACAGTTTATGCTTATTCCTGAAGCTATCGCTGGACAAGTGCCTGCTACTGCTCCATCTGGGGTTGAGACACAGCTCAGTTAAACCCAGCTCGGCCAAATCTTAAGTCTTTGTATCCAGAACCACAGTGACGCAACTAAGGGACGTTAGCAGAGCGATGATGAGCAGGCTGTGATTCCTAAACACCTTCATCAGGCTCCCTAATGCCTCTTGAACACATGGTTGTATTTCCCCAGACTCGACTAAGCACAAGAACTTAACCACCACATGCATTTCACTCTAATAACACACACACATACATATACATTTCTCCTGCAGCAACATGGCCGCCACAGAAAACAGTCATTAAATCGGTGCAGGTGTGAGCCTGTGGCGGTGCAGAGCATGCACAGATGGGATGGCACAGACTCAGCCCAACCACTGTCTGCCCTGCTGGGTCATATTTTAGAAAACTGCTACAAAAACAAAAAAGAAACAACAAGAAGATGAGTCGTCTGTGACACCATAAAAGCACGGTCAGCTTCTGTCTCAGATAAATCTATAAACTATCAACTATATTTCTGGAACCACATTCATTTGACACTACATTTCATACATTCTGTCAGTGCACTGAAAGTAGTAAGCTTATTGATTTTCCATTGTTAAAAACACCATCCCTGTTCCAGCTATCGTCTGCCCAGGGGGCAGCTATCTCCTCCCAGACCTTTGCCCCCTGACCCATCCACTCTCACTGCTTTTTTAGGTTCTTTCATTTATGTGGTTTCAGAGATACCAGGTGATCACCCATTAATGATATTTATTAATGGCTGCTTCCTCTCTGACACGGGGGGCTTTGAGTGATGTCCCTGTGAGTGCTCTGGGCACATCCGGAGAACACACTCAGGTTTCTGCTCGCCAGATGACTTCATATCTATTAACCCTGGGACGAGAAAGCAAGAGCATGGAGCAGGTACAAAGGGAAGGGACCACGCCTGCCTCAGGATGGGTAAATCAAACCCAGTGAGGTCAGGGTGAGCACTTTTATTCCCCTTAAAAGTGGAGCAGTGTACTATCAGGGGACCTGTGGCCCTCTGGCGCCTTACAGAGGGTTAGAAAGATTTAACCAGTCTGTGGAGTCATCATTTAAGCGCAAAAAGATCAGTTTCAAATGAGATCTGCTGCTTCACATACAGTACAAGAGTTCACAGGGAAACATTAAAGCTTCTGTTCCCCTCTCTGGTTAGCAGAATGAGATGTTTAGTGATCACATTTAAACTCTTTCACCTCTGCATAGTAGGAGCAGGTGACAAACTGAAGGAAACATTTCTCCCAGGATGACACCACCCTTGTCCATAGCACAAGGGGTCACTGAATGTCTGTACTCCACCTACGAACACCGACAAGGGATTCCAGGCTGACATGTTAGACAGTGCTTTTCACAAACACTGACAAAACACCAATTGAAGAGTATTTCATCCTTCCAGCGGAGTTCAAAAACTTGTATTAAAACACTTCCTATAAATTGTTTCATTTCAAGCCCGTTTCTTCAGTAAACATAGACTGATTACAATGCAGTGTCTGCAAACATGAAAATTCAATGGCTTTGCAGTGATATTTGTTAACCAGACTCTCAATATTAGTGCCTAAAATGTTAAAATCAAAGCTATAGGCACCATTCAGGTGGTTTGTCAATTCATTTTGTGGTACAGTTTCCTAAACCAAATGCCACCTCTGCTGCAAAACTTAAAACCATACTTTAAATCAATTCCCCGCAGAGCTGTTCACTGTTCACGTCATACAAAGGATATAAACAGTTTTTCCACACACAATCTCAACAAGCAAAAACTAAAATGACTGTAATTCCTGTTAATCAGACTGAACACCTTATTAAGACACATTTGTAGGTTCCCTTAACTATAACTTAGCAGTATGTGTGTAAACCCAGGCCTCAGAGCTCACACTCTGAACCCACCATGGGTTCACATCTGCAGTTGAAAGCAGGAGTTTGGCTCTGCTACGTTGCCAAGCACTGAGAGGATCTAATTCCATCCTCCTCATCTCCTCCACCACTACCCACCAGTGCCGGCCTGCACACCCACACTCTGTCCCCTAAAACTCCACACCCCCATTAGTTCAATTTTATTAGATTTCCCTCTCGCCCAGAGAGGCAGTAACATCCCCCCGCTCTCTCTCTCTCTCTCTCTCTTGCACACACACACACCTCTTCCCTGTTCCTCCACCCCCTCTCCCTCTGCTTGCCAAGAGCTGGGGACTGTTAAACTGATTTCCTCAGGGAACAGCAAGGCAGACAGTCTGATGGGAGCGCTCGGCTATAATGTCGCCCCCTCTGTCCTTTCTCGAATCCTGGGCCAAGCTGATCATAGCTGAGCCGACAGGGCCTCGCTGTGGTTCCAGACACAGACGGAGAGATGGACATAGACTGGCTGTTCTGCCAGGACCAGACGTTCTGGTGGTGCTCAGAGGAACCATGGCGGTATGGGCGCAGCAAGACACACGCCCACTGAGGAGCATGCTCCAAAGCATGCGCTCATACTCTTGGCAGCTTCTCCACCCTGTCAAGTTAATGGATGGGCCTCTGACTCCAGTCTGTATATCCCCACTGTTCCTTCTCTTGTAAAGCCCTGCTCCAGTGCAGCCTACATGGTTATCACTACACCCACTGCCATAATCTTGAATACAGAGAATGTCTGAGTGAGACAGTGTGAAAGAGCTTGATAATAAATGCCAACATAAGTCTTAATTTGTAACTTCAAAAATAACAGGCAAACTGTGCATTCATTAGATTAATAAAAGTAACTTGAAACTTGATTCATGAAAATTACTAAAATAACAGACTTCTATTATCTGTGTTCATGCAACCACATTTATGTATATTTTAAACAGTGGGTATATGATAAAAAAAAGCTCCAAATGAGTTTTATTCAGACTCCTGTAGCAAACAATTCTCTTTCTTGTATCAAACAAACAGTTAAATCATGCTTTTTTGGATTTTATTAAGATATGACATTCCTTTTGTGTTCCAATATGTCAATCAGTTTGCCTTTCCAAATATGAAAAGAAGAATTCAAAAGTAACAAAAGTAATCGCATAAGGAGAAGAAAACAAGTCAACCTTAAAAGCACAAAGAAGTCAAACTTATTTGAGAGATTAGGGTGTGACCTCAGTGATCAATACTGATTATACTTTATCAGACTAAATAATCTTTATCCAATCACCCTCCAGTGTTTGTGTGGTTACTGTGGAGTCCAGTGAGCATCTCGGTCCCTGCTCAGCCTCCAGGGGGGTTCATGGTGCCTGGATCAGTCCAGTCTGGCCCGCTTGGTGATGGCAGCTGGTTTACCCAAGCTTGGCTCAGCCAGAGCTCGATCCTATTCACCGTCCCTGAACCATGACCAAATGGCCTTCACATACACCTCCCATCAGCACAGCTAAAATAACAAGCAGTCATCCAAAGACAAACAGATGCAACACTCTGCAGCACAAATGCAACCCTCGTCCATAACCCCACCCACGCACAGTCGCGCAAAGACGGATACACAGACAGAGGCTGAGGCATCACCCTCACACACTTAACCACTCAGATAAAAAATGTATACAGAGAACACAATGTCAATCTGAAGTTCATGGATAAAATGCACCAATCTTAACTGTAGCCACCCTCAGAGAGTGCAGACCTCTGCCAAGGCCAACAGCCTACTCTTCCTCTGGTTCCACAGTTTTACTGAACTGCAATCAAGGCAAATTCTGACTTAGGTTTTCCTCCTTTGAGTCTGATGGTCCCACTGGTTGGTTTAACTGATGATAACAAATGTTTTCTAATATGTAATTACTGATAGCCATAGCTTATATGTAATCCTACTGACAGATGTATATATGGACAGAGGAAACTGTAAACAAGGGGAGATCATCTGTTATGACCAATAATCATCTGGAATATGTCACACATGCAGCCACAAACCAATCAGGAGGACATTGCATCCCATGTAGAGTAGAACAGTAGGATTTTGCCTTCATTTTTATACAAAGGGATATTTTGGTGTTACAGCGTCCCTCTTTCAAGATTCAAGATTCAAAGCCTTTATTGTCATGCATACAGTAAAGAAACAAGTTTCCCTGTACAGTGAAAACCTTACTTTGCCACTCACACTGAATGCCACAAGAATTTAAGATAAGTAAAAAATGTAAGTATAAAAAATTGGAATAGAATAATTTAACTAGGAGTTACACAACCAAAACAAAGTGGCATTTAAAAAATGGCATGCAAGAGAAAAGAGCATTTAGCAGCAACTATTACTAAGAGAAAAATATATATTTACATAAATGTGCAGAATCTGGTAATTGTGCAAACTGTCAGAGGTAAATGGCAAACAGCATGTGCAAAATTGCCTGAGGAAGGTGAGGTGTTAATGTGCAAAACTGTCATAGATAAACAGTATGAACAGTCAGAGATAGCAGTATGATGTATGATAAATATGATATATAAAGTGCATAAAGTGCCAGAGAGATCAGTATGGTGTAAATATATGTATGCAAGGTACATAAACAGTATCACAGTTGAAGTGTAAACACTGTAAACAGTCAGTATGGCTATTGTTGTGGACTCCTATCAGCTGTTAAGAAGCCTGATGGCAGAGGGAAAGGAAGAGTTCCTCATTCTGTATGTTCTGCACATCAGACTCACACTATGATTGCAACAACAAAGTCTAAATGGAGAGCACTAATTAGAACATACAGCAGCATCACCTTGACTTCATGGCTCAGAGAAAAAACAATAGCATTGAATAATAGAAGGTGCAGTGAGTCCCTGTCCTGTGTCCAGCACTGATACACTGTGGCCACCTTCTGCTGAAACAACTTGCCTCCATAGTAATAGAAAACATAAAACCTCTTCTGCATCCAACATCCTGATATTGAATGTTCTCTCTATATTTTAACATATCATAGCAAGTATCTTGTGTCCCTGTTTAACTGCTGTTTATCACACTGACACTTCCACGTGTTTACTTTACTAACCACATGTATGTACATAAAAGAAACTCAAACTCCAAATGGTTTGCTGTGGCCTTCCTAGTCCACAGTGAATGTGGGTAGTGGTGCCAATTCAATGAAAGAAAGCCACACACAGAGTCACGTGCACATATGTAAACATATACAGCCCACATACTATACGGTTTGGTGAAGTACGATTACAGCGCCCAGATTCAGCTGTGCTCTTAGCTCACCGTCTCTCTCCAATGACATCATACCCTGACAATGCCACCATTCATACAGATGTTGCTTACAAAACCTAGAGTTAGACTCCTATTGTGTGCTGCTCCTCCTCACAACAAGACGTTTAGCCAGAGGTGCTCCCCTGCTATGGTGGAGGAAAATAAATGGAACACGTAATAGGGTTACCATGTACAACTCTAATGGTTTAACTGCTTACAAATGATTTCATACTGAGCTAATCATTCAATCAATCACCATGACACAGAGTTAAAACCTGATACAAACACGGGTGCTTCATGTTTCCTTTAGGTATTTTATATTTTTTAACATATGTTTTATGCAGCATTCTCATTTTTTTCAATTGTTTAATGTTTAAGGCCAAACTCTAACTTCAGTCATCTGTCAGCTGGTTGCAATTCTGTACTTATACAGAAATGTTGAAACAGTAAAGGGTGTGTTAAAGAAATTGAAAAGTTACATTAGTGTTGCAGAAACACTTCGATTGTTGGTCCTCCTGTGTACTATGAAATGTTTCTTTAAGAGACGCACTGTTTTTTTCCCCTCCTCAAGTAAAAAGGAGTACATTTAGAGCATGCCAGGAATTATGTCATCCACCCATCTTATGCCAGCACCACAGCCAAGAGAGCTGCAATGAAGGAACATATAGTATTGTTTACCTCATAAAAAACTCAGCACCTAGGCTGATGCTTAGTGACAAATTTATTGTCCTTAGTAACAATGTAAACAATAGATAATTGGGAGATAATAAATAACACATTTTGTACACCAGCACCAAAACCATTTCAAGCTGCCTCTGTCTGAAATTAGCAGGCGAGGGGGATGTGGAAAGCATGGAGCTCATTTAAAAAGGATCCAAAAAAACAGAACAAAACAAAACAAGTCCACCACTTCGACATGGGTCCCACTGACATAAGCTGAGTCATGTCCCATAGCTGGCGCTAAAAGATGTTAGTAAGAGCCTGCTTGATAAGGGCTTGTTTGGGCTTCCCTTGTAGCAGATGAATAATGATAGTGAATGTCTTTCATCATACAAACAAATGTATCAAACCATCTGTGCAGAAGGGGGTTTAGAGGAGAATACAGTACAAGTCTATGTGAGCCTGTCCATACAGCATTTGAGTCTCACTGTTTATCCTTCTTCATCGTTTTGAAGTACCTTACTGTCTGTGTGCATATTTGTGTGTCCGTCTAACTATGTGACACCGTGCAAAAGAGGACGACGCAGAGCCGGAGCAGGCTGTGTGTGTGTGACTGTTCACGAGGCCCTGTGGAGAACTGGCTCTGAGCGCTGACGTAATGCTTTGGCCGGCGTGCTGTGGAACTTGGCCTCCTCTCTACAGAGTTTCCTCCACGCTGCGAGGGTCAACTATCCCACAACCACCAGCACACAACACGCACCATTCTATTCCCCAGACCACAACAGAACAAAACACAACCACACCCGGCACCATGAGCACCCGATCCTTAGCAAAAAAGAAAAACACTTGACCCAAAACTAATAAAACACTCCAATCTCAGCAGCGCTCTCAGGCAACAAACCAAGAGCATTAAGGGAAAACATACAAGCCGGTTACTACACGGTCGGGCTTTGCTGAACCACTTAAATGATAGCACTTAAGGAGAAGAAGGAGATAGGAGAAAACAAAGATGGGCACTGATGCAGAGATACAGTCTTTGGCCGAGAGAGCACAAACAGAGAACTTATAGTGAGATATGAGTCCCCAAGGGGCCACAGCAGTCCTTCGACTCATTAACTATTTACACCAGAGACAGGCCTCCCGGCTGCTCTGGCCCACCACAAAATCAATTAGCCTTCATTAGCCCAGGCTCTGAGGCCACTGCACGCTCTCTCTGGCAGGGGAGGGTTAATCCTACTTCCACGGCCTCCAGTTACCACAAAATATCACACAATCACCAGCGCACACATACTTGCATACATGAATGCACACAACAGGAAACTAGGCCAACCAAAAGTCCTTTCATGTCACTCACAAAGAATTTTTTCCAATTTCTCACCCTCATTCACCATTTGGTGTCTCAGAGTATCAATACCATCTCTCGCTTTTCAACTCCCTCGCTCACTGTGCATGTCTATCTATTTCCTTCATGTCTGTCGAAGTCCCACTCAGTCCCCTTCTCCGCTCTCACAATGTAAACGCTGAGCAGAAAAGAGTGCATCCAGATCCGTGCCTGGAGGGTGTGGGGTTACAGTGCGGAGATTTCCCATTGGCGGAAAGTCAACATGGTTGGGGTAATGCGATTAGAGCCGGATTGAGAACGTCGCAGGGGACACATGGGCCTGATCATGGCCCAGTTATCCGATAGTGAGGCCGTATTTATCGACCTGGCCCAGGCGCGGATATTACAGACATTAGAGACCCGGTCTATGCTTATGAAACCTACGCTAGAGATTGCACCCTGATAACAAAATTAGTCTCTCACTTTCTGTCCATAATCATGGAATTCCATCAGTTGCGTTCAGACATCAGGGAGCTGAATCTCAATTGATCCACATTTGGTTGCTGTGCCTCATGTCTGAATGGCCAACTAACCAGAAAGTTGCATGGCCGAGGGGCCTGCAGCCATTTAGTGACTGCATATGTTTATGGGAGGCCTAACAGAGCATTTACAATTCAATTACATAGATAGGAGGAGAAAAAAAAGAGTAAGATGTGTCTGGATGACGGCCAGAGGAGAGATAAGCCTAATACACTAATATTGTGTTACTCCAGCATGTTACCATAGGAACAGTTGAGGAGATTCAAAAGACTACAAAGACGATCAATCTTGAGAGAGCAGGAGGAAGAGGGAGAATTAAATGCCCTGGGAATGCTCCCGCTCTCCTTTATCAGAGCAATAACTCTTCTAATGACCTCTGCTACCTCTCTCTCTCCCCAAGATGTTTCTCTACGGCAACTCAGCTATCAGTGAGCTGTTCCAAACACAATGAGCGGCCAAAGTGCTTTTCATTATAGTTTGTGATTTTTTTGATATCCAAGACATGACACTCTATGAAGCCTTTTTTTTTCATTTTTCAAGGCTATTTATTTTGAAAACATAGGTTGGCTGGTGGTCATGTTGCTACAGTATTAATCAATTCATATCACCTCGATTGTAACTGTTTATCCTTCTGGCATTAATCAGAGGTAGACTGTCAGTCACTGGCATTTGAATGCAGCCGTGCAAGTATGCAAAGTCAAACTGAGTAGAAGGACTTTCTCTCTCTCTCTCTCTCTCTCTCTCTTGCTCTCTCTCTTTTTCTTTCAGTCATCCTCTATGCCTCTTTAACGCTCCTTTCTGTTTCTCTTCTCTCTCAGCTTCGTTTCATTCCAAATGCACTAACTGCCTGCTTTGTGAAGGATGAGGTCATTTGATTTTTTCCCCACTGTGTTAAACTAGTGCTAACAAGTTGCAGGACCTACAGAACATGTTCTGTACATTAAGATATACATCAGGCAGGCAGTGGGCAGCACAGCCACAGCCACATAAAGGGCCCTTTATTCCAGCCAGAATCTCCAGTGCTGCACTGGCAGGTTCAGACACAGCTTTGATTACACACCAAATGATGAAATCCACACAGACCTAAGAGTACAGCTTTTCTGGCACAGCTCAGTGGAAAAGAGAGTTGCAACACTTTGTGTATATATGTGTGTGTGTGTGTGTGTGTGTGTGTGTGTGTGTGTGTGTTTAAATGTGTATATATCCATGTGAATTTGCGTATATACTCACCATTTTGGCCTCTGAGTGCATAGAGGGAATGTGAGTGGAGGAGCAGGAGTTGCTGTGGGCGGGACCTTGCATACCCATCATATTGGAGCCCATAGACATTTGTCTCTCCATCTGAATGACAACAACAGGAAAAGTCATAAAAGTCACAAGTGTTGACATGTCAACCAATAAAACAAAAGCATTTGCAATGCATGCATGATGAATTTATTATCTATACTATTTGTGGAGAATTCCATGCCTTTAAGAAATTACATCACTGCTTTCACAGAAGTGTTTTAAATGTTAGGCTCACTCTCCTACCCAGTGGGTAACAGGGGATGAGATGAGAGAGCATGAGAGCCTGATTTCACATGACAGGCTGCCCTGTGCACAGCTCTGTGTGATGATAACTGGAGTTGACCCAAAACAGGAAGCCAACACGAAGGGACTTAACACAGGAAGCTAGTGCACCAGGGCTGTGTGTGTTTCTGATAATAGTGTGGTGAGTGTCAGTCAGGCTAACACATCAAATCATCCCCTCTCAGAGCAGGATGTGTTGAATAGGTGTGCAACATAAGTGTGAACATCACGAAATACATTAGAACCTGTAGTGTTTGTGCATGGCCATCGCCTTCCCTTGACTGACCCTGGTCATTGTGGTCATGTGTCAAAGCTGAGTCCGGAATGTGAGGAAATCAGCTGGTAATCCAACAGGGGTAAGAGGTCACCTGCATAGGGCGATGATGTGAGTCGTGTTCACAGTGCAGTATATGCAGGAGAGAAGAAACCTTTGTGTGAGTGTCTACAAGCATACGTGTGTGAGCTGTTGCGGCCTCC
>JAPTGW010000009.1:12331280-12349147 GCA_029814545.1 Apogonichthyoides opercularis
CAATTAGGAAGAAATCCTCCAAAAACTTTTCAAGTTATTGCGTTAACACGAAGGATCTGCGGCGGACGACGCGGCGGACGACGCGGCCACAACGAAAACATAATATCCCCGACTTTCGGGGATATAATGACATCCATTCTGGATCACTGGCACTCTATAAAGTCAATTTGGTATAAATTCAACCAATAGTTTTGCTGCTAGGTGAAATTTTGCCCATTACAAGTAAACGGGGAAAAAAAAAGATTTGTAATTTTGACCTACTTTTCCAGAAATGTAATTAGAGCTATTCTGGGTCACTGGCAATCTATAAACCCAATTTGGTATGAATTAAACCAATGGTTTTGCTGCTAGAGTGTTAACAAACAAGCAAACAAACAAACTCAACCAAAAACAATACCCCTTGCCTCCCCTTCGGGGGGTGGGGTAATAAATCTGAGTGTGATGAATCCTGGTATTGTTGTCTTGGAACATCCCATTGATAGAAAAACCTGGTCATTCAGTATATTCAAGTGGTCAGCTTACCTCAAGTTTTGGACACATACGGTCACTGAACCTTTGACCAACTGAATCAACCCATCACTGCCCACACAGACTTGTACTGTACACACTAGGCATGATGGGTAATCACTTCATTTGCCCCTCTTCTCACCCACCACTCTGAAACAGGGTCAATTTGGACTCATCAGATCAGATACATTTGTTCCCATCAAAACTGTCCAATCCTTATGCTTTCAATCAAACTGATGGTTGTTTAATAAATGAGAAGCTATAAACTGCATCAGTTAGTTATAGAACATGTTGTAGCTGAAACATATTAATCTTCATTCTTCTGAACCTGCTTTATCCTCACTAGGGTTGCAGGAAACATATTAATCACTGCAGTAATTGCCCAATGGAAGGCTCTGACCTATTTGCGTAGTCAAATCCAGGCGGTGACTTTTCTTGGCAGGAATGTGCACATTTGCAGTGAAAATTAAAATCTTGGCGTTCACTTTTAGAATAAATCCAACACAAAACTTGAAATACATTTAAGCTGACCAAATAGAGAGGGTACAATGTAATATATTCAATTCAACATCTTTACATTGAACTGGAGGGATTATCGAATATATGCACTAGGGATTAAATACATGCTCTAGTCTCATTTAAGTTTTGATAGTATATTACAGGTAACATGTAACCAATTAGTGTGATGACAGTTACATCTGTGCCAAAGTAGTAGTTTTTAAGTTATTTTATAGGCTAATGGATAGAAAACACAGACTGATAATCATACAAATAGTGGATCCAATAATCAAATCAGTCTGGAGATGGAACTTCTATACAAACGTTGTAGAATATTATAAACTTTTTCACCATTTCATATATAAAAAATGAGAAACAATATTCATATTTCTTGAGATTGAAAAATATGCTAAAATGACACACATTAAATATTGTAGAACAGTTCAAATACAAAATTCTCTCAGTAGGTAGACTATCCAAATAAAGTGTACCTGGTATTTATTACTTTTTGTGCAGTTAGCAATGCTACATGGAATGAAATACCCCTGA
The DNA here is from genome assembly GCA_029814545.1 of Apogonichthyoides opercularis. Classification (NCBI taxonomy): domain Eukaryota; kingdom Metazoa; phylum Chordata; class Actinopteri; order Kurtiformes; family Apogonidae; genus Apogonichthyoides; species Apogonichthyoides opercularis. The sequence goes on from JAPTGW010000009.1 coordinate 12,332,835, forward strand.
CCCCAACAATAACCCTAACTCTGTGTGTGTGTGTGTGTGTGTGTGTGTGTGTGTCAGTCAGTGGAGGGTGACAGGATGTTTGTGTAATGCTGCCATGGAGATACCAAACAGCTGGAAACACTATTGAGAATAGGCGGAATCACACACATATGAGTGCACACACACACACACACACACACACACACACGGTAAAAAGAATTAAAATGTGAGCAGCTTCAGTGTAAACTTTGCATAGTGTATGAGGAATAACAGATGTACTTTTATTGGTAGTGCTGTGTGGGTATGTGTGTTTTGCTGTCGGACGTGTTTACAGGTTGAGGTCAGAGGGCGTGGCTGCGTCACTCTTACATGCTGGCAGAGAGCTGGAGGTCGGGGATACAAATATTGTCGTCACCACAGTCCAGGAGAATGTAGGCCTGACAGGAAGAGAGGCACACAGAGGGAGAACATTAGGAAATGTTTAAGGTGCACTGGACATCATCAGAAAGCCAAAAATAGAAAAAACAACAACCATATAGCTAGTTTGAGAACACTTTCAAAATGCTAACAATGTACTCTTTTTGGCATGCATTTGTGTTTTTTTTGCAACTTCATCATTATAGAGAATTAAAAAATGTTGTTATTGCAATGATGCATTAGTGACAATGATTCATCACTAATTAAATTTAATAAAAACAATGACTTATTCATATTCTCACTGTTAACAATAATGAAAAACAACTAAATGAAGTGTTTTGTAGATGTATCTGTCATATGTGATTGCATAAGAACCGAAAAGTACTTTGATTTTCATTCTAAAATCCCGCCAACAAAGCCATTTTTCATTTTCCTGCTCAGAAACAGTAAAAAAAATAAAATTAAAAAAAAATGAGAAAGGACTGGATTTTCTGTCTCATCTTTGTTAAACCGAAAATAAAATATAAGAATAACATTAATGGTGAAGTATCTGTTGTTTCTGACCAAAGGGAAGTAAAAAAGCCAGTTGAGATAAACACATATACTAAAAATATCTGTAGTCTGACCCTAGTTGAGTGTTCATGTGGCTGTCATTTGGAAAAGATGAACTCCAGCTTCATAAGATAGACTACCTATTGAAAAGATAAGGGGATTTCTGTAGCGTTTAATTATGTACAGGAACTAATGTTTTGATAAACACTGCTTTCATCAGAGTTTGCATTTCACAAAAAAACTCGAGGTCCAGATGTCATCCTTTCCGATCGCTGAAACAAAGGTCATATCAGGTCGGGTTTATTTGACATTTGGCCGTCTGATCTTAGTGCCAGGCTGAGTTAAGTCAGATCTGATGTAAACTGGTGCTGGTGAGGTTTGCAGATACATATGTATACATTTACATACATGTTCTTGGAGGAAGGTGCTGCTGTACTGGTTGAGGACGGGTGGGAGTTCTTTGCCGTGAATGGGCGGAGCCAAGCTGTAGTTCAGAGCCAGTGAGATGGGGGTTAATTTGTCCCTGAACTCATCTTCCTCCTGGGAAAAAGAAGAAAAGAAAAACCATCTTTATTTTGTCTAAATGGAAAACATTAGTGGAGATTTTGTGTAACCTATTCCTTTATATGTATGCACATGGGGTTTGCTTACTTTCAGGTAAATGGTGTAACTTATGCATGCATGTGGCTGGTCTTGACCCAGCTTTAGGAGCCCTGTGCGCTGAGGCTGCTGGGTATCGACGAAGAGGACTCTCTTAACACCCCCTCTGGTGCCTTTCAGCCAGTCCAGCTGCAGCTCAGCTCTCAGGTCTGGAGAAATGGGAATATCAGAGAAACACAAGAGGAATAAGTGAGAATATCATCTGACCACAAAGTTCTTATTCCATATGGCCCAGCTCCTTGATAGAATATATGAGTCTGCATGTGTGTATTTGACTTTCCATTAGTTATGCAGTAATTGCATTTGGAGGCGGTTTTAGATCAACAAAGCATTATTCAACAGTGGAAATAATACACACCTCCAGTGCCTGTGTCTGTCCTTTTGATCCCACCCTCCCTCCATCCCTGTTCTCCACTTTAAGTTTCACAGTTGGAGCCTTTAATGAGCTGTATGTCGGACCTGGCTCCGACTACTGTCCCACCCACTGAGCGTCTCCTTTTGGCCTCATCACGCTGTGCATGGCTGCTTACCTACAGAGCTGGGGATCCCCACTCCACTCACTGCTGCACAGACGTCCACCTTTAAACTACAAGAAAATAACAGGAGTATAGAGAGGTAGAAAAGAGGAGGAAGAGTACATAGGTCAAATTTACTTTTTATTGATTATTATTTGTTCAAGCTTGAGATTACTGCAGTGCACATACAGCTGCCTTTCCTGAAACAGGTTGTAGAAGCATTTTTATTGGTTTGCCAACTGGAACAGTGCAATACATAACAAACTTATAAGAATGAGGATGTTATTTGGACGTGTTAATAAATATTGGCTTCACCAAAGCCAGTGGAAATGCAGAGAACAGTTTTATGTCATGTTTAGGAATCAAACATCTCAAAATGAAACATCAAAAATTCTTTCTTGTGCAAAGAAGAGACTTCCAGAGACAGTGTTTTGACAGTGACGAGTCAGTCATGTGTTTATATATGTTGGCATTTACATTGTTTTGTGTCAGTGTGCTGCTGCCTCACTAACATTACTTGACAGTGTTGGAAGATAGTGTTGACATTATGTTGCATTGATTTAGCATTGTTTTGATTGAGGAAAAGTTAGTAAAAAGTTATATTTAAAAAAATTTAGAGTGTCTTTTTACACATTTGATGGATTTTTTTTCTTCAAATTAAATAAATGTTAAAGATGTACAAGCAGATGATGTGGGATCATAGGAGTTACTGTTTTCACCACATACACTGATGAAAATCTTGGCAAAGATATTACATTACATATTAAAGTTTTGGATCACCTACAGCAACATACATTCATTATTATCATTTCATTCGCGTAAAAAAGCCAAAAATAACATTGATTATGAACATTAATAAAGGTGATATGATACCGTTGACATGCAAACAAATCAATAAAATACACATCATATGCCTAGTTGTGTTTATATACTCTTAACACAGAAATATTAAACATTACAGCTTTAAGTTTAGTAACTAATTTGATGTATACATTAGTATTACGGTCAGATAATCTCAATACATATGTGGTATGGTATTTTATTCATGGATCATTTGGAGCATATTATGTTACGAATTTGGGTGTAAAAAAATAAGGCATACATTTGTAGTGTATGTAAAATCATGTGTGTGTTTGTACTGTAATAAAATAAACAATCACCAAGTTAACTTATTAACCATGAGCAAGGCATTATTTCCTTCCTTCACCGCGGGGCACAGCGTCTCTTGAGGACCCTGGGAGTCCCTCCATTAGACATGGGAGACTGGGAAACATTTCTACATTTCCTCTCTTTATGTGCGTATGAATGCATGTATAGTGTGTGTGTGTGTGTGTGTGTGTGTGTGTTATCACGTCTTTAATCAAGAACAGGAAAGTGACTCCCACACATGGCGCTCTGTGCTGTTAATATCTACTAATTTAAGGAAGCTTGCAGACATAACGCTCCTGATTCTACAATAAAGACTAAGCAACATGAGGCGGGAGGTAAATGACCTCATGTGATTATTGTTTGTTTGGTTTCAGTTCACAAACCGTAACAACCAAAACGCAGATGTTGTGGATGCCTGTGTGTTTGTTAATAATTAGAATCTCTATTAGATGACACAATAATGATGAGCTAGCGCTAAATGTGTGCCATGCAGATGTGAGTTTATGTACGTGTGTGTGATAAAGTACAGGTTTCTATTTTTAAAATTGCTCCCTTAAGCCATTTTGACCCATACAGGTGGTTTCATGCGTGTTTAATACGTGTTCCATGTAAGCGTGTGTGTGTTTTGTGCATTTAAGAGGGTGTGCTCAAGTGTGAATACTATAATAAGCGCTGTATGTCAAGCTTAAGTGTATGCAGTGCGGAAATGAACCCCATTTTACTGACAACAGCTCCAGTTCTTGGCTAGTCATTACTGTATGTAATTTTCCCTCAAAATGCATCTGTGTTCTACCACCACACACACTGCCGGTCAACCCTCCCTGCAACATACACACATAAACCCCCTCTTTCTGCTTCATGAGTAAGAACATTCAATTTAAGACCATTCATTAAATATCTCTCTTTTTCTACCTCTCATTGAGACCCTCTCCAGCTTTGACACCGAAATAACTAAAATGTCCAAAACTCTTCACCTCTATTAAACACAAGCACCCCAGACATCCCCAATACTAAAAACCGCTATTTAACTCTCAGCATGTGTGTGTCCTATTTTCTGCGGTGTCCTATCTGATTCCATATCTCAGACCAAAAACTTATGCCGGTTTATTTAAATAAGCTGAGTCTGGCTTTGACAGAGTCCCACAGTTTGGTGCTTTCTGTCAGCCTGACCCAAACCTATTCCGTTTTCCACCGCTGCCAACACTCACACACGACTGCGCACACACAGGCAGCCATGATGGCAGCTAGCCGAGCACACTTCTCTTGTCCAAATAGTCCTGCAGCCGTTCCAAGTCCAATAAGTTAGGAGCAACAATAGACTGTGGTGAAGCAGCAGGAGTTTTTAGTCTCATGCCCCCAAACTAAACTCACCCCCAGACTGTTCAAAGCCAGCTCGCTACCCACAGGAACAATAATATAATCAAAATAGTATTATGCAGTTTCAAATTAATTGTAAAGTCTCATAAATCTGAATTTCCAGGTTATATGAGCACCACATTTTTTTTAACCTGGAGCTAATTTATTGTTGCAGACGCACAAAACAGAAACGCAGACTGTGAATTACTGCAGATGTCTCGAAAACAGGGGTGAAATATTTGTCACATGTGTTACTGTCTGTGCGATTTATCTGCTTTTGTAAATGTGTATGCTTTATACTGCATGTCATATTTGATACATTGGGACTTTACTAGATTATGTTTACTTTAATGCAGCAGTGGAGCTCATTAATCTTATTTTTTTTATGATAATTCACCTTCTGACATCAGCTCTATCTTTAAAATCCGAACTACAAATACATATAATCCATATAGACTGTTGAAAAATGACAGTAGGAGGGTTTCTCCTTTGAGTGATGTTGATGGACATTAATTTCCCATAATGCAGTACCAAACAAAAGTGGCAAAACTGCATGCACAGCTGGAAGAAATTACACATTAAATTGTGGACTGTGGTTCAGAGCTACAGAAATATCTGAGAAACCAGAAAAGTCAAAGTCTATGGGAAAATGTTTGGCTTGTTTAATTGTCAGTGGTGTTTCAAAGTTGGCATGTAAGTAAATGGCTTATCCATTGCTTTTGAAAACTGTACGGCATGAAAATTATTATATACACTGTAAGAAGAGAATTTATTTGAGGGATCTCACCAAGTGACCATAATATTTGTGTGGGGCAGGTTACATTGGCGGTCTTCAGGGTTCAGGATTCTAGGAGTCAGGATCATTTTAGCGTCAACGGACACGACAGCTCGAGCTCTGTACAAATACACAATAAATTAATTAAAATTTAATAGATAAAAACAGGGGGCTTTTGAAAACAGAGCATCTGGAAGGTTCTTACCTGTAGACAGACACCTCACCGGCTCCAAACGCTCCCACAATCAGATCTGTGCAGAGAAAGAGAGAGAAAAAGAAGGACAAAGAGAGGGAGAGACGGGACGTAGAGAGCTTCAAAGATCGCCACAGATGGGACTGATTTCAAGGTCTCCAGCAATCTTCATCAAACACAGACTTCTCACGTTTAATATGCACTCACTCACACACACACACACACACACACTGATATTGCGTTGACATTCTGAATATCACCACGCTGATTCTTCCACACATGACAAGTTTCAGACTAAATTCTAAGACAGAACATGTGTTAATCAAGTATTTCTATGTGGAGGCTGTACATGTGTGGATCTATGTTATACATGTGTGTGCGTGCTATGAGACGGGGACCCACACTGCATTCCAGCGCCATTAGAAACTTCACATTACTCCAATTGCATTTCGCTAAAGAACATTTCCCAACAGCCTGTGCAGCAACAACTCCTAATTGTAAGCAGCAACAGATCTCATCTATATGTGATTTTATTTGTTTTCATGGGTTTTGTGATGAACACATTCTTTTAATTGGTGCTCAGATTTTAAAATAGAGCTGGTATTTAATGGCTGTGGTTAGGGGACACATACCAATTAAAGCTACGTGCACACATAGACACAGACACACACATGCACACACACAAGTGCTGATTAAAACAATGTGAAACTGGAGAGAGGCGCTTAATGGATACAAGCCACTACTGCCAGATGCAGCAAAACTGAGCTGTGAGATCCGAGGAAAGACAGAGCAACCTCATGCTGCTAAGGGAGAAAAAACAAAGCGTCGACTAATTATATTTTCTTAATCGTGATCAATATGTCAATTTTAACTAGCAAATTTAACTTTAATTGTTATTTAGTTAGCAAAGGCAATAAAAATTACTCTTTGGTCGTTTCTTGATGTGAAATGTCGTGATAACCTGCTGCAGGACGTGTTCGACTAATCTGGTGGAAGTGTACTCTTGTAGTCTTTGCTTGTCATTTGATGTGTCTTTCCTCTCCTGTGTATTAAGAAGAAGGAGACTAATTGAATCTGAGAGAGGCACATCTGTTTCTGCCTTTGACTGCAGTCAGCGAGTCCCCCTGAAACCACAACATTAAACATTTAAGCCCTGTCCCTCTTTCCCTGGGGTGTGCTATGTCGCTATGCAAGTGTATGTGGTTTTATCTTAAAGTCTGCGACAAGAAAGGACCTAAAGATGTGGGTTTTGTGAGGCTTTTGGGGATGTATGGTATAAAGGTGGAAACGAGAACATAGATGGAGAAGGAGGGGGAGGGATGAGAGGAAAAAAAACAAGGGCAGAGTATCGTGCACTTGGCCTTTAAACCGCAATCTGTTAAAATCATCAGAAACAAGGTGTGTTTTTGGCAGAGGAGACGCAGACAGAGAGGGACCACCGCACCTCACTCCCGTTTCAAATTCCTTCGTTTGTCCAACTTAACTTGTGTAATGTGAAAATCTAACCATATTCCTTCCACAGCCGTTTATATATGTGTGTGTGTGTGTGTGTGTGTGTGTGTTTGATGCAGTGGTTTCTATTCTCCACTGACACCTATGTTTGCTCTAAAACCGCTGCATGACATAAAGCTGATTTGAGGAGAGGGGGCACCTCTGAGGTTAAGTGTGTGTGAGAGAGTATGAGTGTACGCTTCACTGCGCTGAAGACTAAATCAAATAACATCCCACTTTCCTTTCCATGTCAATTCCATTTCCTTATACACAGAAAGGCATGCCTGCCACTGTTGATTTGAGGTTAGTGAGTGTGTGTGCAGAGACACACTGAACCATACCCACTCACAAACAGACTGGACTGACCAGCAGAATGATAGCTGCTCCAGGTGCAGGTATGGCGTTGGTAACTGAGCCGTTATACCTGATGGTGTCTGTCTGGGCTGTGAAAACATAGCCTGAATCCAGAGTTTAGACGGGCTGTCAAGCTGTCACTGGCTGCATGCCTCGACTGGCTCTTAGTCTGGAGAGGACCCGCCTCAGTGATGAAATGCCAAAGGTCAATGGCACTCAGAGGAAAAAGGAGTCGATTTTAAGAAAGAAACTGAGGATTTATTAATTTTTGGATGCCTGTGTGGGGTCATAAAGTTTTTCAATAACATGCCAGGTATTACAAATAATGTCAGCACATTCTTTTAACATTTTTCATTGAGAACTATATTTTTCATGATGCTGTGTGGGAATCAAGTCTGTCAAATTCTTTGTTTTATATGGCCAGTTTTGTTAAAAGGAACATTTGTGTAATTATTTGGAGACAATAGCATGTATGTCCACATATACATTAATGTACTCTCTGAGAGTGTAGAGCTGCAGAAGACATATAAATCTTCCGTGTCTTCATTAACTGAGTGACCTCTCACTCCCACACACATCCAAATCACAGAGTCTGATGTGATTCTGTGTTGGTAACTCTCTCGGTGACTTGATGTGATTGACGGGTAAAACATTGTCAGTTTTTGACCTCTCACCTCTCGTCTGAACCTTAAAGTCACCTTTTGGCAAGCTGACCCCTTCAGACACACATTTGACCCTAACCTTAACTCCAGCCTTCAGATTGAACCCCAGGTCTCAGTTTCACTCCAACAGGGAAACAGTGAAACAACACAACCTCTGTAGTGAGCCACGACCAACGGCGATTAAGCATCAAGAGCCGCTCCAGTCTGAAATAAGTTTGTTTTCCTGTTCTTTCACTTTGACTTTTTCTGCACAAAATGGTCTCTGTGCAAAGTTTTACTTCGTTTAACATTTTTCTGCTGAAATGTGGGATGGTTCTACATCCCATTAGGGTTAACAGTGCAAATTTTACAAATTTGATGTGGAAAGCCATTGCATCTCATACACTAAAAATATACTTTTATCACTAGCTAAAATAACCTATTCAGAGTTATGGGAAAACATATCAAGCACATATAATGCTAATGCAGTGCATTTTATTTGGTTTTACAACATGACTTGAGGACATCTTCAATTAAGAAACGGTTAAAGTTGAATGTGCTTTTTCTCTTGTCCTATGAAGGTCATTTACTTCCTGTACTGTCTTCTTTGCCTTCATTTCTTTATCTCTTCTAGGTTGTATTTGTGTTCCCTGCTGTCAGCTAAAAGGCAAACACTGTAAAAGTCCATTAAGAGCAGAGCTAAATCATCATCTTTTCTTCCTTCTGTGTTGTTGAATTAATGACATTTAACATTGATGGGCGCATATGGCAGCTGTAGCAGGCTTCCCAGACGCCTGTGCAGCCCTTTCATAATGCCGATCAAACATCTCTGGCTCCTTTGAACAGTGTGACTTTACTACCTTGCTAATGACACACCATGTGCGTGTGCCTCACTTCCGTCAGCCGACTCTTTAATGACAGACGACCCTAGCGCTCCACGCTTGTGTGTGTGCATGCGTGTTTATATGGTGTGCGTGCTGCCTTGTAGCTCTGCCACCCATGAGTCTCCCCTTCACTTCTTCCTCCCAAAGGGCCTTGACCAGCCCAAGTTTAACCCCAACCTGTAACCACGATGTGTGTATTTACTGTACAGTGTTTTTAATTCAGGATTTTTAATTCAGCTTTGACCTGGAGCCTGGCAAGAGCTCAACACACACTCTGTAGCCGCCAGTGAAACTGATCACAAGCCACACATGTGGATTTGTACGTGTATTTCCCTTCATATCCTGTTTGTAGAATGAAGAAATCTGTTATTATAGGAGGATGAAAAAGAAAAGGGCAAGGGAAGTGGGGGTAAAGAAAAGAAAAGGTAAAACAAATTCTCCTTTTGAGCCTAATCTGCAGAGGAATGAAGCCAGAATAATGCTGAGAACAGAGTGGCTGCAAATTAGGGATAAAATGAGGTAGTAAAAAAAGTGGTTTCAGAGACCTGGATGGTTTCATATGGCGTTTTTAGAACTAAATACTCATGCACAGAGCCAGTTTCACACATATTAAAAATCTTTTCAAGTCACTGACCAAGGTGCAGTTTTTAGTATGTTTTGTAAAGTCAGAAGTTGGACGTGTCTGGAAAAATCAGTAGGTGGCACATAAAGTAAGGAGTAGCACCATGTAATTTGATTGAATATTACTTTGTCTGCGCACAGTTTAAAGGATATGGGTTCAGGCTCGAATGTCTGGCAGACTGAACATGCGGATAATGTATTATCATAGTTCCTTTTACTTTTTTCTCTACATCTAATTCTTTCTCCCCTTCTTGAGTGCTGTAAATCTCCAGAGAATGAATGCGGCAGCAGTTTACTGGCACTCATCCCTATACCCCCTTTTTCTGTTTGATGAGTTTAACAGAGCAAAGGAGGCAAACAGTGCAGGAGAACATGGAGATGGTAGTGGAGGAGTGTGTGTGGGGAACAATGAAATACAGAGGTCAGGAAAGAAGACGAGGGAGGCTGTAATGAGAAGAGTTGGAAGGAAAGTGGAGAAGTGAAGGAATGCAAGTCGGAGAAAGAATTTTGATTATAACACAGGGAGCTGAACTGAATGATTAACTTGTTGAGTGTGAGTATTTACCAGGGTATTGATTGTTGTCCAGGTCTTGGCCTCCTCTAAGAGTGAATCCATATCCAGCCAAGCTGCCGCTGGGCGTCCGGGCCGCTTTCAGCTCTTGGCTCATGGTCAGGCCTTGCGTGGCTACATCTTTGTTACCATTAAAGATCAACACTCTTCCACCTCGATCCTCTCCTCCGAACGGACAGCCCACCGCCACGTCTAAGGTATGACACACAAGCGCATGTTTTAGACATCAGCAGGGTTAAGGCCCCTCTGAGACAGAAACAGAGGCAAACATACAGGTAGAAGGAAACACAGAATACGGAAAAGAGCCTCAACTTCCTTTTGCTTACTCTGGGGGGCTATGCCGGCTTGGTCATTTACCTCTTTTCTTTAATTTCCATTTGTTTTACTCATCTTTTAATGTCTATCTTCTATCTCTGTTCCTGTCTGAGTAAAAGAAAGAAATATTTCATAGCTGTCAGGCTTCCAGTTCTACTGTTTTAATATTTCCTTAAATCCCACCCTTAAACCGAGTTTAGACCAAAGATTTACAACAGGACTTTCAGTGTGACAGTCTGTAAAATTCTGAAAGCCTGTCAGTTTAGTCAGTTTATTTCATGCAGACATACAACCCTAAGTGCTTTACATAATAAAATAGAACACTGAAATAAAAGACAGGAACACAGTAAACATTTATGCAAAAATAGATGGCAATAATACAAACTTTGCAAGGCTAAAATTTAAATAAAAATGATCTAGAAGAGAAACAATTACAGTAAAATAAGGCAGCTACATGACATTATGCAAAGCATTCATAGCAGCAGGCTTGTAATAGTAAGTGCCCTCCTCTAGTTACATTTCTAGTTTTGATGAAAGGTTTGACATTTTCTTCTGTCTTTTCCAGGGGCAGTTCCATTCAGAAGTAGTTGATGTAATTTTTAAAGATGGAAAAAGATGATGATAACACTGTGCTTCATAAATACTGAGAAAAGCAGACTTTATATAACACTATGTTCTAAACCCAGCCATTAGTGACTTGACAAGCTGTATCACCAGTACACTGTCACGTTTTCCTGCAACTGTTTATTTAAATAATTCCATCTCATTGTGAATCATTTGTCTTTAATCAGAAAGATTAATAAGGGCAGTTTGCAGAAAATAAAACAGGTTAATTGAAGTCTCAAGAGCCGCATCAATCCTGCAAGTAAGCATCTCATCCAGTTTATACTGCAAGCACCTGCCATGATATGAAAAGTCACACATTCACAACCCAGGATGAGGATTTTTAAGGATTTAACTTTAAAATCCAAGCTTTGCACTGTAGTGTAAGACAGTGCACTTCAGTACTGTAACCGTCCAAACACCTCTAGACATCCTGTTTGTCTCCGGACCCCCTCTCTTTCAGCCTAAACAACTAGTTCCACATGAAGCAGATTGTGGGGTAGAGAGGATAAATGCAACCATGTGTGTATGCAAGTGTATATATGAGCTTGTGTGTGTGTGAGTCTGTATGCCTATGTGTGGGTATGTGTACATAACTGAGTAGTGGAGTAAAAAAAAAAAAAAAGCAACAACAAAAAAAAGTCTTCAAATAATGTGAAAGTCATGGGCATTTCTCAACTACGTCCCACACAATGCAGACATCTACAGCAAAATAATGCCGTGGAACACCCACTGTGATCACTGAAACCAACACTATAGGCGATTGTTACTCACAGACTGAAAGAGGTGGACTTACTGTGAGCGATGGTGACAGAAAAACAGCGTTGGCTGATAAAATTTAAAAACAAAAAAGGCCACACGCCAAATTAAATTAGCTAAATTGGAAGGTTGGGGCAGCTGACACTCAACAAAGCCACAGAGATGAGAGGAAATGGGTATGGTTTTGCTTTAGTGGAAAATTCTGAAATAAAGTGATGAAATCTTTTGTAAGGAAGGAGGGAGAGGTTCATTGTCATCAACGGAGAGAAGACGGATCTGGTACTGATTATACACAGTCGCATAAAAGGACACAGGTACATGGAGCAGCTTGGAAAATAGCAAAAAATTGACTGCTGAAAACCCCTGATCACTATGTTTCCATGGTCACTCTATAATGTAATGGTGAATAATGAAATCATGTGCAAACAAGGTCATGTATTCATTAGATTAACTCTCAGTAAGTCACCGCTGCTGCCAGAGAGGCTCCATCTCTTTTAAGGCCAAATCACAGAGGCAGACACATCCTGACAGCTTGATGTGATTTATGTTTCTGGTCAGAGAGAGACTGAGTATTGATCCACTGGTTATTGATCTGATGGTTAAAGGTTTTAACAGGGTGGGATGCGCATTAACACAGTCTGCCCATACATAAAATATAAATCAGTGGGATTGATTGTCTTGAGAGGGCCAGATGTACATCCATTCATTCATTTTTAAGGCAGCAGTCCACAGATTTTAGCTACACGGAGGATCGGGGCAGCAGTGTTAGTGTCTGCATGTGCATGTGCGCGCCTTCGTCCAATCAATGTGAGGATAAAACAAACACAAAGAAGAGGAATGAACTCCAGGCTCCAGGACAGAATCGCAGATGATTTTATCTCGGGGCACATCTGGTGAGTTAAAAATAACTCCAGCACTCACATATGGCCTTAACCCTAATGATCACAGGAGGAAAAAAAGTTCACACAGTCAACCATTCAATGCCACACTTCCTGATTGGCTGAAGAGGCTTAAGGTTTTTGAAGCAGGAGCATCTGATAGGATTTCCTCAGGCAGAGACAAAACAGTCCAAAAATCACAGGAAACACAGAAAAAGATTAGTCTGTCGTCACATTTACCTGAAAATACAAGCTCCATATGGGTGAACACAAAGAACAAGGGAAAAGGGTCATGCACTCACACACAAAATGTATTCCTGCTTCTCATTTCTTTTGTCTCTCTCATCTTGCATATTTTCGTTACACTGATAAATTTCATCTGGCAATGCCTGGCTTTTCTCTTCTCTTCTCTTCTCTTTTTTTTTTTTTTCTTCCTTTTTCTCCTTTTCTCCAGATCTTTATTCCTTCAACATACCGTTATATCCATCCTGGTTGATGTCTCCCAGGGGTGCGATAGCGGTTCCAAAACGTCCAAAGGTGTACGTGCCAGTGAGGGTGACAGGGTCGGAGAATGTAAGAGGGGCCAGCTGAAGGTACATGTACACCCTTCCCACCTCCCTGGGTTTACTCTCCAGCTCTCTCTCCATGTAGAGGGGTGCTCCGACTAACACATCATCCGTCCTGGGAACACCGGGCGAAGGTTCAGTGAGTGAGAAAGAAGAAAGGTATGTAATCGCACAGATGAGGAGCTTATATACTTACCCGTCTCCATTCAGATCAGTGACAGCCACGGAGTAGCCAAAATACGAGGCCATCTAAAGAACAGAACATTAAAATACCAACTTTACATTCAGTCAAGAAACACAGAGGATAACAGTAACACCTGGTTTAAATTCAATCCATTTTTCTTCATCTGCATTAATTCATAAACAAAAATGTCTAAATCTAATTCAGCCTGCATCCACTGAGTCTATTTGCATATATGTGAAAACACCACAAGAAAGCAATTTGGCAATTTAGGCCAAGAAGCCCATTTGCATAAAACACATAATTTAATATGTAATGTAAGTCTGCACAGCACCAGTTTTGTTCATTTTTAGTTTTCACTCAGTTTGACTGGGTAGCTTGATGCAAAAGCTGGTTTGGGATTAAAAAAAAAAAGACTCTTTCACAACATTAACCACATGTTAGAAAGTCTTTTGGCCAGAGGGTTGTACACAGGAGTGCAAATAGCATACAACGGTATATAACACTTGGGCGTAAATAACATGGTTGAGTATTGACACCTGAGTGTGAAAAGCAATTGCTTATTTTTTATGCAGCTCTGCAATATGGAAGGCTGTGACTGTCAGATGTTTTATTGCACCTACTTGTTCCCCTGTGAAGTTCTGGATGAAGGTCATATTGGTTGAGTTGATCATTGCCACCTAAACAAGCAGATAAAGGGTCAGTTTCATTGTGATGGTGTATTAAAAGGAGGAGGGTTTTTTTTCTCTTAGCGCACCAGGAGTAAACATGGCCACGCAGTCTGACAAACAGGCACAGGAAGAATGCAGCAAAAATGTCAGAAACCGCATAAAAAAGCTTTTATTTCACTGAAACCCCTTTCTTTTCCCTCTGCCCTCCCCCCACCACCATCCTATTCGGGCCTTTACCAATTTCCCCCTCATCCCTTTTCTCCTTCCCCCAATCCTAACCCCGGTCGTGGGGAGAGACAGAGGGGGGAGGCTGAGAATTCCTTCATAAGACCTAAAATAACAACCACATGCAGACAGCCGGGGGCTACATGCACAAACACATGTGCTCGCATACACACACACACACACACACGCAGGCCGATACACACTGACCCAATCAGCGACGTCTCAAAGACATACTAAATGGGGATAGACTTAGGAACACAGACAGATGAAGATGTGTAAACACTAATGTTTAATCACTGACTTAAATGTTAACTTGCTGCGCTCTGAGTTGTCAGATGGGTGACAGAAGAAACCTGATCAGCCTTTCAATGTCAAGTCGGACATGGCCTACCTGCACCTACATGACTCTCTCTCAGCTGTGAGCTACGGGTCTTTTCCTCTGTCACACAGAATGAACTGTCTGCCCAAGAAGCTGCAGTCTCACACCAGACGTGACCAGATATACAACACAGTGTTGCATCATGTGTGTGTGTGCACAGTGGGGTGAGTCCTACGGTGGCACTGCGGGTTAGGGTTAGGGGTCGTTTGTGTGTAGAGAAGGGTTAGTGGGGTTAGGTGGGGTCACTGCCCTCCACATGCAACGGAAGCTGTGCGTCATTAAAGAGGATTGACACAGTTAGCCCCGGGGACACGTTCCCATAAGAGAACACCAGTCGCACTGCATTACATTCATATAAGCACAAACTGTATCTCCCACATCAACATATATTCTGTTTTAACTACCATTGTAACTTGGAAATACTTATTCTTTATTTGCTTATTTAACATGGATAATGCATGTTAATCACCATTTCAGCTCGACTTACATCCGTTTTTAATGATGCGTTTTTAACTGATGCCTATTATTTAGAGAGCATTAGAGTAGAGCTGATGACAGATATATAACAGATATTATCGAGCATTGATTACAATATAAAGGCTGCTGTCACAGTCAGTTTAGCCTACACTGCGGATGTGTTCACATTCATTTCATGTTTATTGACTTTGTGAAATAATCAGCAGCTGAAACTGTTCAAATAATTGACTAATGTGGATTATCGCAAAATAGCAATTAATCACCCAACCAATGGGTCTAACAGTATCTAATATATCAATGTAACAAACAATATATCACAGGGTATCTGCAGGTTTGAGGCCAAATGTTTGACTCTTTAAGACATTTTCCAAGACTTCTTTGATCAAATATAAGACCTTATATTCACAAATATAACAGTTATTGCCTTGAACCAGTCTTACCTATGTTCAATACAGCTAAGGTTGCATTCCATTTCTCTATAACTAATACTTCTGCTACTGATGTTCAAGCTGATCGAACTCATACCTGAACCCCTCCGCCCATGCATGATTTCTGGTAACTCCACCCATTTTGATCACCATTATAATAGAATGCTAAACACATTAATTACAGATCTGACAAATTCTTAACAAATTTTCCAGAGCAAATATAGCAATATCATTATGTATCTGTGGAAGTTTGTAAGACCTTTGATAGCCCGATTTCAGGATTTATTAATAATTTTAAAGATAATTAAAGCCTTAATTTAGGACAATCACATTTAAGACTTTTAATAGATCTATGGACACCCTGTATTTGGAAACATTACAGCATTATAGACATAACAAAGATAGATAAAACACTGACAATAGTTAAAGGCAGTTATGGTCTGTTTTAAGCCATGATTACATAACCTTTAGGTTTAAAGGTCATGCAGTTACTCTATAATACTCTAGATGTTTCCTCTGGCTCAGTGGGGGTGCACATGCATGTATGATCACAAGTAAGTTAACCCATAAAGACCCAAACATCCACCACAGACACAATCATCTACTGATATAAAACGTTTAACAACTTCTGAACCACTAAACCAGGGCTCAGCAACCCTGGTCCTAGAGTGCC
>JAPTGW010000009.1:12383185-12393560 GCA_029814545.1 Apogonichthyoides opercularis
AAACAAAAAAACAAACAAACAAAAAAAAAAACAAAAAAAAAAAAAGATACCATTGATAAAGTATGGGAAAAGGTTACACATAGTCATCTGGTGAAAATTACTGAATTTATCATATATCAGTAAAAATGTACACCAATGACAGTTGCCACTTGACAGGACAGTTCACTGACTAATTCATCCTATTGTCATGATATTACTGTCATGTTGCCATTTTCACATCTTTGCTATCAAGATATTAAAAACATGATTTTAATTTTATCACCTAGCTTTTTTGGCAATTATAGAAACGATGCCAATTAGGCCTCATCCATTAAAACTAATGTGTCTACAAGTCTGTCCTCTTAACAATCCTTGAAGGACATCCTCTGTGTGCAGACAGAACCTGGCGTCTTAAGGGACACAGCGCCACAGAGGCTGCTCCTTCTAATAAATCCGTGACCCTGAATACGACTACTGTGCATGTACACAAATCCAAACACACATACCCCCTGGAGGAGACACACAGCCTGTAAAGCTCATCACTCAGCGAGAAGAGAGTCAGAGAAGGATAAGACGTGTCACTGGCGGATCACCCCCCACACCTCCTTTCCTGAGTGACCACATTTTAAAGTGCACCCTTCCTTTCCTTTCCTCTCCCTCTCTTCCTCTTTCTATCCCATGAGGCCCCAATAAGCTGTTGAGGATGAGGTGAGCTTGGGAATCCCTTATTTTAGCAACTGAGCTACACTGACTGGATAGACATACAAGGCCAAAGAAAGAAGAAACCTTTTTGAACATACTCATGATATGTCTCATCCATCATCCATCCTCCTTCTCTTTTACTCTATCTATCCGTCTTCCTTTCTCTTTTTCCTCTGGTGTCTCAGAAAGTTAGATCCCAAAAACAGATCCCATTACATGCCATTATACACACTCAGCCTCTTTCTCACATGCACACACACATTAATACAAATGGGAGGAGCTGTGGGTTGAGATCAGAGATGGTGGAATGGTCTTTGTGTAGGTAGATTAGATAAAAACACTAATGCTATTAAGCTGATGGTCTAAAAGCAACAGTCACACACTGACGGTTACTCGGGGGAATACACACCCGTCCCCAATGGCAGACAGAAGGAGCCACTGACACATCAGAGGCAGGGATCAGGTTTTCAGCTTTTGTGGCTCTATATCAGAGCTAAAAGCTACATAACCAGGTAGCGTGTATTTTTGTATCACAAAGCCTGGGAAATCTCAGTGCACTTTAAAATAGCTCGAAACATAGACTCCCTTTCGAAGAGGGCAGCGTCACCCTTTTCCAACAAATTAGCTCAGATTCTTGATCCGTTCCACTTCGGATTCTTGGGACTTTGATGCCATGTAGCAAACCAGCCTGGACTTCACTCTGCTTAATTCATGAACTACTACATAAACTCTTGGAATCTTTATTGTAATGGGGGACTGACCTAAAGGTAAAGGTTCAAAGAAACAACTCACTGGAGCTGGATACTCAATGCAAACTAATGAACCCATACACTCACAGTATCGGTAAACAAATGCACAGTTTGGTGGCCTGGAATAAAAGAACTTACAAAAATGCTAAAAAGAACTCAAAGAAAACAAAAAATAAACTCTTAAAATGTATTTGGTAAACCATGCAGTGCTTCTACCAGTGGAATAATTGTGACTGATGAGACACAAATGGAGGGCACTGCACAGTGCACGAATATGGCAACACACCACACCATCCAACTCCAATCCAATTTTTTACAACTCTTTTTCTGAGTCACAGTAACTGTTCTGAAATTTGTTTTAGTTTGCTATTACGTGTTATTTTGTTGAACTAAAACCAGCCTTGGCCAACTCTTTGACTAGTTTGGCAAATAGCACACTCTGTTATTGTGGTATTTTGGAGCTTTTTCTAAAACACAGTGGGTGACCGAAGTGTCAGACTGGTTTTGTTGGAAGACCACTGCATATTCTTTGCTTATGTTGGTTTTTCCAACTTCCTGATTATTGCCATCTTGTCCATCCACACTTTTGAAGTTGTAGAATATGATGCTCCCATAGTTTGCAATTCAATTCAAGACAAATCCTACTAATTTTGATTCCAGCTGGGAAGTAGTTTTCTAAATTGGATGGGTCTGTAGCAAATTTATTCTGATAAAAATGTTCAGAATGGTTTAAATTTGGTGCAGAAATTGGAAGTGCTCCCAGTCCATGTTGGGGGAAAAGGGCTACGAGTAAAGTTTTCAAGCAGAACACCACTGCTCTATGTCTATGCTTTTCCAGCGTGAGCTCAAAGTTGTGGAGCTCATTACTGCCTACAGAGCGTAGCGTCAGCTTGTACATCAGTATATATGTATGCATGTGTGTGTGCATGTGTGCAAGTGTGTTCCCACTCTCTAGCGGGACAAATGGATCCAGATGGGAACTCTGGAATCACATTCCCTACAGGAAGCCATCCACCTGAAGCCACACACACACACACTAACACACACCACTAATGCTAATCAGGATTGGGTTCCCTGTGCTCTGGAATGTGTGTGTAAGAGTCAGACTAGATGTGTTTGTGTAAATGTGAACATGTCACTAGCGCCAGGGGAATTGTAGCAATCGGTAAGTCATCAGCACACGCATGACGACTTTAGGTCATCACAGAGCCAACATATGATCCACTTGCCTCACAGTCTTGAGCTTTATGTATGTAACTGAGCTTTTAATCAATGGTGTATTAAGGGTGTGGCGTTGTGATGGAGATGATTGCCTGGGATTTTTCCTGCCTCTTTGGTGCCATTTTCACAACAGTGGAGCGAATTGATTTGCTTCAACCAAAACCCACAAGCTGTAATACACAAGCTGAAGCAATGTATTAAGTTTCAAGCACACTAACAGGGATGATAAACAGCCTTGTTTAAATGCAAACTAGATGAGCACACGCATACTATACATATACACGCTCAAGCACAGCGATCTGATGACTCATACTTCAAAGTTTCTCTGAAGTCTGAACAACAGGGTTGACCTCAGTTATGGTATGCATCCTATAGCTTGTGTCAGAACCCCATGTGTATGTGTTTCATAATTGTGACTGTATGCTGGTGTTGTAAGAGGAGGATCTTGTGACTTTGTAGAATTGCATTTGACTATGGGACCCTGGTATTGACTTTGCTGCACCTCAAAACTAAAGGGTTTCTGCTAATGAAAATTAATGCAATTTAATATTCAATGCTGGACTTCAGTGATGCTCCCAGATGGGAATACAGAACAATAATTAGTGATGGCACATGATTGCTTGTGGCTTTTTATCATAACTTTATTTTTTCTGACTTACCTTTTGACTAATGCCCGAGTTATACCCAGTGTTACTTTTTATATCTCCTTATCAAATCAAGATGTTGCCTTTGCAAAATTAAAGACAACATAAAACAATATGCTGTGCTATTGCAAGAGAAATTCTGTAAACCAGGCATTAGTTTTTAATCAGTGTAGTGCAAACTCACAATGATAAGTGCCCTTAGTATCCACACATGAGCATGAGCAAATCAACCAATGATTATTTCCTCATCATTATATTGTTTTGCTATATCCATATTTCCGTTAGGAAAAAAGTAAAAGCTTGGATAAAGTCAGAAAATGTTAACATAATTTTGTGTGAACTGTGTGTTTTACATTTCTTTAATCATTTTATAAATTCACAGACATATTCTTGGACCCCATGGGATGTCGCAAGCCCCAGATGGCAAACAACTGGTCTAATTTTTACCTAAAATGTTCTGCAGATGCAGTTTGAACTCAAACATAAATGTCCTAAAGAATTTGTTTGTGATTGAGTCCCTGAGTGCTTCTCATTCTCAATTCTGTACAACATGTTCTTCTAAATAAGTGCCAAGAGAAAGAAATGTGTGATCCATATTGTTGGAATTAACCTGACAGTGAATGTACACTGAGGCATAAATGGAGAGTCTCACTGGAGTCCAAATCAGCAGTTTACATCATAGCTGTGCATTATAAACTACACTATGTAGTTGATCACAGATGGTTAAAAATTGAAGCTATTGTGTAAGAGAGTGAGAAAGACAGAACATTAGGGTAGCTATGTGTGCCTGCTTTTTCTCCTTCGTGCTGGATATTTGAAAAGCCAAGAAACAAAACTGGCCATATATGACTATCTCCTGCGTTCATTTTTTCCTCCCCCCTCCGTTTCTACTACCTCTTTTTTCTCCACACACTGATATCTGACCTGCACTATATTAAATCTGTTAAGCGCATTCCATATTTTGGTTTTTCTAACCTGCTGAGGAGTCTGGCTTATATTACATACAATGTGTCTGTGTGTGTAAAATATGTGTTCACTTGCTTATGGATGAGAGTGCTCAACTTGCCTTGGTGAAAAACACAGAGAGGTGGGTTTCACTGCCAAGGATCCAAATAGGGAACTTGGGAGATTTGAGGAATGCCCCGACCTAATAAAAAAAAAAACATATCACAAATGACAAAAAGGCTGTTTGAACTAATTTCATCATGAATTTGAATATGTTAAAGATAAGAGGTGTACTTATGAAGACCATCACTATTTGAGCAGTGTGAGCACAGCATGTTACTCCTTTTGACCTTCATCACATAGGTGTGGTGTCTACTGTACAACTCATTTTATGTTGCTTATCTGACCTGCAGTATCATATTCAGCTAATGCTTCACTTCAATACAAAAACAATAAAGCAGCTATAACAAGAAAATAATGTATACCTTTCCTAATTCGATAAGCAGTTGTCTAAATCATTCTTCACACCCTACTTGACTTTGGAAAATAAACTCCTTGGTATTAAACAGCTTAATTGGTCTATTTACAGAGTCCTTATCTCAACTCCAGCTTTTATTGGATTTCTTGTTGTTGGCAAAGATGAATAAAAAAAAAGGCATGATTCTTCCTTTTTAGATGACTGAATTGTGTCATGCCACATGTATTTTAAATCTCTTCAGAGGTCTATTTTTAGTATATGTGCATTTCAGTAGAATTGTGTCAGAAAAAAAATAATGAAGTGAGAGAGAGTGGGAAGGTTTTCACTTTGTCTGTTGGGACCACTCTGTCCAAACACATATTTTCACATGAGAGTTCTCACTCTGGATTGAGCATGTGTGAATTTATTTGTATTTCTAGCACCCTCTCAGTTTACACAGCGGGTGTCTGCTATTATTTACCATCAGTTTTCATCATAATCACCATAACAATAAGAATAATTGGCAACATTTTCATGAAGCCCAATAATTAATTAATTGTTTTGTTTTTTGTATAATGCCCTTGGAGTCTAATTTCAATGTATCTGTACCTTGCAGTAGCGCAGTGATTCCATTAGAGTAAGGAAGCCAACTGATGCCTGTTTGTGAATACCATGAAGTTCTGCAAGATGGAAAGAAGGAAGCAACACCATAAGTATGAACTTTCAAACATTGTAAAACTGGCAATGATTTGTACTTTTGTGCTATGACGTAAAATATATAATTTATTGTTCTCTGGTGGAAATGGTTCAGATTTGATGGCACAAGTGTGTCCTGTGACATAAGATCATGTGTCTGTTGAGTACGTTTAGTTTGAGGGTGAAGGTGCAGTAATGCAAGTGAAGCCTTACTCATGCCAGAGCACTCTCTGTCCCCATCCCAGACATTGGACACTGCATGGCCAGTTACAAGAAGATTTACAAGGCTTTGACTGAAAAAAAACAAAAAAACTTTACTCTTCTAGAAATAATTTATTCCGTGTTTGTCTAAATGATATAAATATATAAATGAAATAAATGATGAAAGGCATTTCTGTACCTGCCATGGCCATGCACAGGGTCTATAAGAGGCTCCATCGTGTCCTGGATCTCATTTCGTATATTCTCTATTCCCTGCAGAGACACAACCAGAAAAAATTGTCTTGAAATCACAAACAAAAAATACTTTAGAAAGCACAAAAACAGTGCTAAAAATATTCCATATAAGAAATATAACATGAGCTTATTTTGTGTTTCAAAAGAAAATGCAAAAGAAGAATGAAGTGAGTTAAAAAGATCTCTTCAAAGTGCTTTGTATATATGGCAGACATAACATTATCAGCCTCTTCATTTGTGAACTTTCAATATTTCTATAACAACGTTTTCATTTACCTTGGTGAGGATGACAGAGTAAAGGAAAAGCAAGACTCCACAGCACCCCCTCCAGGTGTGGTAGAGAGACAGCACCTCCTCTCTGAGATCAGAAACTGACATGACGGTCCGTTTGCTGCAGCAGAGGAGGAAACATCAGGATGATTTACAACACAATCAAATGACAAACATTGGTGGGGTTTTAAGAGGTCACAGTCAATGACACTGATAAATTTATTTCATTTGTCATGCCACTTTGGGGCAATAACTTTCACAGAAATCAATTAAATGCCTCACAAGACAAATACAAATCTGATGTCGTCTGTTTGGGGCTGCTTCCCTCTTTTGCTTCACCTTGGACAGCTTGCTAGTGAAGCTGTCTGTCTTAGTTAGCATGTACTCCTTCACTGTGAGTCAGCACTGCTTTCTGCTGACTGCACTCTCTTTTGCCAGAATAGTGTGTGACGAAATTCCAATATTCTTCTGGCATACGCAGTCTTGCATTCATTTAGTTTGTGTGAGTGTGACACAATGTATGTGTGTAAGAAAGCTAGTGAGGTAGTTTTTTTTTTTATTAGGCAATCAGTGAAAATCCTGACTCAGCAGCTTGTGAGCAGAGTGAAATAGCTAATTCAATGAGAAAGCCAGTTCTCGCAGATGAGGTAAATCAAACATCTCTTCACTCAGCTGATACTATCTTCTGAGAAATATTAAGTTCTCCATCCCACTGCTGTACATAGGAAATGATTTGTAAGTACTTACATTTTCCCAGAAACCCACAGTATTATTTAATGTACAGTTATCTGCACTGAGGAAGAGACAGTTATGGATGTAAATATATTAGCAGTTCATTGCACAGAAAAAAAAGGAAGTGTCACCTACTGGAGAACACTGTGAAATCGCTCAAAGTCAAGTTCCTCAGCAGCCAAAGCAGCTACATCCAAAAACAAAAAAACAAACACACACACGCAGTCAAACATCAGTAAATGACACAGCAAAAAAAAAAAAAGTTAGATATTTGGAATTAAGAGTTTTGTGATCAATTGTAAACAAATGAGTGCATATACATTTTTTTGAACTACTATTCTGAATGACAGATGCAGGACTCACAGGGTTGCTGATCCTGTGATCTCTGGCTGCTCTCTGGCTCTGGCACATCCTGTGGGTGTGACTGTGTCTGTGCATTAGTATGTGTGCTAGTATGTGGGCTCTGGCCCTTGGCCCAGGTCACTAAGCAGAAGCCTGTGGAGGGGCTAGAGCAGGCAGACTCCAAGATTTCACTCAGCGTGGAACACAGTGCTGTTTTCTGTTCATCATCTAACATACAAATATATAAAAAGAGATAATGATTCAACCAGCTACATGCAGTGGCCTATATAAAATAATAAAAACAAGGTCCTGGGTGTCTCTGTCAATAATCTACCTGACATTTGTCTCCAGTTGGGACTTTCTCTGTTAAATAGAATGTTCTTCAAGAGGAAGGCCTGAAAAAAGAAAACACACTCAGTATCCAAATAATAAAGTTGTCTTTCCCTTGTTTTGTATTATTGGTGTATATTCCAAACACAATGTCAGGCCCAGATCTATAATATTTTCCACTTCCCCTCTATGTCTGCAGACAGGTTTGAACTAAGTTGTACCTGAACAGGTGCAATGACAGCACACGGACCTCCTTCAAACTGCTCCAGTGCTGTATGCTCATTGTCACAGAAAACAAATCCTGTGATAAAGACAAGACAAAAAATTTGGAAATAAAGTAAACATTTTTTGTAGCGAGCTTCAGACAAGAGTTTCATTCAATCACACACACAACAGTACATTGCACTGCCGCCAGAGAGGAACTCTAACATCTCCTATATCATGTTGTACTCTTTTGGCTACATCAACTACACAGTCCATGTTTGTTTTACAAAAGTTCCTGTGTCAATATCATGGCATACCTTGGGTCCATCTACGAAAGATTGAAGCAGACACTCCTCCACTGGAGGGTCTCCCCCAAACCAAATCCACCACTTCCTTATTTAACTCTGACATGACACTTTTCACTGATAAACCCACAGGCACACCAGTTTCAGAACAACAGCCACGTGGAGACAGAGGTCTGTTGACGCCAACTTTCTGGTTCTTCCTGAGGTTGACAGTCCACTTCTCTCGGTGGGCAGATCTTGCGGCATTGGCCACAAGCTACCTGTGTGGCAGGACACAGTCCGACTCTGGTGGTTGGCTGCAAACTGGCGGGTAAGAATGACATCAACGTAGCTACAACAGCCTGCCAAGTAACGGAATATACACATACGGTACAATCAATGTACTGTTTATAACACAGTCGTATTTCAAGAACACAGTAATAAATTGCATATCAAAGGCGACTGCGGCGCCTGTTTTACTGATCTGTGTAAGCTAGCTATGCCCATTGATAAAATAGCTTACAATTGCATTGGCTCCTATTTGTTAAAACGGAATGGTAGGAATGAAACCGGGACTGTTAGACACCGCGGTACCTTTTTTGGTATTTTTGTGAAAATGATACAGAAATTACATATTTTATCAGATAAACTGTCTCGGTACTGTCAGCACTTAGCATTAGCATCACTACTAGCGCGCTAATCTTTGATTGCTTTCATTGATTCAATTTCTTCTACCTCAGTAGAGCTTAAGGTATTTATCCTTACTGTTTATAATTTGTTATGTAACGTTAGAGAATAATTACCTTAAATACACAGCCGATTAATTCCGTGATTCCCTTTCGATTATATATATGTATTTGTGGCAAATTCACTATCACCAGCGGCTCTGTCATTCGTTTATTTACATCAGAATTGTAAAAAAACTGTGCGTAGCAGTTGACGTGATCACTCATTGGTTAAAATCCAGAATGTTCTAGATGCGTCAAGGGGTACAGCACAAACGTGCAATCTCATTGTTTGAATACCGTGGCAATCATATTAAGCACCCGCCCACAGAAAAAGAACCGTTGAATGCATTTTCAACCCCGCAGAAAAATGTTCCTAAAACTGCACTATAAATGTTTTACAGAGATGAACCAGGTGATTAGAAAGTAAGGAGTATAATATAGTACTGAT
The DNA here is from genome assembly GCA_029814545.1 of Apogonichthyoides opercularis. NCBI lineage: Eukaryota > Metazoa > Chordata > Actinopteri > Kurtiformes > Apogonidae > Apogonichthyoides > Apogonichthyoides opercularis. The sequence goes on from JAPTGW010000009.1 coordinate 12,392,373, forward strand.
GTATTGCTATGCAAATACATTTATACGGTGTATTTAATTATGAGCAATTTCAGGACGTTGGTATAATGTCCTTCACCTCTCTCCGTAGCAGCCACCCAGTCGCAGAAAGCGCATGCGCACGGTGTGCTATGAAGTAAACTTATCCACGCGTGTTTAGGATTCACAGTTTTGGAAAAGTCTAGTTGTAAATCTAAATTAGTCGAGGTATAATACATATTTTTCGTCATTATGGGAGGACAGGCAAAGGGCAAAAAGAAAAACAAATCAAAGAGGAAAGAGAACCGTCCTAACAAGGGTAACTTAACTATATGATTTATCCGTTGTGCTAGTAATTTACAGTGTACATTGTTTAGCTCTTAGGGAACCGATTTAATTTTACTGTTTCTTTTTTCGATCTATTCCTTTAGTAGATGAAATGGGGCAGACCTAACATTAGCTTTTCTCTTCCCTCATCACAACAGATCCAGGAATTGTTGGCTTGACACCCCAAGAAAGGATGAGAGTAAGGATGCATGAAAAAGCCAGAAAGAAGACAGCTGAAAAGTACTCTGTGCAACAACTGCTGGAAAAGGTTATATTTTTGAGAAACATTCGAACTCTGTCATGTTTTCAACTGTGCTTTAATTCTGATAATCAGCTAATATGTGTGTGTTTGTAATTGTATGTGTCATCTCATCTTGTACAGACAGAAGAATACATGGACAGTTTTGACTTTCAGATGGCCAGCCTTTTCTGTCAGCGGGCTTTGGATGTGGAGGCCACTAATCTGCAAGCTCTGGAGATGCTGGGACACATCTATTCTGAACTTGGAGACACACAAAAAGCTAAGGGAATATCCTTTTCACACATGTTTCTGTAGTGACAGTTTTATACTGTTACATCCTTTCAGAAAAGTAAATGTCCTGCAGTCATTTGGGACATTTTAGTATCAGCAAAATGTACATTAGTGTTAAAAGTATTTATTTTAATGCTACATTAATGTGTTTGTTGTATTTTACTGCTGGTCAAGGGCCTCGCAGATGGACAGCCCACTACTTTTTAATTCATAACTTTTGAATCAGACAAGTTTAAGAAAAATATTACACATAATTGGAAAGGTCTAAATGCCATCTTAAACATAGTCAAAGGGCAACATTTTGTTTCAAATATTTTTATATGAAAAACATCAAAAACGACTGCACCATGGAT
>JAPTGW010000009.1:12593495-12611074 GCA_029814545.1 Apogonichthyoides opercularis
AGGAGAGGAGAGGAGAGGAGAGGAGAGGAGAGGAGAGGAGAGGAGAGGAGAGGAGAGGAGAGGAGAGGAGAGGATTTACAACACAGTTTACAACATTTTGTTAGCCTCATGGCATAATTGCCCAAGTCATATTTTTTTCAGGTCATAACCAATGATGATAAATGAATCAGCAGTGTTAGGAGAATAAAGTTATGCAGATATTACAATATGGCAAATAAATAAATGGAAAAAATGACAAGGCAATTATACTATGAGGCTAATGATATGTAAAAGTTACAAAAACAGCACACGGAATAAAAACAGTGTGGGTTGGGTTTTCAATAGCATTTCAGTTTTGATATTTTAGTTGTGGCTTATAACACACGTGAGTTTTCATCCTTTAATTGTCAGTGTTTTTGAATCTACATTTAACACAATGTTTGTTTTTCTGGTCACTTCCAGCTTCTGCAGGACTTTGACACATCTGTCAGAATAAAAGTCACACATCAGATTTCATTTAAAGTAATAAAAAGTCTTGTGACAAGTGTGTGACTCACTTTATGGTTATGACTCACCGTTGAAAAAGCTGGTCCTAAACAAAGCAGACGATGCTTAAGTTCCCATCTGACACATAAAGTCCCTAAATTAATTATTCTGACATAATAGTCGGGTCGGGTAGGGTCAGGTGCACTAATACTTTATGTTTGCCAAAATGTGTGTTTATAGATGGTGAGAAAATCAAATGTGATCTCATGAAAAAGAAAGAAAGAAAAAAAAGAAACAAACAAAGAAAAAAAAAGACTTACCTTGGCTTCACCAAACACAATATAAATGTCCGATGCAGGACTTTTGAATACATCTGGTCTGCTGATGACAAACAGGATACTCTTAGACTTCCTGATGGTGATTCTGGTCACACCGTGGACTGGCTTCAGACCCAGTTTGGACATGGCCTAACACACAAAAAGAAGCGGAGAACACACAATAATAGACAGACAATAATGTAACACAGATGGTTTTATTTGAACAATCAGATGCTGTTAAAAACTAAGAGTATGTCAGGGCAGGTTATTCATTCATTTTTATTCTATTCATTTGTTCTTTATGCATTCAGAAGTCTGACCTTTCGAGCCTTCTTTTCACTGCGGCTCTGTTTTGGTCTGTTCAGTCCTTCATCTGCAGAGGAGATAGACTGAAAAAAAGACTAAATATTATTCACACAGGAATGATTTATACAGATTTTACTCCTCACACAAAAGAAGAAAAGCAGTGTATTTTTTTATAGCAGCAGCAGCAAAAGGTTTACAGTTATAATGATTACTGTATTAGGACAATTACTATGAAGAATCAATACCTAAATATCGTTGAATTTGACAGTTTTGCATGTTTTGTCAAGTAAACTGTGACAATTCATAAATACGTTTTTAAAACAATGAAATTAATATATCATAATCCAGATTAGGGGTGCACCCCGCCTGAGCCCATAAAGTAGCTGGGATAGGCTCCAGCGACCCCCACGCCTCTAGTGAGGTTCAGATAATCAATGAATGAATTAATAATCCAGATTAGATTTGATGTTTGTTTTTTTTTATTAATCTTGGAAACTAATATTACAATTACATTAAAGGAACAGACCTGATGCTCTGATGGTCTTAGTGGCTCCGGCTCCTCTAGTTCAGGCACCGACCCTTCACTCTCAGACTCATTACATGAGGCCACAACAGAACCTACACCAGAATACATGAACAGGCAAGTAAAACCAATTATATCCTTATTGCTATAATAGATAATTACTACAGAAGAAGTAGCAAGGGCATTAGTGCAGATCAAAGAGAATGGGAAAAGCGAAGTTTCCTTTAAAAATACAACATTATGTTATGTTATATATGCTATTTGATTTTTATTCCATATGCAAAATGTAAATGGTAATGGCAGGAATTCCTCATCTATAATTCAAGCAGTGAACTATATGATGCAACAGCTGCTCTGCCTGTCTTATTGACTTCACTTAAACACTATAAAACTTTTATATACTGGAGATGTCGTTGCAATTTTGTTACTATGTAAACAAACATTCTGGTTGAAATCACTCACAACTGTTTTTGAAGGTCAGCTCGCTTTGCTCTGAATTCTTCTGGCTGTGATTGATTGGACATCCTGTCTGCCTGTCCGTTATCTGACGGGAAGAGAAAGGCTGAATTTCTTTGTGACTGGATAGACCAGACTCTTTCTGCACAGGTCCATTTCTGTTTCCTGTTAATCCTCTGGGCTGGGGTCTGTGGCCACGTCGAGGCAGTCCGCCATCATCCTCGCTGTCCGTCTCTTCTTCGGCAAGGCTAGGATCTTAGGAAACACACATCACACAAATCGACCACATTTATCAGTGGAAGCTCAAGAACTTGATGCTATCGTATCTCTGCTTCTATTGAGACACATAAAATCAAATGTTGTTGACAAGTTATTAATATATACTGTAGTTCACATTTGTATCACAATCTCAACCTGAATGACTATCGCTTTGCAGTGTCATTTATATACCCACCTCTGAACCTGTCTTGTGTGCTCCATGTACGACCTTTCTTGTTTTGTTTGTGAGGCTGAATATTGGCATTAGGCTGCGAATGGGACTGAGAGCGTGATAGGGAAGTGGAGTCTGGTACACATCCTGAATCTGGAGCTTTAGACCCAGATGTAGATGACTCCTGGGTCGGCTGGGACAGGCTGAGCGGTGATGCAGAGGAGGATGAAGGCAGAGAGACGCTCGTGGCAGATGTGGTTGATGTAGAATGGACAAGAGTGGCCTCTTGGTGGTTAGTGTTTGGAAGAAATTGCGAAACAGTGGCTTGGTGGGTTGTAGAGGAGGTAGAGCATATGGTAGAAGTGTTGTGACTCATACTCAGTGTAGACTGTGGATGGGCTGAAAGAACAGGCTGGGATTCCTGCACAGGTGTGGGGAGATCATCTTCTGGCTTTGTTGAGGCACAAGCAAGAGCAGAGGAGAACACAGCAGGGGATGTGGCTGTGGAAAGTGGAGTCAGAGGGTATAATACAGAGTCCTGGTTAGATGAGCAGTCCTCAGTATTTATGTTGTTGTCATTTATGTCCACTGTGCTTCCCCTCTGACTAACAGATAGTGGTCTGTTGTCGAGCTCTCCCTGTGGCAGATGTAATTCTTGATTCTTTGCCACCACAACATTGAGGTTATCTGGGGTACTTGTGGAAGATTTACAGTTTTCATGGGGAGAATTTTTGACATCAGGAGTGGGACTGTTGTTGTCCTTTTGGATCTGTGAATCAGATTCCCTTTCATCTGTCCTCCGCTGAGAGTCTGAAGACACAGCTTTGTTGTCTGGCGTTTGGTCTCGCTTAGTTTTCGGACTGTTTCCGATCCCTTCTGACAATCCATCAGTTGTAGTTTTTAAAGCAAAACAGGATTTCTTTGGGTCATCAGCAGATGCAGGGCTTGAGTCCAGATGGCTGCCTGTATGGGAAGCCCTGTTTTTGTTCTGCTTCCCTCTCCTCCCCTTCTTAGCAGCAATCGGTTTATCTGTGCAAAGTTCCCCCTTAGGGGTGTGACAATCAAAGTGCTCTGAGTCATTCTGTACTGGAGAGGTTTGGCTTTCACTTTTGTTCTTTTCTTCGTCTCTGCCTCCCTCTTTTGCTTTCTCTTCTCCTTTTGACTCCTCACCTTCTTCCCCTGAGTTCCACACACCAAACTGCTGTCCTCTGAAGGCCTCTTTAGTCTTTGGTTCATCAACAAGTCTTTCTATCACTTGGCTGACATCACCTTTTGTTTGACCTTCACTCTGGGGCTCCTTCCCTTGTTCTAACTGGGCATTATTCTCCATCTTATCTTGACAACCTTTTCTTGATCTGATTTCATTGGACTTACATTTGGGAGTAAAGGAACCAAATGATCCTTGTAGTAAAGAAAATGCTGTATTAATCTCTGGAATGATAGTCTGACAGCCAGGATTAGCATGACATCTTGATTTGGCATTTTCTAGGGAGCAGGAATGTTGACTTGTTACAGTTTTACCCATATTAGTTTTAGGTACAATTACGCTGTGGTGATCTTCCTTTGCCAGATTTATTGGACTGTCTGTTGAAACTTTTTCTTCTTTAGGGACTATGTGAGAAGCCTGAGGTTGCATCTCTTCAAGTGGAATATTAGACACAGACTCTCTATTGTTGACAGTCACACTTTGAGGTCTCACCTCCTCTGAGAGAGCATTCAGACCTTCACGCATGTCTAACTTCAGTGAGCCAAAGGTAGAGTCATTGTTATCTTTAGAACTCTTCCAAGTGTCTTGCACTTGTGTGTCTGTGTAATCACCACCATTATCTGGATGAAGATTACTGATATCATCGGCAGGAAATGCTGAACTTCCATCCTCTCCACCTCCAGCTTCTGAGATTTCCTCAATGGACTTCCAACTGGCCAAATTTGACTCAGAAGTTGTCTCTCGTATCAATTCCTCATCCACCATTCTGTCCCTCTTTTGAAACAGGCTGTTGTTATCATCTTCATCCAGAACAGAAACTAGAACATTGTCATAATTTTTGTAGACTTCACTGCTAATGTTGGGAACCTCACACGGCTGTGTCTTTGGACCTTTTGTGTCACACATGAGCAGACTGTCTGCCTCCAGCTCATATCTCTTCCCAAGAGACAGAGAGAGAGATTCTCCTGCTCCCCAGACACCAAACTCAGCCCGTGATCCGAATCCTAAACCTAAGTCTAAGCCCATCCTGTCCCCACACCATGCCCCAGCTCCAACACCTATGTCCTTATCTGTTTCTGAGTTTTCCCTTTTGGGTGAAATGGCCAAGGGTGAAGGAGATCCCATCGCTGCAAGCGCTCCCTCATCTGTGGTCAAAGTGTTTTCTCTCAGGTTCTCCTGGGCAGAGTCACCAGGACAGTGTTCGGGACTCAGGGCTAAATTGTCTGAAATTTCAGATGTGACTTCCGGAGAGGCAGACACAGGTATATTACTGGGGTTGGTACCAGCATCTTTAGGACAAGAGAGAAGAAGAACTCCTTTATTCAAGTCATTGGTGGCAGTTGTCATCCCTATATTCAGAGACAGACTCAAATCAGTACTTCCACACTCCATGCTCAAAGACTCAGCTGAAGCATTCCCATTCTTCTGGTCAAGCTCTGTGTCTGACTCCCTGTAAATACTAGACTTAAAGATGGCCTCTGCTCGCACAGGAGGATCAGACTTATTGGCAAAAGACTTTGATAATAAAAGCCTCCCTGCCTCTATAGTCCTGCGGCTTTCTGGCTGATGATGACGGGGCTTGATTAGTAATTTATAAGAGTCTCTTTCTGGTTCATTTGTGGTTTCATCCGTTGGATAATCATTGCTCTGTTCTAAATGTATATCTTTAAGCTGGGGATTTTCCTCAACCTTTTCTGGAATTACTTCTGCTGCAAGAGTGTCTGTTGTACAATCTGTGAAAGCTACAGAGGCAGTGGCAGAAGGAGAAGTGTGGAAATCAGGAACACAGGAAGTTGAAGCTTCAGTACCAGTGGGTGTGGCTGAGTTGAGGTCTGGGGTCTCATTTGGTGGGGGAGGGGAGATGGAAGACTCAGAGATATCCATGTCACATTCAGTCCTACTCTCATCCACTGGTTCTATTGGACTTGCTTGCATGTGCATAGACTCTGTATGACATATTTCATCAGCAGATATTTTCTTAGGTTCTGATTGGGTCTGAGGGGATTCAGGTGCATTCAGAGTTTTAGCTTCTAGATTTTTGCCTTTGAGTTCTCCTGCAAGGGCTTCAGAGGCACAGGCTGTCTCAGGAGGACGCTCTAATTTGAGTTTAATGTGCAAGGATTCTTGATGACATGTGCCAGTGGTAGACTCTTGTTCAGGTTCTGCTTGAACTTCATTTGGGTTAAGTGTGTCCATAGTGGTGGGTTCCAGTGATTGTGCATGTCTCTCAGTGCTGTACAGACGTTCATCTTCTTCTCCATTGTAAGAGGCTGAGTCTAATGAGTCGTCTGTGTCATCTTGGTAACAGAAAGATTCATCCAACCCTTCATTAATAGATGTTTCAGAAAGGGAATGAAGAAAAGATGCTGAGCTGTCCTCATCTGTAGGATCCTCCACTGCTTTGCTATCACACTCTTCATCATCTTCTTCCTGGTCGTCTTCTTCAACTACTTTCACTTCAACTTGAGCTTCCTCGCATGCTTCATCATGATAGTCATCACCAATGTCATCATTATTTTCTTCATCATTTGCATCAGCTGTGCCAGCACCATCATCGTCATCACCATAATCGTCATCTTCCTCTTCATCATCATCGTCATCATCGTCATCTTCAACATCTGCCTCCTCCTCTCCTGCTGCATATGCATCAACATCTTTCCTTTCATTTCTGTCATTCATTTCCCCTATTTCATTCTCATCTTCTGTGGGGAAAAGGGTGATTTCCATTGAATCTGCTCTGAAAATAAGGCTTGTGTGGAGTGGGAATGAGATGAGGGAGGCAGGGATCATTCTTTCTTCTTCTGGCATATCATCAGCACAAGTGGCCTGGGAGAACATGAAAGAACCAGGGCCAAGTCTGTCAAAGGCTCCAGAACAGAAAGCATCCAAGGGAATGACAGGTGAGTCAGGGCTAAGGCTGGATGAAGCCATGGTCATGTTCTCAGTGTCGGGAGTCAAGGCAGTGGAGGCGAGTTCTGCATGGTCATCTAACTGTCCATAAGGTTCCTCTGATATACATGCTTCCAATTGCAGTTTCAGACCAGTCTGCATAGACCTCGAATACTCTGCTGACCCAGCGGTGGCCTCCTCCAATGGGCAGAGTGAGCTTTCAGACTCTCCTCCATCCTCCTGGGAGTCACTGCTCCGGCTGCTACTGCTCCTTAAAGGAGATGTATCATCAGTCACCCAACAAGGGCGGCAAGTCTCTCTTGGAATCGTGATCTCTTCCCCTTTTAGAGCCTCCTCCTCCTCTAAAATCACTGTCTCTGTTATGCCCGTTTGTGAATTAATACCATATTCCTCAGAGCGGCAGAGGCAGAAGTCTCCTGCTTTCTCTTCCTCCCGTTCTGCTCCTCCTCTCCCTTTATCCTCCCCAACCTCATCTCCAATTTCTGATAAGGAGCCCACAAAGCAAGCAGGAGCTTCCTGTGTTTCTTCTGTGAGGAGTAGGTTTGGAGATGTGGAAGGCGATGTGGAAGATGTATAAGACGATGTCCAGCTACCCCCCTCTGCTGTAATATAAGAGCCAGAAGGAGAAGTGAGAGGGGAACAGAGGTCCTCGCTGTCTGAAGGAGAACCAGGTGAGAGAGGGCAGGCTGGAGAACCAGGATATGAATGATGTTTAAGGTGTGAGGAGCGGGACGTCATCTTGATTGGTGTGGAAGGTGCAGTATAGTACAGGTCAGGGTCCAGAGATGAGGGCACGCCCACTCGTAGAGGGTCAACAGCATAATTAGGCTCGGAGAAGGACAAAGTAACTGGACAGACCAGCTCAGAGAAAGATGGGGAAGGCACTTCATCTTGAGAGAGTGTTTGACTCTCTTCTTGATTTTCTAATAATTTGTCTTCAGGTGTGACTGGTTCTGGGCAAGAAGAAGGAGCAGGGAGTAGTGGGCTTTGTAAGGAGGAAGGAAGTGTGGTAGGGGGATGTACAGTGTCTTTGTCCGGGTCTTGTGGTTTTTGTTGGCTTTGTAGTTGGCCTCCATCCTTACTGGTTTCCACCTGGGTCTCTGTTACTTGTGCCTGAGGATCTGAAAAGCTTGGGATAGGTAGACTGGCAGGTGCAGGGATTCCCTGACCACTTGGGTCAACTGGAGGTTTCCCTTTCTGGATTTCTGTTGTCTTGAGCCGTGCCTCCTGACCCATCACCACTCTTGTGTCAATGGTTTGTGGTTCTTGATAGTCACTCTCCACTTCAGAACCAGTCAGGACCTAAGAATAAGAAGTCAACGTATATATTAAGTTTTATTTATATTCAGGTCCATGTTAACCATTAGCTACATATTAAGCCATATTAATGCTATATTATAGCATTTTACTTATTATTTAATGACCTGAAGTCTTAGACCTCGTTTTAGAACTTAATATCAGAATTCTTGTAAACCAACTTCCTTGCTTTCTGAAAATATGCAATGATTAGGAGATTATTGACCTTATGATCTTTTAAAATAATATGTTAATAGATACTTAAACTAATAAAGAATCAGCATGCTACTAATATGTATCCTAAGTAGCTAATGGGGAATATCTGTACCTTAAAATAAAGAGTTGCCTGATAAATTACTGAAAATGTTTACTGCAGCACATGGATAAACACACACCTTGATTCTTTCCATCTTAACTGGAACATGACGGCCACAAGGTCCATGACCACCTAACTTTCCAGAAAGTCTAGGTGTGTGGCGATGGTCAGAGCCCTCAGGCTGAGGTCTTGGAGTGCCAGAGGAGCTAGATGTTGCATGAAATAGCCGAGGGCCAAACGGAGAGGTGCATGCTGGGAGTAGTTTCTGAGGAGTACTGGGAGAAGGACTTGACCCACTGTCACTGGGTGAAGATCCACTGTCACTGGGTGTGGAATCAGTAGACGGGTGTCTGGTCATGTCTGAAACCGCAACATGGAACAGAGAAAGAATGAAGTGTGTTAGAGATTTATCTGATCGGTTGAACTTTTTTTCTATTATCCCACACGAGAGAGCAACAAAAATGTCACCAAAATGGCAGTAATTATATCAAACACCTCTTAGCTGTTTGTATTACTCTGACACTGCATATGGCCTTAAAGACATAACCACTACTGAAAAGTATTAACTGATGAACAACTGAAAACATGTTTTCATTGTTTTTCTCAAGCACTTGAAAAATAATCCTGCATTTTTAAGTGTCTAATGATTCACTGTCAGTCTGTTGTACCCTTTGACCAATCCCTAGACCTGGAAAACAAGATATAAACTGTGTTATGTTTTTCTTTTCTAATGCCTCATACAGAGGTGCATAAACCAAAGCAGAATTGCTGTACTGTTCTTACAGATCATGCTATCATCTTAATAACTGTCATCAAGATTAGAATGGGAAGTGACTGGTGAATGAAAGGAATTAGGTCACTAGTAAGCAGTATAAGGCCGAGGGGTGGAGTAGATGAAATAAAATGCCTGTATTCTTCATTTGTTTCAGTTAAACCTCTTACCGTTACTGATTCTGTTATGCTGAATCGATTACCTTACACAAAACTGTACATTTACTGAAATATCGCCAAAGGACATGATGTAATACCCTTTCTTTGTATCACTCAGGGATGGAACAGAACCTTCCCTTTAACTGGGCCATTGCCACGGTGACCTCAATCCTCATGCTGATTGGCCATTATAACACACAAGTAGCTCAGTGCCAGCCACAAACACACACACTTGCTCTACCAGGAACCCAGATATCACTTACTAATTCACTCTCTGCTCTACAGCCCATCCCTTGTCTCTTTACTCAATAATTTCTATCTTCTTCAATTCTGTTTCTGAAACAATATAAGAATCTCTCTCGTTTCACAACTGTGATTCTTTGCCTGGTCTGCTAAATCCTTCTCTCGCCCCCATGCTTTTTTTTTTTTCTTCAAACAGTATCTTTTTTGCTTCTACTCCCTCACTGCTCTCCTGCCCTGCCTTAGCTGGTGGATGCAAGCATCAGCACTTAGCAGCACTGCCTGATCACTGCCCTAATAATAAGTCCTTAGATGTGTTTGTGTGCATGCTGAGTCATGCCACAGTGACTAAAACCTGCCACTAATCAAACAGAAAAGCATAAGTACGGACACTACCTTTCACTGTACGTTGATTGTGATTTTTCTTGCAAGGCCTAATGAGATGTAACAATGATCACAGTCTGAAATAAACCCAGTAATTGTCTAAACAATATGATAATGAGGAAGTTGTGTTATGTGTGAGTGTGAGCTATCCTCTTGCTAGCCTGCCTAAATGATCCAATATGGTTTTTACTGTAAGGTCTGTCTCTTAGTTGCAGACTTAATGCTGCAGTCAGGAGATGTCTGCCGCTGTGCTCGTCTCCGGCCGAGCTTGAGAGTCTTCTCTGGGGGAAGGCGGTGAAATCAAGCACAGAGTTTGGCGGATGAGTAGCTGGATGCAGAAAACTGAGCATGGCTGGAGCTGCGTCACAGATCCTGCAAGTCCGGCCTGTCAGCCCCAAAGGGAGCCTCTGTTTCAGCTGCAGATGGAGCCACAAAGACACATCCCAATAGTCTCATCTATTACATTGCTGTTTTTAGTACGTTCACTGCTTTAACATTTTTTTTCATCAAGTGTGTGCCAGAGTAGGTTACAAGTTTTAACCAGAGCATCCAATAGTTCTATTTTCTCCCTCTGCTGACAATATTCAGGCCAAGAAAGCTTTAAATAATTTCAAGCCTGCATAGATCAGGTCAATGTTTAAGTTATAACAGGAAAATGTCCAAAATAGCGAACTATAAATGACTTCCATCAGAGTATGGGAGTGTATTTTGAACATCACCTGGCTCACAGCTACAATGATATAATTTATAGCTGCAAAATGTAAATTGTGTACAATGTTTTGTAGGAACTCTTTTATGAATTACTGATTCCTCTAATAGAATATTATTGTGGGCATTATTAGCTTGCTGTGATTTAAGGGACATATTGATATTCTGAATCTCCCAATCTACTAACTTACTGTTTTTGTCTCCTTGAGTTCAGTACTATAAATATACAAATAAGCAGAAACTGAGATTATTTTACATTCGACAACAATAACAACAGCTCTTGTGCTGTGTGGTTGTGTTACAGTGCTCTGCCATGCTGCTGTGTCATGTTCCTGCTGAGGATGGGGGAAGGGAGGAGCCAGTGAACACTGCCCTGACAGCCTGCAAAACTGCTGAGGAAATGTGGAAGAGAATGGAGTAGCACTGGGGCTGACGACAGGAGGAGGAATAGAGCTGCCAGGGTTTGGGTTAGGGTGGGGTGGGGGGGACAAAGCTGGGGTCCTGATGACGATGGAAGTTGCTAAGGAGGTTGAATGAACAAAGGTTTTGGAAGTCAGATGGTGCATTTCAAGAGAGACTGTTAATATGGATTTAGTGGTTTGGAGTGCATAGAGGTTGGCAGGGAGTTAAGCTCCAGGGTGGAGACTTCAGAGAGGATGATAATAGCTGGGAGCTGGAGGGCGATTCAGCATGCAGTGTAGTGAGGAGGCTAGCGTGNNNNGCTGAATCACAGTGTAGTTAGGCTGCACATGTCAACAGACTGACATAAATGACCCAGCTGACACTTCACCACATGGTTGTTCTGAACAGATAGTGTTTATAGTCTTTTCCACTTTCATCCCATCTCTTGTCTTCCTAACTCTCTTTCCTTCTACAGAAATCTAAATTCAACACTGCCAACTTGCTCTCCACTATCCTGACCCCATCTTCACGAATATGCCCTTGTCTAGTTGCATTTACATTATTAACTTAAGTATCCCAAACCCTAGAAGTCCTACCTGGTCCAGGGAGCCCTGTCTCCTCAGCCCCCGACTCAGGGTGCTTGTCGGTGGGGACAGATCTGTGAATGCTCTCCCCTGGCATGCTTCTCGCTGGCTCTCTTTGGCTCTGACGCAACAATAAACCATACAGCCAGAACAGACAAGGTGAACAGGGAGTGAGAGAGTGAGAGAGAGAGTGAGAGAGTGAGAAAGAAAGCAGAGGAGGAACCTGAATGCTCAGCGACCCAACACTTAGATCTTCCCCTGCAGCACGTGTCTGTCTATGTGTGTGTTTGTGTATGAGACAGACACACACATAGAGAGAGAGAGAGAGGGAGAGAGAGGGAGGAAGGAGGAGAGTGAGCTGGTCTCTCTCTCTGGTGCAGCACAGTGATGCTGCTGTTGTGGGCGTGTATTTTAGAGCCTCATGATCCAGTTCATCTGAAAATGTGTGTATGTCTCTGTGTGGATGTGTGTGTGTGTGTGAGAGAGAGAGGGTGAGCCGCAGTATACTCTCTTGATGTCCAATTCTTGTCCCCCCTCCCTCCCTTCTTCCCTGTATCTCTTTCTATCTCTCTCTTCTCCGCCTCCCTCCTGTTTTAGCCAAGCTATGACTGGATCCTACGAGATGATGTCAGCAAATTTCCACCGCCCTCTCAGTGCTGCCCTCAACCTTGAAGGAAAGGACCAGTACTGCAAAAACAAGAAGATAAAGAGAAATCAAGCAAGGGAGGGTAATTAAAGGAAAACAAAACAAACTGAAAAGAAACTGAAAGTTTAACAGATCAGAAATGTCAGAAATGAAACCTAAAGGTATCCAGCTCATTATAGCCTTCTGCTCTGATTACATCCTTGAGGAACCCGCTAAGAGATGTTTCCCCTAAGGTGAACCAGAGCATCTGTTTCTCTGCTCCATCTCAGCCACCTCCCAATCAATCTTGTTCATTCGCCTCTGTTTTTCTAAACTTTAATAGAAAAAGAGTGAGTTGAAATTAGATGGATGTATAAAAAGAGAAAGAAGAGGCGGCAGCACTGAGCCAAGTGCTCAGCAGTGATTGTTTCCATGGCAACCCAAAACTTCCCATGCCAGCTCAGCAGAAGTCATTGCTGTTTTACTGTATAATGCCTAATGGCTTCTGTGCAATCCAGTTGACCTCGACAAATATAGCTTCCAATAAACTTGCTGCTCAGAAAAAGAATAACTGGTACTCGGCTCATGTTATCCCCTCGTTTGTGGATGCTGTCAAGGGCAGAGGAGGGGAAAAAATTCATATAGACATTGTTTCACTAATATATGTGGTCATGTTTATAAAGATTTTAGCAGGACAAGGTATGTCAAAATGTAATTTAATGAAGCGAGGAACACAAAACACTGACTCCACATTCACATTGCTGATCCATCACATACAAGACACTGTGACCAAGGAGTTCAATAAGGGAAGTGCGAGCTGGGCTGTTTGTCAACACTCCATCAATTGATCTATTGACCACTGAATATCACAAAGAACAAGGTGCAGCAACATAACTCTGGATCACATTAAGGTGTGTTAGAATAAGTTTCCATGTTTCTTCCTGTTTCCTCCTTGGCTCTTGTGGCTTTCGCTTCCTCTTAAGTGAAACTCATTTTTCTTTCCCGTGACCTGCCTTGTAATGGCCTGTCTTTTTACATCAGCTGCTTATCAGCCTCTGATGTCAGAATGCTGCCACTGCCTGTGAACAGCAGTGGGCAGGTTGAGTATTTTATCTAAGAATCTTGCCACAAGTCCCTGCCACCGATAAAGCTGTTGTACTTGAATAAACACACACATACATGCATAGATAGAAAGACTGATGTATACAATAACCCATGCAGTGACTATGATAACATAGCTTTCACTTTATCAAATAATGATGCATTAGATGAAAAGCTTGATAGTTTTAGTAGAAAAGACATTAAATGGCTCCTAATGAACCACGCACTATTCCTCAGGTTACTGCATTCTGCTTCTACTGAACCACTCACTGACAGACTCACTCGTCTACCACAGCTTCTAGCTATTAGATGTGAAATGTAACATCTTCTATTGATCACCACACAACAATTTAACGCTTCAGCTGCCTGACTGTGGACACTATAAATAAAAGTACACAGCCTGTCCATATCTTGAGTCTTACAGAACATACATCACCTAACAAGTGAAAAAGCAACCAAGACAAACAAAAACTGCAATAAATTGATTTATTCCACCACAAGATAACGCCACACACATTCATATTGATAATATAACATTCCATGGCATTCACATGATAAATTCTACACTCCACTTTGATACATCTGCTCTGAGATGTCACTTACAGGCTGACTTAATCTGTCATATTTTCGTTAGTGAAAGACTTGCAGATGTGTTTATTTATGTCTCCTTGGCTCTAAAACTCTTACTCGTCATCTCCATGGAAACAGGGAAAGCCCTACACGTTGCCAAGGGAACCAAAGTGAATTTTTTTTTTTTTTTTTTGTTGCCTGACAAAGTATGAGAGAGCTTTTCTGCATTGCCGCTCTGCTCTGAGCATGAACGTGGGTGTTTGTGTGTGTATTCCCTGTGGTCCCATTTGGTTGGGAAAGCTCTGTTTCAGCTGAGCCTGCAAATTCGCTACAGGCTGTCCAGTTCACTTGACCATATCCTCGGTATGGCCTTCCCAATTTTATTCTTTACGTACGCCGACTTCTGCCAGTCAGTCCTCAGCTGCAGCCACTCATAATATGGCACCTGAAAGAGGACAACACAGGGTTACATATCTAGTCACTATCAAAAGGCGTCTAAACCATTTTATACACTCTTTCTACTGGCAAAGGTTGAAGAGAATTAATTTTTCATATTGTCAGTCTCAGGTAGTGGTAGTGGCCTTATTAACATTGCCTGCAACACAGCAAAAGGCAAACGATACTACTAGTGGCTAAGGAGACTGTCCTACATGAGAGAGAGAGTGAGCTTGGATTGGCCTAGATGAGACTGCTGGTAGCTCAGGGTCTATTTATACCACAGACTGCAGTGGGACCCACCTGACTCTACCAAAGTATTACATCCATTGTTTGCGGGGCCTTAGCCTGTCAGATACTGCACCAACAGAGCCGCGGCTCACAGAAATACTACTGTCGCAGCAAACACAACACATCAGAATATGCTATTTTAAGCCTTCGCTTGTGTATTTGTAATAAAAAAAATATCTGAAGAGCAAACAGCTGCGTTCACCAAATGGGCAGGGATGGAGAAAACACTTATGACACCGTGTCTTACTCTGAAGTAAGTAAACCACCATAACAAACAAAGATAAAAATGCAGGGTATCCATTTCCAGCCCCACCTCCACTACGATGAAGCCTGCAAGCTGAAGATGTCGCTTCATCATGGCAAACCTCCCCAGAATGTCTTTACTCTTTGAGACAAAGTTTGGAAATTCCCAAGCCACAAAAGCAAGCCTGAAAACAGATTAACACAAGTGGATGAAGAAACAACACAGGTGAAAAAAGTGAAGCAGAGGAAAAACAGATCCGACACTACAATGCTGAAGAAGCAAAGTAGTTTGATAAATCCTGTCTTGTGTGATTGTTCTTTGTGACTCACCGCCGCGCTCCTTCAGGTAAAGGTTTACCACCCCTTTGTCCAGGAAGATGTGGGGCTTCCAGCGTCGATAGGTCCACTGGTTTGTTGTTGCAATCCACCACCATTTCACCATCTAATCATAAGACAAGAAAAAAGAGAAGAAAAATAACTATGTAACTCATAAAATTAAAACAGCTTTACAAAACATAAGAAACCCCCCCCCCCCACAAATTAAGTAAATGAAAACCAATGAGTTTCCACAATATGAGACCTTTAAAGTACAGTGGATCTGTAAATTATATCCGTCTGGCTGGCATAATATCCAAAAACTCTAAAACTGAATAAAACCTACACTAAAAATAGTTAAAATAAAACAAAACCTACACGTGCAGTTTACTGACACTAAAGCAGAAAACTAGACAGAAAAGCTACAAAAAAATAAAAACTGATTAATTTCTGAATGCTACAAAGCTGAGGTCATCTGAAATACTTAATACTGCAGCACTAAAACTTTTGTTTTTAATGCTGTACATATCCTATGTATCCTGTTGAATCTCAAAACATAGAATTGCAAAAGTGAAATGTTTTAACTTTGCTATAACAACAAACCTAATGGTGGCCTATGACTCTTGCACAGTACTGCAAGTCTAATCAAACCTCCTTCCACAGAAATTGAGACCAGGAACAGTTATTATCATTAAAGGTGACAGTGTTGAACGCTACCGTGGCCTCTTACCAATAGTCCATCCATACACAGTGACCACCCCAGTGCGAAGACACCCTGCTGTGTCCCCCACCACACTCTCTAAAACCTCCCTCAGACTGCTCTGCAGGGGAGATAAGGGGGAGACAGGGCCTTTGTGGGACCAGGCGGCCAGGGCAGATGGGACGGCTGCTGTCTTTGAGGAACCCGAGTGTTCTAAGTGCAGAGAAGCAGCGATGTGGAGGAGCTTCAGGCGATAGCTGTCCGCTTGAGTTGGACTGCCCCCTGTGGACAGAAAAAGACAACAGAAAGACAGACTGAGTGTTTAAACTCACCTCAAAACTGTTTTAGACCCCAGAGTTACTCATATCTATGAGAAATATGAGCACGTGTACTGGTGCTGCACTGCCATCTACTGAGACAGAACAATAGTGCAGGATGCTACGAAAAACATGATCAATTCATATTGGCTAAACAGTTTTTTTTTTTTATCTTAACAGTCCATATTTATGATTAGGATTATTTATGAAGATATTTTATTATATATTGTAGAGTTGAGGGTTTCACAAAAATTGCTGCTTTTTTTATTTCCATATTTCTATCAACAATTAGACACATTTTATAGGTTTCAAAGACTTTTATTGGCAAATAAATCACATTTAAGCAAAGAATCAATTTGTGTCATTCAAAAAAACCTATGGCCATAAATGTACTTATTGTAAAAGGGCTTAAATTTGTTGATATTTATCTAATTATTCTGATCAGAACATGTAGAATTTCATTTCCTGGTTCTAGCTTTCCCCTTTTAAAGTTGAGCATTTTTATTTATTAAATGAATACTTATCAAAGCATCTTTCAGTTCATTTTCTGATGACCTATGTGTCATTCTTTTACTGATCTGAGTGAGAAAATCAACAGTAAGTCCAGTTTTTAAGAAACTTTCCATCCTTGTCTACATCTGATAGTGTTCCTCATGGAGTTTCCCATTGTTACCTGTCCATCGTCTAGTGGATAATTCTTCATGGCAACTAAGAAAATTGTATCTTTTAATGGAAACTGCTTATTACTAACTGAGTAAATGTATTCTGAGTCAAGAATTTCTTGAAAATTTCTTTTCTTGAGGAAAGATTGGTTTCACATGATTCATCCTCAGCAGGTGCCTGAACCACTTTCAGTAGGCTCTCCAGGTTTAGAGGAGCAGGTGCGAGTTCCTCATGAACTGCTGACGTTGATGTATGTACCATGTGTGAGCTTAAGTGCACTGAAATAAAGTGTGTATCTGCATATTTATACTCACTATTTATCTTGAACAGCTAAAGAAAGATAAAGCAGCTATGTGTCTTACCTGACAGTTCGGTAATATGTTTCTTTTGTAAGAGAGGGATGAGATAGTCGGGCTGAACCTGCTGTAGCACACACAAAGACCATACCACATCTGTCCGCAGGAAGGGCTCCAGTCCTGACAGAGAGTCCCCCAGTGATGAGTGAACCTTCACAGAGAGTGGCACACATGGACAAAGAGTGTATTCAACGTAGGAAGCACAAATATTGATAAGCATTGAACAGAAAAGGATTAGCCTCACACAAGCAGACCTCAGTCTGTTTTAGTCCTGTGGTAGAAATGTGCGAGTGGACCTAAGAATAAACTCCCTGGGTTGTTTATAGTTACTTAAACTCATCGCAACTATCTTGGGCAGCAATAAGCAATGGTATGCAGCAACAGTCTCTGCAACGGGTGCCCAAGACAAACCCTTTTTACTCGACGAAATCTTCGATTTCTTCGAGTATGTTGGACAGTTGCGTGTGTTTGTCTGTTTGTGAATCTGTC
>JAPTGW010000009.1:13251074-13263050 GCA_029814545.1 Apogonichthyoides opercularis
CACGGTAACTACGGAGCCTCTGAACGTCCAAATATGGTCATATCTGATGACCATGAAAAGATGAAGAACTGTATTTTCCACCAATTACTGACATGGATTGATGGAATTAATGGCTCAACAGGTATTAAATGTTTAAAATCATGGTTTTTGGTGGATGTTTGGGTCTTTATGGGTTAAATTGGCAGTTTATTCACCCTGTTAGATGTTCTCACCAAAGTGTAAGGCAGTGTTTAAGTGCAGTAGGTGCACTGTTTTGGAGGATACAACCATTTCCTTTCTCCTGGTGGCTGCATCCTGTCACTAGGTGCATCTTTATGCCTTGCTTGTGGTTGTTTTGGTCCGTGTGTGTGTGTGTGTGTGTGTGTGTGTGTGTGTGTGTGTGTGTGTGTGTGTGTGTGTGTGCGTGCATCCTTCTGAGCATTCTGGTGCAGTCCAGATTTACACTGATGGGAACAAGGGAAGACATCTGGATGCAGACACTGACAGCCTCTATTAATAACCCTCACAACAGGGCCAGTCTGACATCATCACAGGACAGTTACAGTGATTCGGCAGGAAGACAAACAGACATGAATAGAATCAAAGAGAAAAGTGCAAAATGGTGATTTCAGAGAAACACTGCCACATCTAAAACTCCAAAAACAGCTTGTTTTTGTTTGAAAATAAGAGCTTCATAGTTTGCTTTATCTGAAATCAGCATCATAGAGCTAAATGTTCAAACAGGAAAGAGTTTCTGGATTTAATCAGTAAGTCTGGATGGTTCAAGCTTTTACTTCCTGTACTAAAATGATTGATAAGAACAAGATTCTGTTCAGAAAAAAGTCATCTCTTTTGTAATTTTGTCAGTCAAGCTTTATTTATCCACATGGTCTTAGCACTGCTTGAATCCAAAATGTGTTTGTTTGTTTTTTTCACTGTTTTTTTCTTTTCACCAGATCCGCCATGCTGCTGCTAATGTGCTTAGGGAATGCTGGCTCCTGCACCGCACTAACATGACAAAGGGCAACCGCGGTGAACACCGAAGACACCAGCGATGCCTTCTGGAAGCCATCAGAGTGTGAGTTACTGTATCACAAATGATACCTTCAGGCTGGCTGTCTGTGTATTCATGTCTGGGCGAGGGATGTAGCGTGGGGAGGCGGTGTGTGTGCCTTCCATGTGTATTTTACGGGTCATTAAGTCAGTGTCAACATGCCCAACCACAGAGTCACATTTTTAAAAGCTAATTTAGATTACTAATTAGATTTGTTTGTCTCTTTTATGTGGGCAGGGCATGTGTGCAAAGGAGTCCACCCTTTTATTACAGAGAACGGAGCAAACATGAAACCTTTTTTTATACTGCTTATAAATTTTAACACATAACACACCGCACATCTTTTTGTAGGATACAAACCACCCATCAAGAAAAAGAACACAAAGGCGACTGAGCTGTAAGTCGTCACTATTTTTTCCATTGGAGTTGTTTCTTTTTGTCCGACATCCTCTTCTAAGAACAAGTGGATTGCACAAGACAGGAAGTCCTGAAGTGTGGATGTATGGGTTCATTATCCCGGTACATGGGTTACTCGTGTGTGAATGTGTGAATGGGTGGAAGGTTTGTACTTCCTGCTTATCTACTATAAATACACACACATATACACACTGTGGAAAGTCAAGGCAGGAGGATTCTGAACAGCAGACCATAATGAGACCATCGCTGCATCACTCCTGATGCTTTCGAAGTGGTTGCTATGTTGGTTTCCATACTTTTTTCTGGTTTTATCCAACTGCAACACTAAATTTAGCCCTTTCCACCTTCTGTCAAAAACCTCCTAGCAATGTTTTATAGCTGCTCCGCATACACAGCATGACTCCTGCCTGTTGAGTAGTGGAATATTCAGATGTCAGCATATTCCTCTACAAATCAGGGATCTGTATTGTGCCAGGACTGAAAATAGGACACGCCATCTCTATATTTTAACACATGAGCATTTAGAGTCCAATGTTTAAACATATTAATATTATACTAGTTTGTTTTGGTGTTATGTTTACATTTGTATCTCAGTGGAAGAATGTAGTTTGGAATTAATAAAATGAAAACTGAAATATGTGTTTTCTGGACAGATTTCGGCAATTACGGCTCAAACAAAGAAAGCTGAGAGATTATGCCAGTGAGATGGTGGACTTCCCAAAGGTAATATTCAGTGGATAAAGTCGTATTTTCTGTGTTACACTGGACAACACAGATCACACTAAAACACTCATTGCTTCCAAAGACTATCATCCAGTACTTGACACTTTATCACTAGGTGTTTAGACACACTAAATGCTTGTTAAATCTCCATAAAATGTCTCAGGATTCATTTGTGTGAGGGCTTAAACCTACAAATATTTTCCAAGTGGAATAAACCCAAGATAAAGACATTATCTAATGAGATTTGTGCATTTTCTTATGGAAAACAAACTTTTTTTTTCCAGATTGCTAGTGCAGCATCTTGTAATAAACAGTAAACTGGGTTACAGTCATTTTGGAGGAAGTCATGTTTCAGTGCAGTGAATATGCTGATGTGTCTTTATTCAACAGTGAACCGTCTGATATACAGAGCAGTGTGTGAAACTGTTAAACTCAAGGGAAAGTACACAACGTCCACTTAGAAATTAATTATTCTGCTCTTGGCTGTTTTTCAATATTGTTGCTAAAAAGGTTGTAAAAGTTGCATGATGCCCTTGAACACATTGTCAAAGATCCATATTAAGCAGCAGACAGGTTTATGGATGTAATGTGACCTTAGTGTGACCTCCCTCACAAAAGATTTTTCATCTGCAGTTGCAGATGATCATGTGTGACCTCAGTGCCAATTGGAATAACTGCTATCGGGAACTGGAGGAGCGTATCCTCTCCATGGAGCAGAAACTAGATGAGCTGAACCGCTGCTTCCAACAGACATCTGAGCTACTGTCTCAGTTCCTACGGCACCGTAACCCAGAAATAAGGTAAACACAAATCACATCTACAAGCACAAAACAAAACAAGTGCAGGATGTGGTGTCAAAACCCAACTGAAATGTGCTCCCTAAGTGTTTTTTCTTCTGTGCAGGTGACACAATATGAACTCCAGGAGCACAGACAGACACGTTGTCTCTGGTGTTTTAATTTTCATTAATCATGAAAACGAGATGGTGAATCCTCTCCACTGAGGGCTGCTCCAGACTGCTAACATGCTGAACCACTTGGAGGACTGGCATACCTACAAAAGATCTCATCTTCTGGCCCGGTGCTGAGTGTGCTGTAGCATGACTCATAGCTGTAAAATTACAGAGAACTATGGAAGAATCACAGTTTGTTTGTTTTTTTAAATCTCCAGTGTTTTTTAATCACTTATAATTGTGACTAAGCACAAAGAAGTGTTTTGTGATCTACACTGTCAAAGGCTCCAGGGATCGCTCTCTTTACTGCTAATTATAAAGTTTCATTGATGGACTCCATCACTGCCTTATTCCTGTGGAATAAGATGTATATTTTACATGTTAACTTTATTGATGATTTATTCTTGCTATATTTAACAGTGTTATTAATCTAATCTACTTCATGAAATTCTTTTTGAGATTTTCTTTTTTAGGGTGCAGGTTAAATGGTTATTGAGTTGAATATCAATTCCTAAAGAGGGTTATTCATCTGGTCATGTATTCATTCTTACAATTCCTCATTGTTGTGCTTTGTGTGAATGGAATAACAGATCTCACAATCACGTTAAAAAAGAGGGGCATTTATTTCCATGGGTTGTCATGATTTCATGTGGGATTACATCTCACAGTTTCACCCAATACAAAAGCCATGGAGGCCGGGTGTAATTTGCTTTGAGGACTCGTCTTTTTGTGACCAAACAGCCCCATCTAGTGGAAGAACTGTGCAAACATCAAATTAAGAACTAACAACAATGAACATAAATTTTTTTTAAAAAATCCTCAAAGAATACAAATTTTAATTTGAAATGCTAACAAATTTCCAGTGGATTACATCATAACATATAAGTCTACATATGATAGTAAAATATAGACCAGAAACCTACATATCAACAGATAGTCAGAACTAACAAACCTCATTGATAAAGAGCACTTTGTGAGAAAAAAAAAAATGGCATAACTGGACTTACTCTGTTTCTTGAGGAAAGACTGGAGTTTCTGTTTTAACTTAGTCAAAAATTGACACATGTCCCTTATCATTTCAAAGTTGTGGTCAATTAAACTTTGGGGGAACTTTCTCTAACCCTGTTTACTATGTATCATTTGCACATGGCTAAAACATGTTAACCAGTGTCCAGATATGCTTGTAATTAAAAGCCATTAAGATTGACTGTGTGTTATTTCATATGATTTCAAGTATAGTACGTCTTCATGCCAAAATTGTGACATTCTTCACATTAGTGCTTATTTGCATATCCCATTGCTTTGTTTATGCCCTGTTTTTAAGCTGATGCCATATATATGCAGAAGGTCTTAAGAAAAGTTGTCCACAGTCACATATCAAAGGCATTATGCACTTATTTTTATGTCTATGTTTCAAAGTGTGTCCAGAGGGATGTGGCTTTTTTTTAGATTTGCCTTTCATGTGCTTGGCTAACAGTTTTGCTCCAGTGAAAGTTTCCCCACAGCTGACACAGATGTAGCTCGTGGCCTCAGCATGCTGGACACAGTGCCGCAGCAGGTGCAGTCGGTGTTTAAAGGCTCGACCACATTGGCAAAGATGTGAACGGCGGCCTCTGTGGAGGTAGCGGTGGCTGATGATAAGAGCAGGCTGCCGGGACATGGCGCCACAATGCCTGCAGGGGTAGGAGGCCTTGACGCGCCAGCTCATGTTCATACGTTTCATCAAAGCCACATCATGGCTGCCGTTCTCAAACATGGCCATGATAGTGGGTGCTGGTGGGGGGGACGCAGGTTTCTCTGAGACATTAGGTGTAGTAGGATGTGTTTGAGGCAGATTGTTGTGCTTAACTAAGGCACCATCCTTCATCTGTGTGTCAGGTGCAGCAGACAAAGCCGTCTTTTTGGGAGATGTTCTGACAGGTGAAGAGGAACCAGAAGGCTGAGCATGCGCAGGAGGCTTCTGCATTACATGGGGTCTTTTTATGTTGTTCTGCATCATGATGGCTACCTGGTTTTTGGCACTCTGCTGCTGGACAATTTGAGGGTCATTAGGAAATAATTTTTTGACAATCATGATCTTAGCCGGAACCCCATTAGCAAATGTAGACACTTTAGGCACC
This sequence comes from Apogonichthyoides opercularis, assembly GCA_029814545.1. Classification (NCBI taxonomy): domain Eukaryota; kingdom Metazoa; phylum Chordata; class Actinopteri; order Kurtiformes; family Apogonidae; genus Apogonichthyoides; species Apogonichthyoides opercularis. Next base: position 13,256,320 of record JAPTGW010000009.1, read on the forward strand.
ACACTTGCACCAGGTCTTAGAGCAGTGGGCCTAGATGAAGCAAAGGGTTGGCCAACAAAGACCTTTCCATTACTGACCTGGTTGACTCCACTGGGACTTTGACCAGAATAAGAGGGGGATGTGATGACTGAAGTGCCAGAAACACCTGGGGAAATCTTTTGATCAGTCGACAGGGATGGCTTGGTCAAAATGCAGAACTTGGTACTGACCAGTTTTGTGTGAACTTTGGCGACATGGTTAAGCAATGCTCTCTCACAAGTAAAAAATGATTTGCATATTTTACATGCTTTTGGCATGTACCCAGAACAAAAGAGGACAGAAGGTGATATGATCCCCTTAGGACACTGGTGGTTTTTGTATGATGTCCAGGTAGACAAAACTTGCTCACAGATGTGACACTTGTACAAAGATAGCCGGTGTTCTTTCAGAGCCTCCTCAGTTGGAAATTCCTTGAAACAGAGGTGGCAATGTTTTATCTTCACACCACTACAAAACCGCATGTGAACCTTCACTGACCTAAATGGCCCTCTGTTACATACATGACAGAATAAACTATCAGGCTTAGGGGGTGTTGGCTGTTTTATTTTGGAGGGTGGAGGGTTGGAAGTGTTATTTAACAAATCCATGGAGCTGGAGTTTGAGCCACCATTCTCTTCCAGTTCTGAAGATGAAGATGAAGATACAGATGGAGATGAAGCTGCAGATAGTGTTTCATCTGTGTCATCAGATTCAGAAGTTGTCGAGCTGTCTGAATCCTCTCCACCAACTTCATCATTGTCGGTATCTTTATCATCTTCACCGACAATGTACTCTATGCTGTTGTCAGATGTCTCCGGTCCCTCTGGCATAATCTTATTTGTTTCTATAGGTCTCAGGTCTGGCACTGCATCACAGACCTCTGAGCCTTCGGTTTGCTGTATAGTGACCTCATTACAACAGTCGTCCCCAGGCTCATCTAAATATACAGCGCTCCAGCAGTCTGTCTCTGCATGTTTGTTCAACTCCCACACATTATTGAACGCCAGACCGCACTTTTTACAGAACCTGGGGTGTACATTATCCAGATGTGTCGAAAGTGACGTTAGACGCCGGAAAGTAATCTTGCAGATATGGCAGGTAGCTGGGACATTGTGGCTGATGTAGTGTGACATCAAGCTTTGCATGTTGGTGAAATTTTTGCCACATTCCCAACAATTCAGCTTTTTGCGAAACACTGTCCTTTTTGGGGAAAGCCACAATTCTTCATCACTGCTTGAGTCTTCAGACATAACTGGCGGAAAACCTTTGTGTGACCTGCAATTAAAAGCAAAATGTAATATCACTTAAATGTATGACAATAAATACAGTACTAGACAATAAAATGATAATGGCAATATAACAATGGAATCTTATGTTGATATTAATGTTTCATCGTCATGCTCATCTTTATAGTTTATTTTGATTACTCTCAGCTAAAACACTTTAATGTTTGATGTTTTACTCATGCATAGTTGATAGTGAATAAATATTTTTAATAGCTTTAAATGCTCTATATTTCTAAAATATTTGGTTATTGGGAAGTATTTGTCATATTATGACCATAAATAATAATAATAATAATAATAATAATAATAATAATAATAACAATAACAACAATAATAATAACATGGTTATATAACTTTAATTCAGGAAAACCAGGCTTTAAACTTGAAAAATATAATGATTTAATATTTAGGTTATCTATTGATACAGAGCCCCTTAATTTCACTTACGCATCATATTAGGCATCTATTCGGCCATCTTAAGATTTACATTAAGTACATGACATTAATAATAGGATTGATTTAGAGATAAATACAATAATCACTGGAGACCTGATCAGTCAAATAGAAATTACAAGTAAGAAAGACTCTGTAACTAATAAAAAATAAAAAACTGAAGGAGTACAGACCTTATCCAAGACCAACAATCTGCTTTTCTTATGTGATGGTTGTTAACTAATTCAGACCAATAGCATAGCAAGTATTAAATGATCAAGAGATTTTCTTCATTTGTATGTGCAGCTCTAGTACGATAATTTCCCTCCAAATTTTCTGACTTAATGGACTAATCTGTTAAAGCAACAACACGGGTCCATTTTGCATGTATGCATTGCAGTGCATCTGCAAGAGTAAAAAAACTCAGACATTTTAAACAGTTTTAACAACAAAACACAAACACATAAAACTTCCACAGACAGACTTTACCTACCTCTGTCCACTGGACGTAGGGGTGTGTCTTCTACTGCCTGCTGCACACATATTTTGATTCTTAAACAGAAAGTGGCGGATAGGCAACGTCAGTTACCACATGTTACTTTAAAATACATACCGTACTTCTAGAAGAAACGAGTTGTCTCTATTAAAGATGTGTAGGTGAAGTGCACTGATAAGTCCAATACAAAAGTAATCGAATATGTTAGGACAAGAATGACCCCTTAGGTTCCCACATTTGAAGACACCATAATGCTATTGATGGCGTCCACATACTAGTGTCTCCGTCCATATCCTGTTTAAACCGGAAGCCCAGTGCCTACAATTCCCAGAATGACATTCGCATTTATGCTAAGGTTAGCCGTATATTTTAGCCAGTAATGACGTATACATCCTCACTTGGTATTTGTAATATGCTATTTATATTAAGTAGATAAAATTCTTAACACTTTTAAATTACTACTATTTCATTCACTGTTATTGTAGTTCTGTGAATATTTTTAAAACATGTTTTATTCTACCCAAGGCAGTCATTAGCAGTATAAAGGTAGCAGTATAAAGGTATATATTAATATACTAATTAATTATAAAGGTATTTATTAATGGCTATGGAATGGAATGGAAGCGATGTAGCATATTAGGGTACTGACAAATATGAAATTAGCTATGCCTTTAAGAATCTAACTAGTTCGTTAGTTAGTTGTAATAATGACATTTTTTGACACAATAATTTTTAAAAGCTAAGCAAAGGGAAACAAGCGAATAATAAAATGTATATCTCGCTGAATATTTATGGAGTGATATGATTATGTTGAATGCATGCGAAATTATTCGTCAAGTGGACTGAAATGTCTCGGAACTTTTGTTACAAAGATGTTTTGTTACGGCTTTATTTAACAGACGGACAAGATTTGTTTGATTATTTTTAGAAAACAGTCTCACGCGGGCGGAGTCTTTTTTGGGTTGACAGTACGTAGCCGTTCTCCATCGTGCTGAGCAGAATCATAAATCAAGTGAACTTGCGGAAATTATGATAACCTACGGAGTAAACGTTATTTACGTCCAGAGACGAAAGCTAGATGCAAAATTAAACTGTTACCACTAAATATTTTCCTCTTTTTTATTCGGCAAAAATAGTTGCAGTAACAGGACCGTGTCGGAGAAAATTCACAGGAAGTAATACTGTCCTAATTGATAGTTCACTGTTACTTCTTGCACTTGAATTCAGTAGTTAGCTAGTATTCGTGTTAGACTGCCGTCAGTCCCAGCTGTGTTCAGATATGTCAGAGTCCGGTCACAGTCAACCTGGGATGTACGGACAGGGACGCAGGAGGAGGCGACGCCGCGGGGACAGGGATGTTGGACCCCCAGGACAAAATCTGTCAGGTCCCAGTCGAGATCGAGAATACCAGCCGAGAGAGCGGAGGGTACATTAACATAAATAGATTCTCCTGCCAATGAAGTCTTGTTTGCTAGTTTACTTTTTTGCATTCCGAATCCTTACTCTGTGGTCTTGACTTACTTGTACGGTATCTGTCCAGGATGGTAGTGAGGACCCACCAGGTCCACTCATTCAGAAGACCCCTATTATTCTGGCAAAACCCCCAGGAGAAAGGGTACGTGAGCGCTGAGTATTTGCGTTCCACTGTAAACAAACGCCGGATGAGATAGGTATAGACAGTTACATGTAGAGGAAGATTACTTTGATGATCAATGATTCTGACATTTGTTTTTGTAATTAGGATATCATTACTTAGATGCTCACTCCAACAGTTATCTAGTTTCTAATTAAGTAAAAAAAATATATAATAATACATTTTTAACAGTGCTGAAGTTGAAAATACTAGTGCTCTATTAACTGGGCCCGACTATATTTATTATATAAGCCTTTAAAATTCTACTATTGGTCAACCTCCGGCTCTTATTGTCATCAGAAAATATTATTTATCAAGTTTTTAAAATGTATAACAGCCAATACAATTTAACTTTTTTTCTAATCAATCCTTCTCAAGGCCAAGACAACTCAGAATACCACTGTCAGTGGAACTCCAGTCCTGGAAAAGCCTATTATGTTAATGAAGGCCAGGGATGATGGTGGGAAGCCCGGGACCCCTCCAGAGGCAGCACCTCAGCCCTCTGGTCCAGGACCCTCCAAGATTGAGAGGGAAGGGCAGCGGCCCACTCAGCCTGTATACCAAATCCAAAACCGGGGAATGGGTGCTTCTGCATCGAGCAGTGCTGTGGACCGTGAGTCACTGGTTTCATTAACTGTTAGTTATATTATAGGGCTACCCATGGGTGTCACTACCATTTATGGGCCCCATGAAAGCATAATTGTTGTAGACCCTACATGAATTCAGTAGCTTGTCAATCTATCAAACTGGGGGGCACAAACACTGGGCCCCATGAATTTGTCATGTTTACCCCCCCCCCTTCTCGGCGCCCCAGCTCCTACCTGTACATGTTAATGTTATAAATGTGTTGAAAAACCAAGAGTAGATTTTGAATGTTTTTTTGTGACTTACAGCCATGGTTGGTCAATCCAAACTCCTTCCTCCAGAGAAGATGAAGCACAGCATCAAGTTAGTAGATGATCAGATGAATTGGTGTGACAGTGCCATGGAGGTGAGCTAATCATCGCTGATTTCTTTTAAGCCTTAAAACTAAATGATTTGATAATAATTCCAATATATTACATCATATATACTAATAGGGAAGTTTTCCTTTGCTAATCTGTGTTGTAGTATCTAAGAGACCAGACAGATATGCTGGTGGTAGGAGTCCTTGGCCTGCAGGGAAGTGGAAAATCTACCATAATGTCACTGTTATCTGCTAACACCACTGAGGAAGATCAAAGGTAAAGACTTCAGGAATACCAGGAGGAAATTCAAGTTCCAGAACAGTAAATGTGTGACAGTATAGTGTATGAAAAGACTAAGGCAGCAACATTAAAGAATGCATTTTTCAGTTAGTAGAGTATCCATTGCTTAACTTGTAACTCAGTGAGCCCTGGAACACAGAGAGATTGGTGTTCCAGTGGGTCAGTGACAGAGAAAAAGTCAAAGAATGTGTCAAAAAATTCTTCAGTGCCTGTAAACACTGGACAGTGTAACAACACTAACACCAAAAAAAGTGTCATCACAAGCAAAACATTATTTCTCAGCATTTATGTTCCACTTTTTGCAGTCAATAGAGCAATAAATATTCTGCAGAGCTGTATAAAATAACCAGATAGATGTTTTCATAAACTCCTATTAACCCTGGAGTGTTTTTAAATTAAACTACTCATGTACTGACTGACATATAGTCTGGTTCTGCAGAGAGTTTCTGTAATTAAATATTAGTTTTATTTACTTATGTCCTGACAAGTGAGACTAAAATATAACACTGAATGACGGGAAATGAGGAAAAAAGAGATGATTGATTAGAGCCTGTTGACCAAACTTTAACTGCATGGTATGTATGGTAGACATTTTGTGGTGATACTTTCTTAATATCTCTATCACAGCTGCCAGTAGTTCCTGTTTTAATTACCCATAATACACAAACTGAGTGAAAAGCACAGCACTTATCTGAGTCAAAAATTTAACATGCACAAGCTCAGAAAAACAGGTCTTGGTCGTGTTTTGTCTGGCATTCTGGTGTTCTATTTTGTATTTTTGCTGCTGCAGTAGCTTATAAAAAAGACTACATATGTGTGGGTTCATCAACAGTTCACATTATTTATAAGTAACTGGTGTTGCATGACACGCTCTAATAACACTTGGCTGCTCGTCACTTGAAGGAATGCAGTAAATCTTTCATTATTTTAAAAGTGGAAACAAAGTGAATAGACAGTGAAAGAAAAAAAATCCATTCATGCCGTATGCCTATGAAACTAGTTACAGCCTCACAGACGTTTCCTTGGAAATTGCAGCAAAATAGTTCCATTCTCTTCAACTTCTCAACCTCCCTGTTCACTGTATCAACCTGAGGAGAGCACTGTTTGTGCCTGTAAAGCCATTCATTTTTTACTCCTCATTTTTAGTGTCAGAACTGTATAATCTATGTGCATGTGTGTGTCTGTAGTAATTCTGAAAAGTTTTGCAGAAAGCTTTAATGTAAGACACAAACTTAGGTTCCATTCACATTATTTCAGCTCTCTATCACAAAAAGTTAGAATTTAATCATGACATGGAGCTAGTGGTCCCAGATCGTGTCCTGGCAAGTTGATTTGCACAACTTAAGTTCCAGTGGTACCCAAACACATACAAATGTAGTGTAATACAAACATTTATTGAAGCAATACAATGTAACACTTATGCATTAAAATGTATAATAAAGACCACATGGCCCTGTTTATTTGATTGCCTCCCAGTGGTGTCATATCTCCTTTTCCACCATAATGTGCATTAAATCAAAATTGCATAATGTGATTATATGTCACTTAGGGCTGCACGATATTGGCAAAACTTGCGATATGCGATATGGGCGTACAGCATTGCGATAACGATAATATTA
>JAPTGW010000009.1:13329510-13341609 GCA_029814545.1 Apogonichthyoides opercularis
TTCATTGTGGTCGGTTTAAGATGCTGCAGCTCTTTCATAATTCATAGTTTGAGTTATTGTTTGTTCAGTATTAATTTACTGACTGTACATTCTCTCTCTTTGTGCAGTAATCTCAACCTGACTTTTCTGCCTCCGTCCATAATAATATACATTATATAGCCTAAATGTCGTCTAAAATTACAGTTTATTTGCAACATTGTATAACAAACTATTACATGATCAAAAATAAATTAATTTTAGCAAAAAAATGTCTCCATTTTTAAATATCTGGGGTCGCTAGAAATTTGTGATGTTAAAATGGGGTCATGAGTCACAAAATGTTGGGAACCACTGATTTAATGCAAAGATCATTGAACGTCATGAACATAATCTGTCCATACATAAATGTATAGATATTTTGTTATAGCTCTAACAGTGATACTGACACACGGATACATGGAGAGATGAAACACAGGAAAGAAAGAAGGTCTTCTTGTGTAGAGGACAAAAAACTATTTATTACATGAAAACAACATCTAATATTACATTTCTGTCTTCAAAGGAAATGTCTCGACACTATTTAAATATGCCTACAGTGCCAATTTAAATGTTCTTTTATTTCAAAGGTTCATTACTGTTGTATTATTCATGTCACGGCTCCTATTTGTAGCTGTTACACTTTGGTTTTTGAGAGTCCATTAAATGGGATCATGCTTATATTTACCGAATCGAATGGACAAAAGAGCCAGGGATGCATTCATGAATTGTTGTTGGTAGAAAAGGAAGTCATGTAGAAAATGTAGCCTTTTACCGCAGAGTTGCAGCAAATTCACAAAGTGGAAGCGTTCCCTGCAGAAGCCAGGCCACCATCTGCGGATCGAGGGTGAGGGGCGGCAGGGATTGGGTCTAAGTCAGACTGTCTCCTCCTGAAAAGACTGGTTGATTTCCATCTATGTGGGATCACGGGCAGCAATTCAGAGAGCAGATGGAAAACTTTGCAATGAGGAGGGTGGGGATTGGAGGGGAGAAAGAGCAAGCGAATGACAGAGGGATTTATTCACATCGAGTGTCAGGATGTTTTGTTTTCATATGAGGCCACAGCAGGACTTCGCTGGCCTGAGGGTGCTGGCCATTTTGCCGTCCACACTCGTGTGTGATTAAACAGGGCGCTTATGAGAGCCGTCGCCTGCTCTGCAGCCTGCAGTCTCTTTCTGTCTCTGATGTATTGTCATTTGGGGCTATGTGGAGACAATCCAGCCCCCAGTTGGCTTTCTCATCAGAAAGCCTGGAAAATGAAATATATCCAATTGCTGTATGTGTTCAAGGAATTCTGTCGGATGCCAAGTGCAGTGATTGGTGCTCTGCATAACTGTGAGCACATGTCCAGTCTGGGGCCCCCTCTGTGTTCAGCCGGTCTCATTGCTCATTGTTTTATGATGCATCCTACCATGATGCATCTCAGCTTGTGCTGCTGAGTATGCAGAGATTTCCTCACGTTGCATCTTGTGATTGTTGTGCTTAATTAATCCTGCTGAGCATTTTCTGTTCTCATTAATGTACTTTTCCTAGATCAGCTCTGTGTGGAAAAACTTTAAACCTTTTTTTTTTTTGTTTAAGTTTATGTTAGTCATAACTAACTGAGTCAAACAGAGGATTGTTTGCTCTTCATAAAGGTCAAGTACAGGTTGAGAGCCATGTTTCTGTGGCAGCAAAAGAGCAGGTTGTTGCCTTTTGAGAGCAGGGCAATGTCTGGATCTGCTGCATGTCTCCTCTGCCATTTAGCCCAGCCCTAATCTGTGTGCTTCATAACACATCTTTGTGGCCGATTCTGCAGGCCAACAAAGAGCTCTGAAAGGAAGCATTCGTAAGGAAAACGGACAGATTGGAGATAATTACACATGACAGTTATTATCCTGGTCTGGTCTCTTTTATTGTAAATACATTATTTAGGGGTCAGGAATCAGGACCACAAGTCCACAAGAACAACAAAAGTGAATTTCCTACTTCACAAGAGTTAAATGAGTATGGAACATTACACAATGGGCCAGTCGGGAAATTAGCATGGCAATAGCTCACTGATGCATGTTTTCATTAGAATTAAATTGACAGCCATATAATTGTTAAGCTCTGTAAACCTACTTGTTCAAATACTCAGAGTGAGTGTCTACTCTTTTATTCTGCCATTCTGTGTTTCATTGAACACAAGAGAAAATCTATTTTTCTACGTGTTTAATTTTTCTGGTGTTTTGGCCAAGCTCCTCAAATGTGATTTACAATAAGCATATTCCATTTCTTTTTCAAGCCATGCATAGACCACTGCCTTAATTTGAAGCTTGCACTGTGTGTTGTATGCAATGAATGTTTTAGCATACTGATGAAAGTACAGTATTTAAGTGAGTGCGTTGGTGCATTTACAGTTTGTGTGTGTGTGTGTGCATGTGTTAATCAGTGTCCTTCATTAGCATCTGTGCCTGCAGTAAGAGCAGGAAGACAGACGTTTTAGTCTTGCCATGCAGGACGGTCCTACGCGGCGGAGTGACTCAGACCTGACACTGATGCAAGTCCAGACTGAAGCTGCCACCACTGCGGCTCTTCAGGGTTTCTATGACACCTTCTAGTGCCTTGGAAGAGATGCCAAGATTGAGAGATTTACAGTCAGTGGCCTGCCTTGGCCTGTCTCTTCTCTGACACTCCTCGGCAACAGCGAGAGTGCTGCTGGCTCCTCAACTCTCTCAGCCAGGTGTTATTAATGTGGTATTGATCTTTCAAACTCCGGCAAGTCCATTTTACTTAAATTTGATCAAAGTGGCATCCTGCCTGTGGCTTGAAAATTTGATGTAGGGGCATGAATTAGCCAGCCAGCCAGGACTTGCATGATGTAAGGGGGTTGCTGCAGTGGAATTTAAGCAGTATTGTGTGGAGGAAAGGACAGAAAAAAGTAGAAATCCTCTCAAACATGAAAAAGTGAGTATGGAATCCAGATTTCCATATGCAGCCTCTATATTTTTAAATCAGTTGCAAACCATTTTTGTTGATGTACACATCTAAAATTAAAGGATTATTATAGTCATTATCACTTAACAGCATATGTCTGACTCGAATAATAGACATAGAAATTTATCATTCGACACAGATGGTCCAGTTTACAGCTTAGATATAAAGGAAGTGAGACTGCATAGCTTGAACACACATACAGATGTGTAATTATCCAACAAAGAAATAAGCAGAGCTGGGAGTTGCGCCTTTTCAGTGCCTGTGTTTTCTTCCCTGAGGTAGCGAGCTCCAGACTGCAAAAATTGGGTCTGCAAGACTGATGCTGCGAGTGCTGCTCCTTATCCCTACCCAGAGGAAAGAAAGCCTCCTGAGCAGTTTATATTTAGCCCACTGGCCGTGTTTCAGTTCTTTACCTTTCCCTGTGTCAACAAATTCACAGCCAGATTCTTTATGTGTCTGCTGTGGAAGCGTGAAACAAATGCTCAGGTCATGGGAGTCAGAGTTCAGGATTAGGCCAGGATTGCGGTTTTTGAGATCTGACCCGTTGTTGAGCTGCCTGGAGTCGTCTCCATATGACGCCTCCAGTGAAACCTGAACCGTTGATGGCCCTTAAAAAGTCAAAGCAGTCTCTTCAGGACATTTTTCACCCTGCTTGTTTACTGGGTGCAGTTGTTATTTGTGTTTGTGCCGTGACTCATGCCCCGAAAGGGGAAGTGGTTTTTCTAGTTTGAATTCTCTTTGGGCTTAGAAAAATAGAATTTCACAGACCGAGCCATGAACCCGATCACACTGATATATCTCACACTTATTAAACAGACACTCTTTCACATAAACTTTATTAGGACAGTGGAAATTGAAAGACATTAAAGTGTAACAGAGCATGGATAATGTCTAGTGTGCTGACTTAAAAGAGCACAGTATTGGAGACCCTCACAGCGTGAAATCTAACTAAAACTGTGCTTTTTAAAGAATGCCATATCCAGTCATTTATATACTGGGGCTCCTACGTTGCAGTAGCCCCCCTCCCCCTGTTTGTTCCTTTCTATCAAATGTTAGGCATTTTGTCTCTCTTTTCCTGCAGTCCCCTGGCACAGCGGTGACACTCCGCTGTGACAGCTGCTGTTACTGGTGGGTTATGGGTAGGTCATGGCAGCTGTGGTAGCACAGGTGTCAGCTGGCAGCACGACAGTCAACAAGCTGATTTCAAACTTGTTGAAGACCTATATGAGGAAGTTAATGTAAAGGTAGGCTTTCTAACATTGATGTAATGAATGGTGATGATTTGACTTTCACTATAATGAGGCTTTCAGGGTGGAATCTATGGTATTAAAAACATCACACTCACCTTAACTGGAATTGCATGGTTTTCACAATAGCATTGCGAATGTTGCAAACGGTTTCATCACAGCTCCATGTGGGGAAAAATCACCCAGTAGACTGCAGGTTTTTGTAGAATAAAAACTTCAGAAAGTTTTGTTATTATTTGTGAATGCACACAATCCTTATTTTACTCTGGACTGCAGCCCCATTGAACCACTATCTTATTTAAATGTAAATAGAAACAGTGGATATGCAGAGTAGGTGAGCGTGCTATAATATGCGTGCACGCATGGTCTCTGACCACCGGTTGAGTTGAAAAGCTTTTGTCAAGTGATAGAACTAAAGAGAGTTCGGGAACTCAGCCGACTTTGGACGCTTTCTGATTCAGATTCAGGTGTTGAAATGAGACAGAACAAAAGCAGAGCCTATTGATTTCTCAAACACAGCCTGTCACAGTCAGCTTATTGTCTTCTTCCTCTTGAAACTCTCCTTTCGATCCTACATGACCTCCCATCACAGTCGTCCTCACTTTGATATACCTCGTTTTCAGCAGTTACTCAGAGGACTGCGCGTACTTTTTTTCTATAACAACACCCCCCTTTTCCCTCTTGGCTGATGCTTGTTATACTTTGCATGGTTGGAAGGCATTTCAGGCCAAGCAGCTCAAGGTTCAACCCTTTTTACCATTTTCCTCTTGTCACAGTATGCAGTATGCACGATGCAAGTCACTCATTAACAGCTGATTCTATGAAAACAGTATCTATTATTCATCTCTTTAGACAAGGTGGTATAATTGCCTGAGGGCAAAGAGATGAATCACTATTTGCTGCCCATTGTATTTAGACAGTGTGTAAGTCAGCTCTGCAGGGAATCTAATGAAGAGGGATAGCTCCAGAGCAATAAAATATGTGCCCTTTGGCTTCAGATCTCTGTACTGTTGTAGTGTTTTTCAAAGTAAATACAAGATTTCTCATCACACTCGACAAGGCGAGGATGTTAAAGTCTGTTTTCAGGTCTAGAGGTGATCATCCTCTTCCCTGTGGTCCAGGAAGGTGGGATTTACAGACCTTTCTTTAGGCCACTCTGACCCTTTAGCTCCTCAGGGTCCTCCTTGGTTGGTTATTGCCTAGCTGCTTCGCGTTCCTAAGAGACGGTTCGTCAAACTCTTTGAAAGACCTTTGTTTGTTCCTGTGCTGCTGGCCTGACTGGCCCCGCCAACCGAAGGGAGGCTGGGAATGAGGAGGTGATTCTCCTAAGAGACGAGGGGATTATGGTCGGATTGAGGTGGGCACTGACATGTTGCAGAGCCTTGATGTGAAGAGCCTTTCATGTTTCCTCCAGCAGCCGAATGTGGAAGGCCATGTCCACACTGAACCCACACATTTGAAAACGCATCTCTTTTAGAAATTGACAACTGACCTTTATAGACATTATAATAATAAAAAAAAAGCTGCAGTCTCTTTTTTTTGTGAATTTGGATCTTTTGGGTAATTTTGATGTGATACTGTGAAGCAAAAACCAACTAGACTGCAGATACACACCACAGATAAGAACCCTGCTTCTGAACAAAACTACATTTCATATATCATTTGTGCCCCCCAGAAATAATCTTCATGTGTACTTAAGCTTAAACAACTTTAATAGTTAGGTTTATGCATTGACAGCATTTGATTAGTGCAAATGTCTCCAAATATGTGAAAAATGATTTGCAGCGTAATAAGTAATATTTAAACTCTGTGTGAATCATCACTGGCCACATGATTTGCTTCACTAAACATTCACCTGGCAACAGTTAAGCTCCACAATGATTCCTGATGCATCTCAATGTCTCACATCTTTGATATTCAGTATTACTACAAGTGGCTGCTTTTACATGTACTAATACAAGCAGTCAAGTAAATCAGAAATCACTTTTATCTAACGAGTGCTTCAGGAGACTATATTAGATCGCAGTGGTCTATAGTATAAACAGCTGCATCTTCTCAATTCTACAAACCCTTCTTCAGTGCATTGCAAGAAGAGATGTAACATTCACTGACATCACAACTTTATTTGATTTTAATGTCTGTATCATGTCAAATTTAGAGATTTCTACAACTATACATAAACTAAACCCTGATTTTTTTTTTTTTCCCTAACCCCATTGAAAGTGGTTTCATTTTGTTTGCATATTTCTGGCAGGTGGTTTGGTTAAAACACTATGAATGTTGATATGCACATACAGTATGATATGTATTTTTTGGTTCAGAAACAAAGAAATTGACAATGGCATCATTTTTTCCCATGGCAACTGGTTTATGTGAAGATGCTGGCTTAAATACAGGCTTTTCTATTGTTATTATGAATGGTGAATTTGCAGAATGGCTCGAAAAGACAAATGTGGACAGGAAGGCTTTCAGGCTATTTTTCAATAGTGTGGACCTACTGCAGTGAAAGACGGAGAGCAATGCTTCTGTGTCTCATAATAGCACAAGCCAGAAATATGCAAGAATGTCCACAGAGCCCATGGGTGTCATTAACAAAGAGCTTAATTCATCCCACAAACAGAAAATCATAATTATTGCTTGGCCCTTGTCTGTGTCTCTATGCGTGTGGGTGTGTGCACGCATGCTGGCGAGTGTCTGGTGTGTGTTTCTTGTATGTGGAAAGGGCAGATTGTTGATTGTTCCCACCTGATTATATGTAAATATTTGCTGAACTCCTTTGGCCATTTTGAACTTCCATAAATCACAGTCGTGAATTATGGGCCTTTGTTTGCTTTTTTTCTTCTATGGTATGAAAATGCTAATGAAAAAAATTAGCATCCGGTGCTTAGGTTATATTCCTCTGATGATAAATACTTTGCACTGTGAAGATTAAGAAGCAGGCTCTGGAGCCATTCTGTTTAGAGAGCATTTATAGTGGCTATTGTGTCAGAGACCTCAGCAGGTCGGTCCTGGCCTTTGCCTGTTCGGACGCCTGGGGTAATTAAGAATGAGCTTAGCCTGGGATTATGGCTGGAAGTGGGCTGATCACAGGGGACAAGGGAAAAGGCATTAGAAGAATAGTGGTTAATATGGGTATTACTCTTCTTAGCTGTGGTATCATGTGACATTAAGACAGCTGACAATGGAACAGCGTTGATGCTGAGATCCCTCGCTCTGCACTAATAGGCTTTACTGCAGATAGCTTTGTTTACCCACAGTGTGCAGCAAGCCACCTTCCTGCTTTATCTTCCTTCTTCACACATTCAAACTTTTACAATTTGTCTCAACCTAATTAGAAAATGGTAATATTTTGCTGTACACCTCCCTGGGGCATTTTAGCAGTGTTCTGAAGTATTTGCCTTACACAAGCACCTTTGAAACGAAACATGTGTGATTGTTCCTCTCTCTTGTGAGCGCACACACTCTTACAATTTCTGAGATATTTTAGTAGAATGTAATTAATGTTCTCATTAAGTGAGCGAACGAGCTGTGAGGCACAACTGAAAGCACGATACCCTCGGGGCCTTGACCTCCTCCTCTTCTTTAGGAAACATGGTTGCTGAAACGGATAGCTGGAGCATGGTATGTAAAACAAAGAGTGCTAAGATAGCCACTTTCTTGTTAGTCCAGCCCTTTACTGTGATCTGCACACAGCGGTAACCCGACGCTTGTAGCCTCTGCACCACCTCCATAACTGAAGCCATTTGTTGCCCTTTAGAAAGGATATGGAACCAGGCCAGTGTGAATAATAACAATGTAAGCAGGGCTTATCCAAACACAAAGGTTACATCAAATGGCCCACCTAATTTGTCCTTTGTATTTACGAAGAACTTGTGCATTTATTCCTGGTATCAGGTTCTTGTGTAATACAAACATTCATTCAGGTGGATAGTCGGCAGAGTTATTGGTGCATGACTTGATGCAGCCATGCTTTGTTTTGACCTTATTGAGAGGGAGCAGAGAATTGTTTTCCTCAGTCTTTAAGAGCTAATCCCATCAGAGGGACTGCGCAGCATGAAGGCCTAACTCAAGTCACGTCTGAGGTAGTGCTGCCAGAACAAGAGGCAGACAGGAATGTGTTTGTCTGGGTAACTTGGCTTTATTCACTGCTAGTTGGAAAAGCAAAGGAGGAAACGTCCTCCCAGACAACTTGACTTCTTAATTCCTCTTTCTGAACTGTGATAAGAGGCTAATGTCTGATTCTATGGGCCACGATGTGTTGGTGAAAGCAGAAAACAACTTTTGATTGGGATTCAGTGTTGGTTTGTGGAGATGCAATGGGGGCTCAGACTGTCATTATGGCAGATGAATTAACTAGGTTTTACCTCTCAGAGGAGGGTTCCTCGCTTCACTGCTTGTCTGTTGGCTTGGTTAGGCACATGTGCTTCTGGGGGAACGGGCTCATTCAGTGCTGAGGCAATGGAACTGAGGATTTATCCCAGTCCAGTGAGTCCCTGTGGCGCCACAAGCGCCTGCTGAAGGATTTAAGACTGGTCTGTCCGTCTGTCTGTCTTTTTCCATCGAGATTGGGGGGAAGATTATTCTTTAGTTGCAATATTTGTCTGTGCCTGGACCTACAGCTGATATGTTCTGGTAGGAAATTAACAATAGGAGAAGTGACAGTAAAAGATGATGTTGAGATGACTGTTATTGAGAAGAAATCTGGCGATGATATTGTTCTATCTTGGTGACCTGCTGTAGACTATGAGAGCACAACCATTTTGGAAAGTACTTACATGCTATGACTAATGGCTTTGGTAATAGCTAATGAATAATTTGCTAATGTTTTATGGATCAGTAAGAATAATGTCTAAGGTGCTTGGTTCTATAAAATCCTTTTGGCTGTTTATCCACAATTATATCAGTAAGGTGTTCATAAATCAGGTTTTTAACACTTATTAATAGTTAACAAATGGATTCTGGTCTGGTTGCCCTGTAGCTCCAGGACCAGAAGTCAAACAGTTCACTTCAGAGATGCATTTCAATACACAGCTCAAAAGCAAAGTGTTTGCTCTGAGAGAATTAAGGCCAGAGATTTTTCAAAATCTAGTAAGCAAATGGTTCACCTTTTAAGTCACTTATCACGAAATAAATCCATTATATTGAACTTCAAAAATGACTTTACAAGGTTTTCCTAAGATAAACACTGAAATAAAGCAACACCTAAATGAAAGCTAGGACTAAGAACAACACAGACTTTCCAGATGTAGGTTATTCCAACATTTTAACTAACTTTGGTGAGTGTATTTCCAGACTTTCTGCAGTTATTTTGTAGTAATCAATCATGACTTTGTTTTTTTGGAAAGTTTTTAGTGTGAAACAGCTGCAGAAAGTGTTGAGTCTAGAAGATAAACATAGAATGCATCTGCTTTTTCACAGCTGTTCTGCTGTTTAGATTTAGTCATACTCTCTTTTGTGCTTTTTGTAGGATTTAATGATCATGAAATGAAATAATCAATACATGAGTATGTAGAAAATAACAAAGCTGATAACTCTTTTACGATTATTCTGATCTGCTTAAGACACTGATGTGTTGGCGGCAGGTGTTTTAAAGAGTTAGTAAATTTTTTTTTCAGCATTTACAAAATTAGGAACTGGATCTTAGATTCTTTTCATAAGCTGAACACAAAATAACCCTGGATTTCTAAAAGACTTGTCTTACAACCTGTCACATTCTTTCCTGTATGCAGGTTTTTTCTCTGCTCTTAGTTTTTCTGTCTTCACTGCTCCATCACTCCCTCACCAGGCCGTGTTTCCTCACCATCTTTGTCCTTGTCCTCTCAGCCTTAGGGCTTCTCAGGGATATACAGTGCAGTCAGTGTTTTTGGGAAGGGCTGTGCCAGAGAGCGGCATGAGCTCAAAGCAGACCTGTCTCTACGATGTGTGTCTGCCTGCGTCCCCAGGCTCTCATTAAGTGAGTGTGTGAAGGTGTGTGTTTCCGGAGGCTGAGGGGTTGAAACATTTGCGCATGCGGAGGTTAAAAGGCCCCCAACAGAGACATAATTTCCCAGCCTAGGGCAATGGGAGAAGGTAACTTCATTAGTCAGTTCCCGCTGTACAGATTAACTTGATTATACTAACCTAGTGTCGATGGCAGCAGCGGTGCAGAGTACAAATGTCACACCTGGAAACCTGGAAGCAAATCTGCACCTTTTTTTTTTGCATTTGTGTGAGTTTGGGAAGGAGGGAGGCAGAGACAGAGGAGGAGGGTCAATTGATGCACCTGGGACATTTGGCTGCTCTGTAATTTGCGAGTGTAAAATGAGCAGGCGCCGCTTTAGAAAGTCCCCTTCTCAAATCTAGATGATTGAAGTCACGCTCTTGCTTCAGTACGTGCCTGCACATGTGCACAGTAGTACACTATTCTCAGTTCTTTGTGATCACAGTAATGGAGACATCTCAGGGGTTTCCTCAGGTTTCTGGGGGGAGGGCTGCTGTGGTTAATTTGATGTTATCTGACTAGAACTAGAACATTTGCAATTATTCCATTAATCAACGACTATCTTGGTAATTGTTTGGTTTATCTAAAAAGTCTTAATTCTGGGATTGCAGCTTCTTAAATGTTAATATCTTCTGATTCTTTCCCACCTTTTTAACAGTAAATGATTATCTTCTTTTTTTTTTTTTGGTTCATCATCTTGGGCTTTTTAGACACACTAATCAACATTTTCACTTTTTTTTTTCCTCACATCCTAAGACTAAATCATACTTGATAAATGGAGAAAAGCACAAATTATGTAGCAGTGAAAATAATCAGTAGTTGCAGCCCTAATTAATTTCCATGTGATTTTAGCTTATACAGTGTTTGGAGAAATCTAGGGGCAGAAATCCATTGATAGGGGGTTTAGTGTCACCTCATTCCATGCAAAAATTTGCCAAAGGTATTCTACATCAGTTGAAACCTGGAAACCATGCAGAAGAAAACATTCTGTTAAAATGGTTGATTTTAATGAATTTGTCTAATTTAATGCCCAGAATGGCTTGGGTTCTTTGTGGCTTGCATCTTTGTCTTATCGCTGCCATTTTCCTGTTCCTCTAACAATGCCACAAAGCATAACTATCAGTTTCTCCACTCACCTACTCTATCTATTAATACATCTTTTACACAAACATTTGCTCTCATGCCTGGTCACACACTTGCCCTTTTATAGCAAAAAGGGCAAACAACATTAACCTCTTTTAACCTAAATTGATCCACGGCACCTCTTGACTTTGCTCTGAACATTAGGTGACGAGATTGCTGTGGATTTATACTTTCGTTACCGCTTTGTGTGCCCTCAAGACTAGAAAATAGCAAGATGGGTTGTATCATTCAGGGGAAGCAGTTCAGTGAAACAATCGTTCATCATATCATTCCTGTGCCCCTTTTTTTTTTTAAGACTTTATTGACCAGAAAATAGTGGATTTTTTGTTTCCTCTAGCTTGTTAGATTAGAACTGTCTCAGCCTTCCGCGTGAAGCTGCGTGCCGCAGATTAAACACTTTAAATCTCTTGAGGGAGTTGTCATGAAGGCCACTTTCATGAATAGTCTTGCCCCTTATCCTGTAATACATTGTAATGGCTTTGTGTCTGCAGTCACTAGTGGAAACAGAAGCTTTTTTTTTTTCCTCAGAGAGTGTGTCCACTTGCTGAGCGTTTTGTATTCTCCACACACGGGCCGCTATAATATAACATTCATAAGCAAGGCTTTAGCACCAGTTCAGACTAAAAAGTATTCCTAAGCCCTGTGTCAGACTCCCAGCGAGGATATTTTTTCTGACCTACAAATGCTTCAGAGGAGTCTCAGACACACACACACACACACACACACACATGCACCAGCTCAGGCTTGTCAGCTCCC
>JAPTGW010000009.1:13909241-13919754 GCA_029814545.1 Apogonichthyoides opercularis
TATTGCAGCCTTTTTATGTGACTCCATCACCATGTCCAAAGCATCAAAGAGGAATTGTGACAGTGTCATCTATTAGAAATACTATGTTGTATTATGCTGAATATGGTAAAAATGATGCTTTTTGGTGGAGAGTAGAAAAATGCCAATTTTCAAGGTGAAACCCAAATATGATCACATTCATGTATTACATAAGCATGGGTTTCAATGGCATATAAAAGTGTTTGAGTGTTATAAGTTGCTTGTTCAGTATATTATAGACCTACTGCAGGGGCTGAGCTGCACAGTGTCAAATAAAAATGGACAACCTAGACAAAATTCATTCCATTTACATGAACACGGCCACAATGATCATAAAATGAAGAGTGAAAACAATCCATAAGGGTTAAATAAGACAGTTTATTTTTGTGAATGAACTTATGTAACAATAATCTAAGGACACATCTGAGACTTCTTAAAACGCCTTTAGGAAACCGAGCAGGGGTTTTAGTTGTAGGCGTCAGTAGTATTTTTACTCCGTGACACCGTGCTCCGTGGGGTCGCTGTCTCTTTAAGGAGGCAGGAGTTCAGACCGCTGACGTCCTGCGCGTTGTGCGTGTTTGAAGACCGGGAACAGGCTGTGCACGTTCACTACTGGGCAAACTACGAACCTCTATACATTATAGGTTGGTAATCCCTTAGAAACCTGTGTGCCGCTTTAACAACACTATCAATTGTTATCACGTCGTTCTGTATATGCCTTTAATTCAACATACTGTCTGGTTTGTGTGCAGTCATTCCCGGTTGTCATGCTAATTCCGTTAGCTTGTTAGCCCTGGCTAGCAAAAGGCTCTGAACATTAGCTTGTGTCAAATGAATTGGCTTTAGCTGTGGTTTAAAAACTAGACAGTTAAGTTCACTTCTGTATGTGAATGTATTGAGTACGTGAGTATTGAGGAAATGTATTCAGTGAATACATTTGGTAGGGCGTATTCTTGTTTTACTAGTTTTGGAGTGCGTCACTTTTTTTTTTTACCCTGGCATGTACAACTATAGATGACCTAACAGTAATGTTAGTAAGGACACATGCTAACATGTGTTAGATCACGCTGCTTAAACTTTACGTCTGTTTGAGATGTTGAAGCACAGACTGCTACACACTGAAGTGTTAACCATATTTAATGAAGATAGGTTTAAATTTGTTGGTTATAGATCTCCGTGGGACAGAGAGGTGAGTGTGACTCGTGTGCTGATGTTTCTGAAGTCAAATTCATTGCATCAGGGTCCCAGAGAGGAAGACCCACAGCTGTCTGCTTCAGCAGAACCTGACACTGAGCCAGCCATTGAAACGAGTCTCCGACAACTGTGAAATGCCAACAGCTCCCGCCTAATGTTACGACATAAATAAGGGCTGATTGTGGGCTCATTGACCATATACAGTTTGCAATGACAGAAGTATTCATATCATGTGCTAACATGAAACTACCTAATATCACACTGAAAATGGTCCTTTGTAAGTATAAGGTCTGTTTCCAAAGCTCTTTATAAGCAAAAGTACACAATCAGTATGTACTTAAAAAGTTTCAAAGGTAAAATAATATCGTGCAGTACAATAATGTTTGACTTCAATGCATTTTTTGACACTATTGCTGCCAAGGAGGTTGTGTGATCTATACCTATAACCTTTATTTGATAAGACTGTGAGACTCTGTTCTGTTTGAACTTGCTGGAAGGGCAGGGTTCACTGACTCATTAAAAAAAAATGGTGGAATTGATAATTACTTTCAGCAACCTGAGAATATCAGTAACACGGTCTGATTTTTACGGCTGGCCTTGGAGATCAGCCCTCTGTCTGAGCACCCATCTAGCGTTGAATAATTTATGTTATTGATTAATTGACCCTACAGCAGTACATTGTATTTTCTATGATGATTGTGTGTTTGAACAGTCACTGTCCTGTAAGATTGGGTGTCTCTAAGAAGTCAGACAAAACAACCCTTGGCCTTGTTGCCTTACATTTTCTAGCATATCCAAAAGGGATTAAGACTTAGCTTGAGTATGTGGAAAAATTTCACAAACCTTAAAGAAACACTTTAACATGAGTGCCTTTGTTATCTATCTTGATGTAAGAATCAAATCATACTGACTATACAAGGTATATACAGGTAGAAAAATCAAATTTTATAGCCTTTGTGATGTTGCTAGATTATCAAACTTTTATGTTTTTTGTTTTTTTTTTTCCCAAAGGCCTAAAGTGTTGTTGTCATGCCTGCAAGAAAGTCCGCCACCAAGAGGAAGCCCGAAGCTGCTGTGGAAGCTACAGACTCCAAGAAAATAAAAGGTAAATAATTGGCCTTTTCAGGCATTTTTTTTTTTTTTTTTTTTTTTTCCTCTACGATTTAGTCATAAGAAGCTGTCCTAACACTGATTGTATTTGTTTCCCAGTTTCACATAAGAGTCATGGCAAAGAAGCAGGTCAGGTTCTCGTTCTTGGCCAAGGTGATGTTGGACAGTTGGGCTTAGGTATGGATATTGTTGAAAGGAAGAAGCCAGCCCTTGTGTCTTTACCCGAGAGTATTGTGCAAGTCATTGCTGGTGGCATGCATACAGTGTGCCTCAGTGACACCGGCCATGTAAGTGAACATCTGTCTCATTTCCACTAATAATTCTTCAACCTTTAAACGCAGTCTTGAAGTTTATCCTTTCAACCATAATGTGTTTTTCAGGTTTACACGTTTGGCTGTAATGATGAAGGGGCTCTTGGTCGTGACTCATCAGCGGAGGGATCTGAGATGACTCCAGGAAAGGTGGCACTGGAAGAGAAGGTGATCCAGGTGTCTGCAGGGGATAGCCATACAGCTGCACTCACAGAGGACGGATCTGTCTACATCTGGGGTTCCTTCAGGGTGAGTTCATGGTTTCAACCTGCTTGTGTGTTTTTTGTATGCTTAGGTGGGTTTATAAAGCCTTTCTTTTTCACACTGGCCAAGACTAAATCAGGTTAAACTAAATATAATTCATCGAGACCTAAATATTTTCCAGGGTTTTCTTGTCATGATGGTCTTAAGTGTCCAGTTTCACTTAAGCCAAACTATCTGTTCAGTGTCCTCACAATATTCCTCTTAACGATTTGAGCACAGTCATTTCCTTTCAGCCCATTTCCTTCCAGAGTTAAATGCTTTTCAGAATTATTCCTGACTGGAAGTCTTGAGAATTACACATAATATCCTGCTCCATATTTGATTTAGACACTTAAAAGCTCATCAGCCACAGCTAAACATATTAATACGTTCCATAGTCTGTCTTCTGTTCAGTAGTGTCGACAATACTGTAACATCTCCAGTGTGTAAATATGTTAGCAGTTGGCTTTACACTTGAACCCCCTATTTTCCATATTTAATTTGTATTCCTCTGGATTATAATGTGTGGGTGGAGTGATCGGCATGTCTGTCCATCTGTCCATTCATCAGTCATCTTTTCTTTCTGGAGCATAATTGGAAAAAACGTTTTTTGTTTTTTTTTCTTGTTTATTTCAACAAAGTTCCTACAACTCATTTTAATGTGTTTGAATGAAAGTGAAGTATGTCCACCATACTGCAGAATGACAATCATTCCATGTTGTACAGCAAACTAGTAGAAACTAGTCCACTCATGCTGTCAATGAGAACTGCTCCTCTTCTGTGTTTTTTACGTGCTTCTGTACGAAAGATACTTTTGCCATATTACAACCCATGACTGAAATGTGCTTGTCCGGGAAACCCGACAATATCTTTCAACATCTGTACCACAAAGACACAAAGTAAAAATATTTTTCATTGTTCTCTAACGCTAACCGCATTTCCCTTGGGATCAGTAAAGTTATTCCTAAAATGTAGTCTCATCTAGACAAATCTATCTCCCCACTTTATTGATGCTGTGTCAGTGCTAGAGATAGGTCTGGCATCCTCCACATCCTTCTGAAGTAGGAATAATGATTTTTCTATGTTATTTCACACTTTTGTTTTTTTAAAGAATTGCACTTGTCCTGGGTGGGACTGAACACAGCAGGTTTTGTAAAATAGTGTCAGGAGGGAACTTGTTTTTACAAGAGGAATGGCACTGTAGTATTAACGCAATTACATCTCTATCCATATAAAAAGGTGTGTGTGTATTTGTCAAAGCTTGTTGGAATTCTTTTATGCAGTAAGGGTAACAATAACATGCTCAAAGTGGAAAGTCTTAATTTGGCCACTAAAAGATGGAAATACCCTTATTCCAACAGAATACATCCAGTGAACCAGACTGCATAAGATGTCTAGTATCTCTGTTTCTAGTACTATGTGTCTTGTCTTCATTTACAAAACATCTGTTTGTCAAATTTTAAACTTTTAACCATCAGTTGGCTTCTTGCTTTAGTCCTTCATATGTTGAACTCATTTTTATGCTTTTTCAGGACAACAATGGTGTTATAGGTCTCCTGGAACCCCTCAAAACCTCTACTGTTCCAGTCAAAATTCCCATGACTGAACCTGTTGTGAAAATTGCATCTGGTAAGGCAATCTGTATTTAAATGCATGTGTTTTCATATTACCCTATTGTGGTATTAATTTCCAATGTTTGTAAACATTTTTAACAGGTAATGACCACCTTGCACTATTGACACTGGACGGAAATCTTTACACATCAGGCACCGCAGAGCAGGGGCAACTGGGAAGAGTACCTGAACGGTTTGCCAACAGTGGAGGCAGGCAAGGCCTCTGTAAGTTCCACAAGCGTTTACTGATTAGGGATCACTTTTTAACTGTATGCATTTCTGTGGCGTTCTAATCATCTGTCCTTTGATTTCAGGCCGTTTTCTCATTCCTCAGATGGTAAAAGTCAAAGGGAAGGTTTGCTTCACAGATGCCTTCTGTGGGGCCTATTTCACCTTTGCTGTGTCAAAAGACGGACATGTGTACGGCTTTGGACTTACCAACTATCACCAGCTGGGTTAGTACCACATGTCAGTTTGTGATAGAATTTAATTGTAGCTGATATCTGAAGTTAGGTGCTTATTTTGGGTCCTTACACCTCTTTCTTTTATTCGTCTATCCAGGCACTAAAAGCACTAAGATGTGTTTTACTCCCGTTAAACTGACATGCTTCAAAAACTCCTCCACTTCCTGGGTTGATTTCGCTGGAGGACAACATCACACAGTCTGTCTCGATGCTGAAGGTAAACAGTAACACAGTCGATTGTTAGACCATATCCGCTCCAGGGTTTGGCTGTGTGACCATAAAGTCTAATAACCATGCTCATATAGAACACCAGTAAAACGTATGTCGTCGTGGTGTTTTTTTTTTTTTTGTTTGTTTTTTAAATAAAGCTTCTCTTAAATGGGTGAAGAAGTACATTTTGTGTTTTACTTTAGAAAGTTCCCCAAGGAAGGGGTACTCCATATGTGCTTTAATTATTATTTTTTTAAACATAAAAACAATTGTGTCCCTTTTCTTTTCACCTATTAGGGCAGGTCTACAGTCTGGGCAGAGCAGACTATGGACGTCTTGGTCTAGGTGAAGGAGCTGAGGAGAAAAGCGAGCCCTCACCAGTGACTGGGATAGAGCCAGCCAGTGGAGTGGAGTGTGGAGCGTCTGTGAGCTTCGCCATCACGAGAGAAGGTGAGGAATCATGGAAAGCACAGCAGATGATTCAGTCTTCTGTGTATAAGTTGGAGTGTGATTTAATTCCAAAATATGCAGCAAATTATCACAGAAAAAGATTAGTAACAGTAAAGTTTGTTTGCCAGTTTCTTGAAAAGTGAGCTCTATCACTCATTACTGATTGTACATTAATGAAATCCTTTAAGTTTTAGAAGTTCAAAATCCAATGATGTTAATGAGTTGAATTAACGTCTTCCTTCTTGGTTTTACATTTCTGTTTTGGGGGGAAAAATGTATCACCCATGCTGTAACAAGACTACAGAATTAAACATGAAACCAATATCCATTAATGCAAACTGCTCAGACTGTATTAGTGCTCACAGTGTACTTTATGAAGTAAGTTAAAATCCTTTTGCATTTCTTATATCTATTATATTATGTATATTGTGTTTTTTATCATCTAATATGTGTAAGTTTCAGTGACATCTGGTACTAGAAGAGCACAATATAAATCACTTCATTAATTTTACAATTCAACTACCCTCAAAGTAACCCTTCTGTTTCACAGTAGGGAAATGTGACATTCATAGTCTTATTTAATTCAACTTGTTGAAGCCTGCAGAAATACTGCATATCAAGTTTGGCAACATTACATCAGTCTACTTGTAGAGTCCTGTCTTTGCTGTGTACTACCTTTGTTGTTTGCTGCAGTCAGACCAGGAAAATGCATACATGGTTCATTAAGTATAGTTGAATGTACAGTAAATAATGTTGTTTATTGCTAACCTTTATGTATTTTAGATGTAATTTTCTGAAAGTATGTTAAATATATTTGACTAGTCCTTCATTGTTTTTCCTTCTCTTGTTGCAGGCTCTGTTTACGCCTGGGGCATGGGCACCAACCTGCAGCTCGGCACCGGAGAGGAGGATGACGAGTGGAGTCCTGTGAAGATGACGGGCAAGCAGCTGGAGAACCGTGTAGTACTGATGGTGTCCAGTGGGGGGCAGCACACAGTCCTTTTGGTGAAAGACAAACAGGAGAGCTGATGGCTTTTTGAAGGCAGATAATGGTGGTGGGGGCCTCGTTCACGATGCCTAAATATGAGGAGGGGGTTTGGGCCTACTGTGATTTCCTGAGCAGAGGTGCAGGTCTGAGATTGGGTGGGGGTCAGCCGTTGCCTCTTTGAGAACTCTTCCTAGTATGGAAACATTTTTCCAGGATGTTTTCTGTAGATCATGACAAATGAGAGACTATTTTTTTAAATCTAGTTTTTGACGTTGCCTTTGAATTCTTTACATAAAAAATCATTGGTGCGATTGAAAGATTAACTATGTGGTGGTTGTGACTGTGCATGTACATAAAGAAAGTGAGAGCGCAAGCCTTTTATTGACTTCTCCAAACAGTCATTTTAACCTTTTTCTTTAAAGCAATAATTCCACTTTTCTTTTGGTTCAAAAAGGATATGTCAGTTGACTATGGTTTGTTCCACCTTGAGTGTGTACAATTGTTACGGCTGTTCAGGCATTTGGTAACATGTACTGTATCCTGCATTCTGTTGTTTTTTTCCGGTCTGAAAATAAAACATTTTAAGTTTTTAAGCCTTTTTGTTTTGTTGTGTAGTTAAAGTGTTGAACCGAACACGTCAAATACTTCATTTACTGAACTGAAACTAACCTCATTCTCTTCATTTGAAAATATCTGCGGGGTGTCCAGATTTATTCTCTGAAATATTATGAGCCAGTGAGTCGACTTTGAGGTTGGGCTTAATTGCTTTAAAACTGTTATCTAATTAAATTCATCATCCTTTTTATTATTAATGTCTTATTGTCAACAAGTTGAGTAGGGATACTTATGCCTACCTCTGAACCGAATACTATCTTTCTGTTTACTTGTACAGGATCTTATAATATTCCTACTTGAAACCTGCTTCTTCAAAAGGCAACATGAAAACCATTTTCCTTTATATCTATCTGCAATCCTTAAAGATGTCTGAAAGTTTAAGTCGGTTTTAATTAATTACTTTGAAAGTCTAGAAAGAGCTTTACAAGTGAGTGTTTAATACCTGTAAATAAATCTTGTAATGAGAAACATCCATGCCTTTAAGTTTTGATACTTAAAGCCTTGCTTCTTTTGGCATTAACTTTTTAAAATGTGATATTGTTGTGGTCCAGACTTGTTTATTTGTTGGTATCCCACCCCTGTAACAAGCAGTTAGGTCAGGTTCTGTAACCGTAAGAAGCCATTAACATCAGATCTGACACATCTTGTCATTTATTGTAATTTTTTGTTTATATAAAGGCTGAAGGGTGGGATTAAAGTGTGCTTCTAAACACTGCCCTCTTGTATTATATCTATTACAGATACAAACAACATACTGTCATAAATGTAAATTAGAAACACTTAAGGATGCAAATGATGGTAGAAGTACATGCATCAAAGCTGAGTGCTTTTGTGTTTCATCATGAGTGAAATGCACGGGGTCTTTGCAGGTCTCATCTTTCTTTCATCTGACCAAAAGGACTGAAGTATCAGGGCTGGGTCCTGTGAAAAGCCCTCATGGCCAAAAGCTTCTCAAAATGCTTTGAAATGCTAAAGAATCTTTCACAAGCAGTTAATTGATCAGAGTGAATCTCTTTTCTTGTTTATATTCCATCAATGTTTATTATTCCATGACAAAGAAGAAATGCTGAGGATACGCTGGAGACACCGTTCACCACCACACCAGCCTGCTGATCATTTCACACTTTCATCGTGGCTGCGGAAACCAAACCAATTGTTTTCTGAAACTATTAAAATGCTCTGAAGTCTCCGCCCGAACACATGCTTATTTCTTTTGTAATGTGAGCAGAACGGATGTGTGAAATATGACTGAGCTTGAAATTTCACATGTTCTTCTGTTTGCAATTTTTTGGAAACTTTTGACAGATTTTGCACTTCATTGAAGTTTTCATTATTGAAGCACAGCCAAATGTTGAAATGTTTGAGGAAATTCTACTGAGAAAAATGAGCACATTTCTGCAAACACTTTTAATTTACATTTTATTTGACAGGGACAACACATATAGGCTTTGTTACATATGAAATAGCCATTATTATAGATAAAAGAATGCAACTGATGCCATGTATAAGACTGCTACTGTAGCTCATTTGCAGACCTGGTCCCTGGTTGGTTTGTTGGATGGATGGATGGATGGATAGATAGATAGACAGACAGACAGACACAATTTAACTGGTTTCGTCAGTACATTTATTTAAAATTTGAGACCCACAACTATGGCAAAAATTGTATTGTATTTTATTCTCTTTTATTTTATTTACTTATTTTAGAAAACTCTACATATAGTATAACATTAGGTGAAATCAAAGATCTAATAAGTTATTACTCATATTTCTTTGTTTAGGTAAGAATTAAAAAGCCTTTGTTTGCTTCAAAACAAAAGACAGTTTCAAGCTGTATGTAATTTTATACCTAAATTAAATTTTTCCATCACCCTATGTGTTTTCTGATATTACGAAGCATCTGCGTTAAAAGACTTCTATTCTTTTCTTTTGCCCTTTTCAGGATTTTAAAAACAAAACCAAAAAAAAGTCAAATAATTCTAAGTTTGCTAAAATAAACGCTCACAGACAGAGATTGAACTCTTGGATAAAGGATGTTAAAAAGAGCCACCTTTGATTTCCGTTAATAGCTTCCTACCATCTTTCTCTAAATACCAGAATTTCTTTCAAATGCACAAAGGGAGATATTCATAGAGGAGTTCAACAGTGACATCCTGTGATTAATTCTTTTCACTCATAGAAAGTATAGCAGGATTTTTCATAATGCACCTGGGTCCTAATCTTCTTCTCATTATACTAATCACAGAGGAGACGTAGGAGTCGCAGACACCTGCAGCACCTCGCATTCACTAATAATGGAGGGAGTCAAATTAGTCAGTGCTCCACTCAGAGCTGTGCACCATGCTTTCATAAACTTTTGGTAACGTTTGCCTTGTGGGTGCTTTACACTAAACACCTGTAACAGTCTCATGACAGGCCATCTGATCCATGTATGAACAACAGCGTCACATCATTAAAAGCAACTCTGAAAGGCAGTTTGCATCATTTCGCTCAGACACTGCTGCTCTTGTAATTAACTTGTCATTTAAATTTTCTTTCAACGCCTTTACTCAAGTTTATCGGAAGACATCTGAAGTTCTGTGATATGCAGTTCGACAGTTTTGACAGTTTTCATCAAGTGATCCGTACTGTTTTTATTATACATTGGAGAAATACACGTCATAGACTTAGACTACATATGGAATTATCTGATTGGTCAAGCTTTTATTTTGTGAAGATGATGAAAATTACACAATTGTTTTAATGATTCCTCTGGAGACTTTTCTTGCACAACAAATATGCTAAAGGCATCTTCTTTGTTTGTTGTAATATATTCATTGCTTTAAAAAAAAAAAAAAAAGGTCATGTGGTCTGATGAGTCTAGATTGATCCTGTTGATCCTGTTCCAGAGTGATATGTTTCGTATCAGTGAGAAAAGAGGAGAATGAGGTGATTACTCATCATTCTTAGTGCCTGCAGTACAAGCCTGTGGGGGCAGTGTTATGATCTGAGGTTGCAGGTGTCAGTGCAAAAAAAAAAAAAAAATCTCATAAGCTAATTGAAAGAATGTCACAGTGAATGCCTGTCACACTCAATGCTGAAGGCTAAATATGAGAGCATGGGACTTTCTGTGAGGATCCCCAAATAGTGCTTTATTTTATTTTTTAAACTAATAATTCATATTGTCATTATATCCCCGAAACTCGGGGATATTATGTTTTCGGTGTGGCCACCGTGTCCTCCGCAGATCCTTCGTGTTAACGCGATAACTTGAAAAGTTTTTGGAGGATTTCTTCCTAATTGCACACGGGTATTGGG
>JAPTGW010000009.1:14057904-14070651 GCA_029814545.1 Apogonichthyoides opercularis
GGATGGACAAGGGAGAATAATTACAAGTTTCAATTGTTTATTCAGCATATTTATTAGTATAGACATTGCAGTAAAATACCATAATAAAATTATTTAATATATTTTAACATATATTTATCTCAGTTTATTAGATATTAGTAACCACTGTAAAAAGAGTAGCAAAATGTTTTTAAATTAACCTTAAAACTGATCATAAGTATAATATAGGTCCAATAAAAGAGGATCAAATTTATGCTTTGAATTGCACTGACAGACAAAGAATGCAAACATAAATGTATGCTGAATATACTGGCATCTAAGTATTTTAAAAACATTTTTCTAAAAAAAAAAAAAACTTGTGCTGGACACAAGAAGTAATGTTCGAGGTGACTTTACATTTATTTTTTGAGCTATGTTAACCTTCCCTTGGCCAGCCCCATCAGTTGTAGCTTTACACAAGAGTATGTGAAGTTGAGTAATTAAAATGCATTCGTCCATAATCAATTTCTTATAAAAACATTATTACAAGCAGTTATTAAAAATCAACAATTCATTAACAAAATACATTTTGTAATAAGACACCCAGAATTAGTGTTCAGCTTTTAAACAGGGGCCCTTAAACATGTACCGTAATAAGAGACATAATTTACATAATAATCTTTAAGACATCAAATGTTCTAGATAACTACAAAAATATTTGCCTATCTTTCTAACGATGATCAGCATATTCCAATATTCTCAGATAATTTATTAGTAAGACATGGGACTTTACTCACATAAATAAAGAGTTTACATGATTTGTATATAAGCCATGCAGGGTTTTGGGTCAGGCATATTTTTGAAGTAGCTGTTTATTTATTTTTTGGTTCATTAGGCCTGGTGGGGTCACACTAAGCATAAAAGCAGCAACAATTTTTGCTGAAAACACATTTTAAATATATTAAAAGGAACTTTTTTTTATAGCGTTTTCAATGTCTTAAACATCTACAGAGGTAAAATGCAACAGTAATATTAATTAAAAACAAAAACATTGGCAGGGACTGTTTTAAACCATACAGTGCATTTATCTGGTGGTCCATACTTTGTACATGCAGGACTTTTTCAGTATTTGTAGTGGGACTATTTTCACAGTGCTTATTCAGGGATGTGCAGAGTTGTTGTATGAGTAACAAATCACACAGGCGTAACCTTAATTTGTGTGTTCCCTTCTTACCACTGAGTCCCCTGAGGAGCCAGCATTAGCTACCACACAGAAACACATTACTGCCAAGGTGACTCAAACATCTGGGAATATGAATGCTGGAACTTCAGCAAGGGTAATGAGCCGGACGTCAGATTCACAACATAGTATCTCACCTGCAAAAACAGCGAAAGGCCCCTCGTAACTGCGGCAAACTCCAGGACAGCTCTGACATCCATGGTTATTGATTTGATGGACGGAATCTGGAAAAGCCGGTTTTAACAGGCCCGATCATTCCGTCTGCCACTAGACAGTAAATACTGCGCTCGTCACGTTTTCTACAAAACATAGCTATCCGAGGTTTATTTGGCAAATTAAAGACTCCACCGGTGTTTACGCCTCCGAGGTTTTGTCGAGAAGAGGCGAGGCTAAGGTTTAATATTAACGTTAATGGCTAAATGACCGTTTGTTTTCCAGCAGGTGTGATCTTTGTGTTTCGTATCCTCATCCTACTGCAGGGAGCTGGGTCCTTTGAATGGCCCTTTCACTTCCGGTGTGACCACAGACAACTTCAAAATAAAAGCTCCGTCATGCGCATTAGAAAATAATCAATTACATGGGTTAGAATTACATTATTATCCTTATTGTTCCGCACTTATTTCAAAGTGACAATATGATGACAAATATGCCGTTAGACTAAACACTTCCTGTTATGTTTAATGCATTTGCTTAAGTGTGGAATTTGCATACAAATAAAATACATAATTTACACCACCGTAGGTTTGCAAGGAACAGGTGAGTCGATGTGGAATATTTGGAGTCGTATTCACTCTGTACTTACGTTATGTTGTATAATTATCACTTCAGCTGCCAAGTATGTCTTTTTCTCCAGCAGGTGGAGAGCCACACCATCTAATGGAGGGTGTTGGAAGCTTTTCTCATACAGTGTATGATCTCATGCAAGAGGGTGCATTTCATTTTAAAGAATGAAAAACCAAGGGGAAAAAAAAGGATTTGTGCCTATAGTCACCTCATCCTGTAAAATGTATTGGCATAAACCAAGGTCAGTATTTAATGAGCACACTGAAGTGACTTTATATCTATGAAGATTGAACCCATTCAAGTTAGTAATAAAACGTAATTTCATTTTGATGCCGTTTTATAGTTAAGAGCTCCAACTTGCAAAATAGTGACTTTTACAGAAGAACAAAACCATCAAACAGCTTACGAAGATTTAATGTACATTTATTCTTACCACGTGGAACATATAGTATAAAGATTTCATACTGAATAAATGATATTCATTGAGCCAAAAAAGGGAAAGGGAGGAATTTACATGTTGTCTTAGCTACATTGTCTGAAATACAAATATGCAGAATCCATGACTGGAGAAAAATTGTCAAATGTGTACTTCATCTAGTTTATTTTTGTTGTACCAGGAGATAACAGGTTTGAGCCGTGTCTGCCATACTACGGAGCTGTGGTGAGACCAGAGGAGTGGGTCTAATCAGTGGGGACTGGAGGTAACGGATCAAACTCATGTCAGCATCCATCCCTCACCAATAACAAGTGTGAGAATAGTGACACAGACAGACAGACACAAAGGAAGTGTAATGTACAACATTATATATACACCACAGCAAAGCTGTATTTGAAGTTGAAAACCAGTCCTAAGAGGTGATTTCTTTTCATAAGGGTATTCATACAATCAAGGGATAAGAGGAGGTAAGGGTGTTGTAGGTTCTTGATACTTTGGGGAAGAAAGCCATTTTCTGTTTAACACCAAACTAAAATGACCTCAAAACTCTAGAAGAGCTGCATCATCAGCTTCTGTGTGAAACGTGTTACAGAATGCTTACACTCAAGAGCAGTACGGTACAGAAAATGTCCTACAATCTACTGCACACTGCACAGGCCTCCCCGGTGAAGATGTCTATTGACAGCATTTTATGTCAACTGTTGGGCTGACTGGTGAGAATCCAACTACAGCAACTATAACCAGTAGGCCACTTGTCAGTCTGCTTCACCTCTGAACATCAACCAGTTACAGACTCATTGTACCCTTGAGGGGAGAGCTAGGGCACACTGCGTCTCCCAAACTCACTGTAAACGAGACAGCAACTTTGGTTACAGTTTTTGTTTTTCAGCTATTTATTTATTTATTCATTTATTTATCTGTATTAAAAAGTACTTTTCCCCCAAGTGTAGAATAGTCTCCCCACTATAGTGCTCTGCATCCAGTTGGCATTCATGTTGCAAGTAGTGTCACTTCTTGGGCATTTCTCTGGGTTGTAATCCACCACAGCTCTGTGATTACCCTCCTCGAGCAAGGGCAGCCTGGGGAGGGCTCAGAGTATGGAATCTGAAGGGTTTTCATAAATTAAAAGACAGTTGCTTTCCTTGCCCTGTTACACACTCAAGCCAGGTTACCAGGGAAGAGAGGATGGGGATAAAACCCCAAAAAAGTGGAGCCATGGCTCCCTACAGCTGTCATGACTGGCCGATCAAAAAGAGTACATCACAGATAACATGAGAAACCAGTGAGTTCATAAGAGGGGACACTGAAAGGTCAAGGAGTCGGGACTCATGTAGTGTGAACTCTGAGTGGTTCTCCTCCACCTTGGCTAAGGCGTGCAGAGCCCGGGCAGCTCGCCGCATCATGTCCGGGCTTGTGGGCTCGAAGTGCATCCCCTGTAGGTGTAGTAGAGAGCTCTGGCTCTGCTGAAGCTGTGTGGCTGCCAGACTATCCTCCAGGAAGCCCAGCAAGTTACCCACACTGCCCTTCTGAACAGCAATTGCTCGTGCTGCTATAGTATCACCCTGGGCCAAGTTTGCCAATAAGACCACCGCCATCTCCCTGCAGACTGCTACTTTCCGATCTCCAATTAGCCGCACCAGGTTCCCATATAGCTTCTCCAGTCGACTAAATGGTGGAGTGGCCAAGATGAGGTCCACGTTGTTGTCTTGGATGCTGAGTTTGCTTAGCGTCTCCAGGACCAGTCTCTGAGGTGACAATGCGCTATGGTGGCCCATTGTGGGGAATGGGTCCTGAGCCTCCGCTGAAGGGCACACAGCCCAGTGGAGAAGACCATCCAAGATAGGCAAACAGATGCTCTCTGGGTAGATGGACAGGTCCAGTTGGCCTGAGATGTTCGCAAGCGTGACCAGTGTGTTCTCCCTCAGAAGCTCCAAGCAGTCCCACCACCATTCATCCCTTTGGCCCATTCCCTCGTCTGAATCCTCATCTTTTTCATAGGTGAGTGGTGCCTGCTTGCGCTCAGGGTGCCTGTGATGGAGCAGGATCAGGCGTCCCAGTAGCAGTAGTAGCCCTGGATGTTTGGACATCTCGTGGTCATTTCCTGGAACAAAGGAAAGGCTGCGGACAATATTGGAGATACAAATGCAGCGCCGGGCCAATGAATCCTGCCAATTTGCAAGTGCTATGAGTGGCCCTTCATCTTTACTATGAGGCTCATCCTCCAGAATGGTACCACTTTGCTGTGCCCGGTGGGTCAACCCACTACCTAAGAAAGGATTGGGTCTATTATTCTCCTGGTGACCTTTAGTGAGTTTTTCAACCAACTTGGCCACAGAATCAAGTTTCTTCTCCTCCTCTGTATTGAGTGGGCTGTTGGTCTTCTCTGAACCGGTCTCTTTCTCTATCTGTTTTGGCCTCTCTTCTTCATCCTGATGCTTTGTCTTCTCTTCTGTTGGCAGACAGTTTTCCCTTATCTCCTCTTCCGGAAGTCGTCTCCTCAACAAAACTGGAGGCACAGGTATTCTTTCTCGTGGTTCCAAGAAGTCTTTTCGTGGTTCAAAGTGGGTCTGGATGTGTTCTGTTGAGTCTCCACCTCCAGCACTCCAATGAAGTAACCCACTGTCAAACTCTTGCAATTTGCCATGATTATTAGATTGCCCAGCTACAAATGGGTCTTTCTTTCGTACCACCTTTAGGGGAAACTTATCAAATTTGCTGGCCTGTTTGGGTCTCTCATCAGCAGGTAAAGATTGGGGTAAGCTCGTCTGTTCAGAGGAAGAACCTTTACTCTTCCTGTCCTCATCTTCTACTTTCTCCTCCCGAGAGTCAGAGCATTGCTCTTGGTCTTTCTCCTCTTTCACACCATCTGGACCCTCCGTTTCCTCCTCTTCATCATCCTCCTCATCTTCCTCCTGCTCCATGTCCTCAGCCCGTGGTTCCTCTTCTGTGCTGTCGGAGTCTCGTTTCAAGGCCTCAGGATCAAGTAGCGTCCTCTGGCCAGGGTCTCCCACTTCATACTCCCGAAGAATGCCAAAGATTTCAATGAGGCAGCGTCTGAAATACTCAACCACCAGCTCTAGTAGACCAGGTAACTGAGAAAACATAAATACAAAACATTACTACACATGATTACTGTGTACTGCGCACTTCCAGAGAAAACCAACAAAACATTTGCTCAGTGTATTTTTCCAGTTAGCCCCAACAATTTAGAATACTTTGCCAACAGAAATGAAAAAAAATTAGTGTTTTTTTAAAGCTTTCAAGACCAAGACAAAACTATTTCTTAAACAAAGCCAAATCTGTGAACAATGAAATACCTCTGTTGTTAATTTTCAGATACCCATTGTTCAGTTATATTTTTTGCACTAGTTGGTTGTCTTGATTTGTTTTAGCGTTAGTCTTCTAAAATGTATTAGATCAGTGTTAGTTGTACTTTTACTTTCGATGCCTGTAGTAGTGCCATTTCTTAAAAGCCTAATCAAAAACATGGTCTGCAAATTAGCTATGCTAAAAGCACTATACATGTTACATTTATTTATTTATTACATGGCTAGGTTAATTTCTCCACTATGATCGGTCAAGGACAACATTCTAAAGTCTTTTCTTTCTGTATCTAGGCTTATTCAATAATAAGCTCTCTGTACATTATACCTTACACAACAATGAAACAAACAAAAACTAAAGAAAAGAAAATAATTAACAATTGCAAAGACATGAAGTTTAGTCTCACCGTGTTGAGGTCAAAGGTAGTGATACTGCCGTCATCATACAGGAGAATGTTGATGGTATCTAAGGCCCATGTACTCTCAGCTAGTAGACCAGATTTTAATGACATCATAACTCTCCAGGCCTCTGGGGTTCCTAGAAGTTACAAGATGACACAAAAACACTATTTTTAACAAGAACAAGCCAAAAAATTTAATGATTAATCTACCCAAACTGTCTCTCACAAAGATGTTCAATAACAAATTCCTTTTCAAATGCCTAGCTTATGGTCATACCGATGTCTTTCATGGTGAGTCTCCGCCGTGGTTTCAGGACAGGATGGGTAGCTTCTATAGAGCCTGGGGGAAAAGGCATGTCTCTCCGTATTAAAGGCGACTGCACTGGAGGGGGCACTATGTGAGACGCAGGCACTGGAGGGCCAGCTTTCTGCATCTTCATGACTCCGTGCATATAGGGAGATTTATTTGGTGATGTCCTGCTCTCCAAGGGGCGGGGCATGGAGGCTGGGCTAGACACCTGTGGAATGTGGTTCTGCACTCCCTGAGGGGGCTGGTAGTTGGACTGTACGGAACGAGGCATAGGCTGGCCAGGCCCTCCTGGACCGTAGGGAGGCTGTCGTGGACCCATCTGTCCTCCCCACTGGCCATCATGATTCATGCGCTGTTCTGACGGCATCATCTCCTCTGATCGGTTCATCCCAGGGTAAGTGTGACCCTGCGGTGGACCCCCAGGACCACCCTGCCGGCTGGGGTAGTTCTGATAGTTCATGTCTCGCGGTCCCTGCCACATGCCTCCTTGAGGACCCTCAGGGCCTGACTGCATCATCTGAGGGGGCATATTGGGCTGAGCATTTGGCCCTGTTGCTCCCTGCATACGTTCGCGACCAAAGGGAAAAGGAAACTGATTGCCTGGACCAGGTGGACGGCGATCAGAGCCAGGGAAAGGCCCACTGCCACCGTACTGATTGTATGACTCCTGCTGTCCTGAAGAGGGTGCAGAGGAGCCTCCTTGCTGTTGCTGCTGTTGCTGTGGTGGCTGTTGTCCACCGGGGAAGGGCGTATTGTACTCTGCTTCATGACGCTTTGCTGGAGGGTAACCGCCTTCCACAGGACGCTTGTAACTCTACAAATATACAGAAAGAAATAATTTAACATTTCACAAGAAATTACAAGACTTCATAACAATCTCTACTCATCTAAAACAAGCTATCTGCAAGTCAAAGTAAAATAAAAGCTGAAAGAGTAAAATTACTGATATCGCCAGATTCCACTGTATTTAGAATAAAGACAACGACTGTTTAATGCAGATGAATTTACCTGTTGTTGTTGTGGATACATTCCTGGCTGCTGATTTGGGTAAGAGCCAGTAGGGGGCGTTCCCTGTCCAGTATACTGATTACCATAGGAATCATGCCTGCAAACATCATGCCTCATCAGTTTGACCACTTAAGTATTATGAATGTCTCATTCATTTAAATCACAAGTAATTGTTACACATATGTCGTCAGACACACAATCAGCACTGTGGCTTAGTGTAAACAATTTACAACATTAAACAGCTATGTCATGATTGAGTAATCGTGATTTCCATGCAAACTTCACCACATCCACCATTAGAGTTTTAAACTACAGTTGTGAAGCTGTGAATATAGAGTGAACTTGAAATAATTATCTGAAATACATGAATAACAACCACATAATTGATCTACATTGATCCATCAATATCAAAGGGTGACAAATGAATTAACTAAATGCAGTTTTGTATTCACCTCTTCATTCAAGCATTCAATTTCTGAGGATTTTTAGGATCAGATATTTTAAATACATTTTCCTATTTTACAAAGGTTTCCAGTGACAGTAGATTAAACTTCAGGAACCTTGCTAAGTGAACTGACCGTGGCTGCTGTGGTGGGAAGCGATTTGGCGAATACATCCCCGTGTCGGCATTGGCAGGCATCATAGGGTTTGGCTGAGGAGCACCGGATCCCATATTGCCCTCTGGGCCCATTCCTTGCTCCGATCTGGAAAAATCAGGAAAAAACAGAGATATATTTATCATTTGTTGCAAACATAGAAATTAAACTTGTGCTAGGACAAAAACAAGTTCACAAGTTCCATAGGAATACTCGAGTGGACAATTGAGAGATTTTTTTCAGTGTAGTAAACATCTGATGTATGAAACCTATCCCATGGTTAAAGTACACAAAATAACTCACAAAGACATGACTTAAACAAAAATATGTACCAGTTCAACCGTATGTAGCTTCTGAAAACTGACACCATGTATTTGATTACCATTTCATCACAAAACCTTGACATTACATATTATAAATACTCAACTGATGTAAGTAAGTAGCATTGATTGTATTAAGAGTTGAATCAATTTCTGAAGTGTTTTATGTAGAAACATGGGTTTGCACCACTAAGCTCCTAGTCAAGACACATTTAATATTTGTAGCAGTGTTAAGTGACTTTGGAAATCCCTGTCTTACCTCCTGTCATAGCCTGGTCCATAAGGATACTGCTGTCTGGGCCCCATTGGCATCGAGCCCATGGCCCCCGGCGGTCCTCTGTTGAATGGAGGCTGCTGTTGTTGCTGTGGTTGTTGTTGTGGTTGCTGCTGCTGCTGGTCACCAACTCCACTGTTTGGGCCCTGATTAGCTGGTAGAAACTGCTCCCCAACTGAAAATGCATGCAAAATTAACCTCATAAGCGATAATATGAACACACTGTGACACAAATTGCTATTTAGTGGTAATAGAATGAAGAAAAGATGAGGGATTCAGCTCTTGTTCACCTTTGCGCATGTTGCTGAAGGGGTCCTTGTTGGGTTCATAACTTCCCATGCGCCCTTGCATGTCTGGGGTGTTTATGCCAGACTGATAGGCAGAGTTGGGGGTCATGTTCCTCCGAGGGAAAGCGGGGTCATTACCTTCAGAAAAGGGGTCTTGCAAGTTAACACTGCTCCTAGAACAGAAGCGAAGTCAAGGGGGAGGGGTGGATATTAAGAGACAAGAGGGAGAGGTGGCAGAAGGATAGGCAAAAAGAAATTAGGTTCTGTTATATTTTTTCAAAACTAAATGAAATGATGAATGACTACTGGTCAAGCTTGCATAGATGAGACTCACCTGGCCCCAGGGGGCATTGAGGGGATCTGTGAGTGAGGAGTGGAGGCTGGGGTGGGAGGTTTTAGGTCTCCCCCCTCAGCCATTGAGCTGCTGGTGGACTGGGGTGTCTGAGGACCCTGCAGAGAGCCTGACCCAGCTGTGGAGCATAGGGACGCTTCAGTGAAATAGAGAGAGGAGCAGACAGATAGAGTACATGATTTTAATGACAATCAAGGCAAAGAAGGAAAAGTTATGCATTTTCTGTTGCGTATGAATTGGAGCAGAATATTTCAAATTACAGCAGGTGTGAGACACTAACCTGGAGAAGGTGGCTGGACTTTAGCAGCTTGATTCTTTTTGTTGTCTGAAAAAATCTCAGGAGGGGGGTCCTCACCACGCTCAATTTTGCACTCAAAGGCATAAAGACACTGGATATACTGTTTCTTCAAAGAACTGGCAGCACTGCTCGATGTGCCCACATTCAGGGAAGTAGCCAGATCACGCCATTTCTTATTCTTATTGACCTGAAGACAGAGTGTAAGTACATTTCAAGAAACAAATTTAACATAAAATTCAATAGAAGGCTATACTGAACGATGTATTCACCTGCGTCATGCCTCCAATCTCCTTGACTGACATATACAGCCGAAAGAGGTCGAGTGGTTTGCGTCCTACAGCTGGGAGGTTGGTCATGCCCATGGCTTTCTCTTCAATGAAGGCCAAATAACGGTCCACCCACATCTTCCTGTCTGGCTCTGGTCCTAACTCATACAGCCGTGTTATCTTTTCACTGGTTGTAGTTGATGAATTTGACTTCTGTTTCATACAAGAGAAATGAGGAACAAACTTCAAAAATAAACATACTGGACATTGTAGTCACTAAATTAAGACATAGGTATTTAAAATAAAGATAATACAACATAGCAGACAGGTTACCTTTGATTTGGGCTCTGGTTTTGACGTTACAGTCCCATCCACTTTGTTATTCATTTTATTGTTCATCTCTGGACTTGGGGCCATACCTAGTCATAGTAATACAAAGAGAATAAGAATTGAAACAAATTTTCCACATTAAAAAGAGGCACTGCAACCATGTATGTGCAACT
Source organism: Apogonichthyoides opercularis (assembly GCA_029814545.1). Lineage (NCBI taxonomy): Eukaryota > Metazoa > Chordata > Actinopteri > Kurtiformes > Apogonidae > Apogonichthyoides > Apogonichthyoides opercularis. The sequence goes on from JAPTGW010000009.1 coordinate 14,068,260, forward strand.
TACCACTTGAATTATTAGCCATGTTTGGCCCCAGGGGATAAGGGGATCCACCTTGAGTGTTCATCATTCCAGGCATGTTGTTCATAGGACCATAGGGCGGACCAGAGCTCATCATGCCCGGAGACATGTTGGGATAACCTGGCATTCTGAAGGGAGAATTGGACATCATAAGCATCTAGTGTCCACATTAGTCACAAAGTACTGTGCAGCTATCTAGTTTAACGTGAGAAACCGAATTTACTAAAAGAAGGATTCACTCTAAACTAACCTGTTGTGCATGGCGTTAGAGGCAGGGTGCTGCATGACTGCAGGGTCCTGGGGCTTTCTGTTCATGCCTGGAGGAGGACACATCCCTGAGCCTACCTGGGGTGGCATGTTGCCCATGTTTGGAGGCATGTTGGGGCCCATGTTTGGACCCATATTGGGGCCATATGGACGTGCCCCCATTTGATTTGGAGGCATCCTTCCAGGAGGCATGCCAGCATATGGTGGCCCCCCACCTTGTCCTGCCATGGGGTTCATTGGGCCCATACCTGGTCCAGGGTAGTTAGCATTGGGCATATTGCCATATCCAGGTTGTCGTGGATAACCTTAAAATAACAATAAAAAGGTTAAGTTAAATAAATCACTAACTCTAAGCTGGTTTGTGGGGAGAAAAATAAAATTGAATCACTGCAATACCTAAAACTTTATTTGTATTAAATATAACTGGTAAGTTAATTTGTTGATTGTAATCTTTTATTATAAAAGCTATGTGTGGCAGACTTTTCCCCCACTGTCCTAGCAGTGAAAGCTATGCACCCTGAGCAACAAGCCTTCGTCACAGTCTCAGCTCTACTGACAGGAGGCTCTGCTACGTCAGCTGACTCTCTGCTACACAGCTATAAATAGCCGCAACAGAGTCAGAGGGAGGGACCAGCGATAGCATGGTATTCCTATGAGGCCAGGAGATATATTCCATAACTTTGTCTAAAGGGAAATATTTGTGAACTGGGAAAACAAAATGAAGCATCCACTATGAAATAAAAAAAAAAACTTAAGATCATGAACATTTGCTTATATTCTCCTGTACTTCAATCTTTTCACGTCAGTAGAACTTCATTTAAAACTGGGCCAATGTAAAAATACGCACCTTGGGGGCCATACTGTCCTCCCTGTTGTCCGTAGCCCATTGAATTGTTTTGCTGATATGGACCCATACTAGGATGCATCTGTCCTCCCGAGGACTGGCGTGGTGACAGTGCAGAAGCTGACTGAGGGGAGCCGTAGGGGGGCATCTGAGGGTTTCTCTGCATAAAAGCTAATGCAGGACAAAAGAAAGTGATGAGACTCGGATACAGTGAACACGCTGTATGTAAAAACTTAACACTTTGACTGTTGTGTACCTCTATCCTGGGCCATGGGAGATGGGCTCATTCCAGGGTGTAAGCTCCCATCTGACTGCACACTTGATGGTCTAGGAGGCATCTGGGTACCTGAACAGTAGAATTCAAGTTAAATTAGTGTGAGCTAGAAATAAAAGCAAAAGCACTTGCGTCACAAGTTAAAAAAACAAAACACACGAGTTATTTTCAAATGTGTGTCTAGTTTGTTGCCTCACAGACAATGCTTTAAAGAAGAGAATTACATCGCCATCATAGAAACTAACAGAGCATTGACCTCTCTTTTTAAACACACAAGTAAACACTGGTTATAACATCACAAAACCTAGAATATTTTGAGTGGATGTACTCTAGTTCATTGGAAAGTAGAAATGAACATCTTTTTCCTACACTAAAAAAAAAAATGTGTTCATTTAATAATACTACACTGAAGAATGGACAAAAACATGTCATGTCCTACTTTAACACACCTGTAAAAACTCTATGATAATTTGAGAAATTATTTTACACTTAGAAGAAAATCAACACAGATATTGTGATGGTTGGTATTTGATTAGACTTTTGGACAAATGTGTTGCATAAATAGGCAGGTAAAAATGTTATGTCACTGGGGAACATCTTTGATGCTACTGTACAACTGAGGTAGAGTGGAGTAGCCATAAAAACAAAACTTTAAAACAGGGTTAAACAATGAGATACTGAAAATACACTACTGTCCATGTGCTTTCTGATTGAATTCTTATTCTTCAGAAATATAAATAAATACATTGAAGAAGTGGGAATTTATTTTTTTCCTTGAACTGCAAAAGCAACACAAAGAAGCTGTGATGACCAAAAGCAGAAGACATAGGATGGCCATGGTTCAGGTGGTAGAACGGGTCGTCCAATGACTGAGAGGTTGGCGGTTCGAATCCCGCTCTGTCCCAGTCAGTTCATTGTGTCCTTGGGCAAGACACTTCACCCTCCTTGCCTCCAGTGCCACTCACACTGGTGTATGAATGCATATAAAT
>JAPTGW010000009.1:14129556-14139620 GCA_029814545.1 Apogonichthyoides opercularis
ACATATTTATTTCCTTATTTTGGTCTGGTTTAATGCTTTTGCATAATTTCGTCAGGTATATGTTTACCTATGTTTTGTATTTCCTGGACATTGGACATGCAGTTTTGCACTTGGTTTCGTATTCATTTTGTATTATCTTTGGATGTATTTAGTTTTGTTTGTCTGACTTTATACAGTATGACTTCATAGCTAGTTGTGTTTCGTTAACCATTAAGGCTATTATTATTTAGAAGGGGGCAGGAAATATAAGATTTTCTTCATCCTCCTTTTCGAGCATGGGTGTGTACATGTTTGTTTGCTTGGTGATTATTGAATATTTTGTTCATGAGATGCACAGCCATGGGTGAAATAAATAAATAAATGAAATGAATTTTGCACCATAACCTGATGCTGAACTGGAACTATTAATTCAGACTAAAATTTTGTTTTTTTGTCTTAGACTTCTCTTTAACATACTTAGCCACTAAGTTTTTAGTTTTTTCCTGCATATGTATATTGATTCACAATATTGATTATCTGTCTCCTGATCAGAGCCACATTGGTCTACATTTGGTGCCTACATTCCTGCAGTATAATATAGAATATGGTGTGATTAATGTGCAGTAAATAGTGTATTACTTTGTATTGTTCATCTCCTTCCATGACGTTACTCATTAAATGGCCAACAGTGCCACCTAAAGTTCATCAAGTGAACTTGTAACATAAGGATTATTTCCCTGTATGCACTTTATTAAAACTCACTGGGTATCCCTATGAGATAAAGCGTACATATAGATGGGTGAAAAATTACAGGAAATACATGATTGTTGTGGTCTTTTTCAAAAATGAGAGTGTCACCATCCACAGGCCATGAGAAGTCACTGAACAGTTTGATGAGAGTGACAGTCATGTAAATCATATGTTATGGCAGTTGCAGTCACAAGAACTCAACATCATGCTGTATGGGGCATTTATATACTGTATGGGAGACAAACATGTTAAACGGTGTACTTCACCACAAAGATGTGGAAACATCTTTTGGAAGAACTGTGTTCATTATACCTGGGTTCACAGACTGTAGAATCAATACCAAGAAAAACTGAAGCTGTTCGAGCAATATACGATGGTAAAACACCTTAATAAGAAACTTTATTTTTTCCTCATTAGTCACTCGTCTGTATTTTGCCTGTAATATACAGTTTAGTAGCATTGCATGAAGAATAGGCGAGGCAGAGTGAAGTTACTTCGCAGCACAGTACATTGTACACAGAGCATTTACAGTGTTGCACAAGTTACTCTAAGTTGAGTTTCATGTGTTCAACAGATGACACATGTTTTAAAAGGGCAGTAAATGCATTCAAACAACACGATCAGAGTAAAAGAGAAAAATTCGTCTAACAACACATCATTCTACTAAACAATCATTCTTACCTTTACAGAGAATATGTTTGCTGCATGACCTGTGTGCATAGTTGTAAGCTTTTTGTGTCTGAATGGATCCCAGATGATGGCATGTTGATCATCTGAGCCTGAGGCCAGAAGACTGAAAAAAGAAACACCAGGACAAGTCAAGCAACACATGTTGAGGGCTTTCACTTCTACACTCATTTTAAATCATACACTGTGAAACACTGTGAAGAATCTAATAGCCTTCTAATTGTGTGTATCTACATAATATAATCCAGTTTACATTGCACTGTAAATTTACATGCCTCAGATAACCATATTAGCCATTAAATAGGTTGAAAGAATAGCATAACGTCTTAATTTTGACATATAGCTGAAGATAGCAGGTCTCCATTATACAGTATATGTAAAGTACCAAGGGAAAATACTTCTGACATAGTCTCTTTGTTATACTGTATACATAAAGCTGTTTAACCCAGCCACCATTCCTAGGACAGAAAATATAACTTAAAATAAGGATAAATCTTAAAGACTTACTCTCCACGTTCGTTCCACTCCAAACAGTTCACACAGCCAGTATGGCCCTTTTAAAACAGACACATATATAAGCTATGTAATGACTATCAATAGAGCAAACCAACAACATTCACAAATATCCACTGTCTTCACTTCTGCTATTTTCAGTACACCTTACCACCTCCATGCTTGCTGTCTCACCTGAAGCTCAGCCTCTAGTCCAAGCCTCTTGATAAAGGGATCAGTCACATGATAGATCCTCTGGAAACCTGATGCTCGCTTGTCCTAAAACAGGAATTGAAGTAGGCATTAGGCTTGTAAAAGAATAGTATACAAACACCTTTTTTCTAGGTTAATGTAAATGAACTAGTTCTGACTTAAATGCATCAGATAAAAACAGCTGATGAGATGCTTTGGTATCTGTTTACTTACCCTAATCTGCCTGTGCAGAATATCTCTGGTGATGTTGACAGTAGTCATGGTCTCTCCACAAAACATAAATTAGGGTTTTAGCTGGAGGATCCAGGGGTCAAAGCTCAGATGACATTTATTCTGTTTCTCGAGAATGAGCTATAAAAAAACCATAAACAAGACGTAGGCAGTGCACGACAAGTACTGAACTATAAATTTACATTAGTTTAGTATCAGTTTAAGGGAAGGCCAGGGTTGTTAGTACGCACTGAGGGTTGTTTACAAAGAGCTGTACATGATGATTTCATTTTATGCTAGCTGGTCTTCAGGGTTTTCTCATTTCAGCCGAACAAACTGGGTTTGCTCAGGGCAGGATAACGTTACTCCAGTTCATTAGCTAGTGCTAGTTAGCTAATATAAGCTGGCTTCAGCGGCTCTGTCAGATCTAAATCTTCTCACTGGTCTATAAAACAGTGCCAATTATTTTAACTTTAAGGCGCTGGGAGTCCGCTAGAAAGATCAACCACCAATACATCGGGCCTTTTAAAGAGCTGTCGTTCACCAAGTAGCTGGCGTTAGCGTATTTGCGTTTACCTTGCTAGCTAAACAAAACGTCCACTTCACGTAACGTTAACATTTACAGCCCTCTAATTATAATTTACCACTGAGGACGGAGTCTCACCAATTTCCTTGAGGCAAAAAGGCGTCTGTCATGAGATGTCCATTTAATAAACGTGATAAATCACACTCTCTGTGAGTTTGTTGACAGGAATCTCGCTAATACCTTCTCTGACTTGAACACAACCCTCCTCCCACTGCACAGCGTATCACGCAACTTTGTTCCGCTGCTAAACACGCAAAACATTTCCGCTCTACGTTCATTTCAAAATAAAAAGCATTGTGTCTGCATCAACACCGCTACAACTGCAATTTATTAATGCAATGTTGTCAACTTGTCCATATATTTTTAATTAACAATTTTAATAATACCACAATGACTCAATTATATTTGTATATTTTCTTTTCATTACATCTTTATGCATTTGTGTTTTGTACTATTTTTGTCTATTCTTTATCTATTGCTTAAGCTGATTGTTCCTATTTTATTATACGTATTCCTATTATTATTAATGCAGAACATGTATTGCCTTTAAACGTTTGTCTTGAACTATACTAAAATACAACATTTCTATATTAGTTTAGGCATTTACAAATCGTCAAATATAAATAATGAACTTTTTAAAGAGTCAGCACGACATTTATTAAAGTAAAAGTGTTATATGTGTTCAGAATTAATTAATATATGAATATTAATCCAGAGATGTATTTAATGAGTGAATCTAAAATATAATGCTTCTTTAAGATAATATGCTATTTTTGCGATCATGTTATTCCTAACTATGTATATTATCTAATTACCATCCCAGTTTATGGCATAAATGAAGTAAACGTTTTCAATTCTTTATTCTGTATATTCTCTTTGTTTTCAGTGAAAGAATGCATTGATACCCATGCCATCTGCCACACTTCCCACACATTAGGCAATAATATAAATATACATTAAAGATACCTCTGACATACTGGGTATAAATAATGTGTCAGCATTTGCGCTATTTTCTCTTTTTTGTCATCCAACCCTCTTCTGTTAGTGTGATGCAACGCTGATAAGTGAAAAGCAGAAGTTTGAAATGGGACAAATGCAATATACTTTGAGATTATACGGACGATACAGGCCTCTACAACGACAAAAATATATGTCTTGTATTTTACTTGCAACATGGACCTAACATGATATTCATATTCAGTGTTAGATCAATTTTATTTCAATTTATTAAGCCAGGTAAAACCTTACAAAAGTGTAATTTTCTTAATCTAGCCATTTTAACGCATCGTGATGGGGTTCATTTGTTTTAAATTATTGTAATTAAATTTGGTCACATGACATACGAACCCGGTCGTCTTTATTCCTACCAATGGTAATATATCTTATCGCTTTAAGTATATAGCTATTTAAACTTTGAGGGTGTGGCATACATTTTTACACATCGCTAAACCACATAATTGCTGTACTTCTCAGACATAAAATCTTCGACCGTTTTGCTGACAACGCGGTTCAACGTTGTTCGTCGGGCGGCGCTGTGACACAGAACAAACAGCCTTTGTGTCTTTGATGGGTTGTCTGCCATCAGCAAGGATCAGTTGGCTAGCGGAACAACAGCAGCAGCGGATGGTACAGATTCGGCTTCGGTCGCCAGCCTGAAACCGAGATTTGTTACCGCACTGTGTGTTTCTGTGGAGCAAAAGGTAAAGAAATATTTTTTGCATCACGGATAGCTAATTGGGCAAGGTACATTCAACCACAGAAGTGAACAATGATTTTAAACGTTCACAGCAAGTTAACTTGCTAAGCAAACGGCAACGTAGCTTTAGCTGTTAGCTAGCTAGCTTGTTAGTCGGAAACGGATTTGTAATGGATTAGCTTACATGGTTAACGGTGCAGGGCATCGTAGTACCAAAAAAAAAAAAGCCTGTGTAACTGAACATGAACACATACAGACGTTATCGCATGTTTTAAGCCTAGACTCATATACTTATAATTGTTTAGTCTAACAGAATTTTATGAACTCGTTACATATTAAATTAAGCGATTAGTCACGGTAGCTGATAGCTTGGGTTGGCTATTTAAGCTCCAGCGAGTCATTTCCTTTATGAATTAGCCTGTGAAGAGGATTAGTTTTTCTGCATCACGCAGGAGTACATGATGTTACACTGCATGCATCCTTCACTAATCTTTATTGTTGCTATTCAAGATGTATTACTTCCGGCGTGCCTTTAAAGATATACATGTTTTAACCGATTATGTAATGGTACAACATGTGCTCATGTTGTTATTCTTGTTGTACTCGGGGAAGTCTGTCGAGGTTGTTGACGTCTGTGAAGAGACAAACAAGTTTGATTGGCGAATAAGTCATCCATGAACTAACAGCTAACAACTTTCATGATACAGGAAACTTGGTGTCGGCTTCTTCACAGTCAGGTTTATTCACTTCTTCAGAAGAGAGCACAATAAATTCTTACATAAACATTTGACTGTAAAGCAAAGTCAAATGAAGGAATTTGACTTGTGATAAGTGCTATGATAGTATTTTAAATAATGTTCATGTTTCTCTTGAGTGTTATATATTAATAAATTTTTTTTCCTTATTAGGTGGCATAGTTTTATATGGAATGACAACCTCTCGGAGATGTATTGAATCCAAACCAGCAGGTAAGAAAAGATCTTGCTATAATGGTACACAGCATATCCTCTTGAGACCCAGCAATGCATTTTTGTCCTCTGTAAGGGACAAAAATTTCACAGCTTTTTCTTAAAAACAAACAAAAAACACTGTCTGCTGCAAAGGGTGTTTCATAATTAAGCAAAAAGCTGTTGCATTCTGCTGTTTCCAATCAGGACAATTATTTAATGTAAAATAACCAAAACCTTTACTTTCCTAGGTTTCTGGAGGATATGTACAGCAGGGTTTGTGTAATCTGTAGTATGACTCCATTGTTCTGTGTCTCAAATACACTTCAGCTCGGTTTGCTGACATGGAGTGGCAGACGCCAGCTGTGTCAGAGAAGTTCCAAAGCCGCTTTGGCCACCGGCCTGGAACATCGGACAGTGGGGACACTGGTCTAGGCACCTCGGCATCTGACAGCACAGAAGGTGATGACTCTTGCTTGTTCTTCCCCTGCATGAAGTATTGTGTAACACTGTTTTGAAGTCTGGCATGTTGGTGGAACAGTGGAGCTCGCATTTTCACTCTTTTTCACAAAAGAGGACTTGATAGTTTAATAGTTATTACATTGAAATCATGTTCTGGACTGTAAATCTATGTTCCACAATATGTTTTTTATTAAATATTCAAGCTTTTCTGTGGACATTTAAGATGTCTTTGAAAATTGAGAAGACAGACTATAATCTGTGCTTGAATGTTGTGAGTGGCTGTGCGCATTATATTCACCCTAACCCCTTGCACTGTGGTGTGGCTGAGAGGACCTCACATTTGTGTTGTGTATTGGTATTTATAGAGTGAGAGAAATGCTCATGATCCACTTTGGGTTCTCTACAGATTTGCAGAGGTAGATTAAAGTCCAGGCCAAATATGCCCTGAGGCTTATGCTATGCTCCTCTGGTGTTATGGCTAATTGGGAACATGGGGCAGGGGATACCAGGACTAGAAAATGAAATGGAAATTGAAGCCTTGTTCCAGTGTGAAATGCTTCAGTCACAGACTTCAAGAGTATTTTAATAAATGGGGATGTTCTCCAGGCTGTTTTTGTCATATACAGTGTTTGCCAACAAGCATTTAAGAGCTTGTAAGATGTTTACAAGCAGTGAAGAAGAGTGTACTTCAGCAAATAGAAACATCTTATTAGATACTTGGAAACGATACATCATTAGGTTTGCATGATATGCTCTAACTGTGATTATGTTGTATGATATTGTGTTGTCGATGTGATGTATTAATGCTGTTCAATTTATGACTCAAAGTAATCCTTACAATCCTCAGTTGTTTGTGTTGTTGAGTACACTACTGGTGCTGGCACTGCTTTGTCTGGGCACTTAAACTGACAGCAGTGCTTAGCAACATAACAATTAACCCCATATTTAGCCTCAATAACGACCCGTTGCAGATTACAAAGCATACATATTATAAACACAACTTGTAAACCCTCAGGCTTTTTAATTAAATACAAAATAGATATGGCTTTTTAATGTGTTTTGTGTTTATCAAAGTATTCTGTTTTAAATCTGTGGCTAGTTGGGTTTTTTTATACATTGTGGCAACAGAAACGTCTTAAGCAGAATATTTCCTAAATGTCTGCTCAACAGTGTAGTTAAGACTTGTTCTGGCCAGTCTTGAATCGGTCGAGCCTTTAGGCTTGTGTTCAGCTTGAAAGCTTCATCTTGTTTCCATAAGTATTTTCTAAAATCTAATCATTATTCCTTTTGTAATTAAAAGGAGTTTGTTATTGTTCATGTCTGAGCAAGAATAAAATGTCCCGTTCTCTCTTTGACTTTGGATGTACATGTGTGTGATGTGTGGAAGAGTGGGAGGAGGCAAGGTGCTTAAATAAGCGGCTCCCACAGATCACTCTGTAACTTGAGAGGTGGACTATAAATACCCCTAACCTTTCCTGTGTGTGCCTGTTTGTGTGTGTGTGTTTGCTCAGAGCTTGGTACAGGCTGGTTTTGGGTGTTTGAGGACAATACAGCTTTGGGCACAGGGCCTGCCTGCTGCGCTGCTGTCAGTCTTAGCTTCAGAGTTTGACTCGTTGCTGCTCAGAAATGCACACAGCGGTCTTCTGTTTTGATTCGAAGTGTCCAGTGGGTCTCATAAAAAATGCCACACCCAATAATATGTCTCTTGCGTTGGAGTGAATTCCACGTTTCCAGACTTCAGCAGGTCTTTCAGGTTGGTAAAGCTGTTGAAATCGGAGTTATGTAACTTCGTTGGCTTGTGAAGATGTCTGTAGGTTGGCTGTAGTGATCTTTATGTTTTCCTGCAGCTGGGGCGCTGAGGTTTCCAAATGCAGACACCTATCATTATTGTGCATGCTTTATAGAGTGGATTGGGTGTGTACTTTAGAAGCTGAGGGTTCTTATCTGTATTTCGTTGAAGTGATTTAAGGATTCTGCTAATTAAAATGTCTAAATGTTAATCAACAGCTCTACTATAGCTTTATTTTCAGCTAATCATGACTAACAGCAGTCATAATAATAGTAATAATTTGATAACAATAATACAACTAACAACATTATATCAAACATTTCATCCAAAGTTTGAATTCTGTGCCATAGCTGAAGTATAGATTTAAAAGTCCTCACTATATCAAGCCTGTTAGACAGTTAATTCTTCCAGTGGTGACACCTCATCATCAAACTAGGCCACCCATAAACCCTGCTGCATCTACTTTGTATCACTGACTCAAAATAGAGAAAATGGCCTACAGCACTGCTCCAGATATTCTGCACTGATTTAATGAGGCTTATTTGTATGTAAAATAGTGAGAACTATTAATAATTACCATTTCTTTTTAAAAATTCTTTACAGATTTCTGCAGTTCCAGCAGCAGCCCCTCTTTTCAGCCTATCCGCAGTCAGATCCCCATACCCACTGCACATGTCATGCCATCCACGGCCGGAGCCCCGGCCTCTAAATCCCAGCCATGTGCCCATGAGGAGTCCCTATCCTCTGTGGAGGCACACAGGTTTTCTTCTGGCTCTCGAACCCCGAGTGGCTCTACCTCAAAGTCTTCGTCTCTCTCCAAATCTGCATCTTCACCCAACTTGGATGCACAGACTAGTGTGGCAGGTGATCTTGTGGGGCCAAAGCCGGATTGCCTGAGCCGTTACAGGAGTCTTGTCAATGGGCTGGACCACTCACTTTTCCCTATGGATCACACACGGGTGGATGAGGGCCAGAGGTTTGACACGCCTGCTGTGGAGCCTACACTAAATCAGTCTGCCCTGCTGGGGGGGTTATGTCCTGATGTCAGATTCCGGTTACAGGCGACAGGGATTAGAGACGCCCCAGACTGTATGTCGGAGGCATACAGAGGAGGCATGGAGCACAGCTATAAGGTTTTGCCTGAAGCAAGGCCTGGCATTCCTGGCACAGCAGAGCCCTCTAATCAGAGAGTCAGTCAGCCTGGTGGAGCCGGATCTCCTGGCGTTTATACAAGTCCTCTGAGCCTTCAGACACAGGCTCTGCTCAGGGAGCATTCAAGCTCCAAGGGTTATGACCCACTGCGGCAGGACAGATGTAGTGACCTCTCCAGCTGGCAGCAACAACAGCAGCATAAGCAGCAACTGGAGAGTTTACGTTTACAAGTGGAACAAATGCAGGTAAGCATTTATTCAAAACAGGAAGCTACACTAGAGACACAATAGAGGTGAAGAAGTAAACTGGTGACTGCTGTGATTTTTAGTTGCTTACAACGGTGTTTTTGTGTGATACACAGTTTGCACTGATGTCACTTTTTCACATGATGGTACCTCTGGGTGAAAAACAAAGTTGCTTTGAATGTTATGAATAGGGTGGGGTGTACATTGAAAGGAAAACAAGTGAGAGGTCAGCAGGCTGGATATGCTGGAATGAGGCCAGTTTTCCAACTCAAACATAGAAACATTGGAAAAAAAACATACACCAAAGAAAACAAAACAAATCAGCAAAACATATGGAATCCCCAAAGAATTTTCTGGTATCTGTTATTGAGTTTCTAGAAACTGATTATGGGTGGATGTTCACATATATACTGTGAACAACTGTGATTCAAAAACAAAATTCAATTTGACTCTGTTTTCTTTAGTTATGATGCTCTTTACATATTCCCATGTAAAGGCAGGATTATCTGTTAAAGTTGTGCGAGTGTGGCATTCATTCATTCATAGATAGATTTTTTTTTTAGAGCACATTAATGTTTGGCAGTGCCTTCAGTGTATGTTGAAGAAAGACCTAAAATAGTGAGTGAGGTGGAATTACATTCGTGTCTAAAGACAGATTGGCACTACTTGATATTCACGAGGTTTTATTCATTCCCCTGTTGAGGATTGTACTGTTGCACTGTTAATGTTTGATGACTCAGAATGAATAATTAGTTATCCCTTTGCAAATAAATGAATTTAGTAGTGGTTATCAAATAACAGCAAAGACTTAAGTTATTCGTCATCATAAAGGAGAATAGTGTGATGAAGATGAGAC
>JAPTGW010000009.1:14249529-14260896 GCA_029814545.1 Apogonichthyoides opercularis
AAGAATTCAGACCCAAGCAGAGCATTTACAGTTTATGTAGACCACAGAGAAATGTTCTAAAATGCATAATTCCATTTCAAAAAGCAAAATGTGTCTCCTTTAAATATCCTCAATCGAACAATCTGACTGAGGACACATTAAGGCACAGACATTGTTTGCAAGTTGTTTCCATGGCTAACAAAAATAAATATTCTATGTAATATTCTTCTTTACATGCAGTCATGTATCCTCTGATTAAAAAGAGAAAATGCTCCACCGGTGGCAGATGTTCCACTGTGTGAACTCAGCCACTCTTGCGCTACATATGGAAAAGGTTACTGTTGGTATTTTCTCATCCTCATCCACTCATAATGTTTAACAGCATTTAAAGCATCCATCTCTAGCAGAGAGGATGTTTGTCTGTACTTCAGTTGACCATATACAGGGTTTCAGTCTGCAATACAACATGCAAATTAAGTGTATTTTCAAAATGTGCAGTATCAATGTCGAGAGAATCCTCACAAAACCAAGATAATATCAGCATATCCAACATGTCTTTATCGCAAAATTGTCCTTTTGAAAAAAAAACAAAAAAAACAGCCAAATTGAGAATATCCAGAGTGTGCTGTTTACATTGCACAACAAATTCAGAATATTGTCATATACATAATAGAGTGTGTGTGCGTGCGTGCGTGCATGTGTGTGTGTGTGTGTGTGTGTGTGTAAATATACTCTTGACTTGACTTGAAATGCCTATAAACAGTAAAGTAAGATTAATTAGGTGATTATTAACTGCTGCTTGTGTCTAAGTTGTGGTCTGTGCTTGGTGAGCTGAAGACAAGTGTCCACTTCAGTGGACGATAAAGACCTGTTCTGTTCTAAATTTGGGGATTTTTCCATCCCGTCTCTTGCAGGTAATGAGCCAGTGGCACTGAACGGTGGTCGGCTTGAGGTGACGTTTGAGAAAATGAGCAAATCCAAGCACAACGGACTGGATCCCCAAGAGGTGGTGCAGCAGTATGGTGTGGACACAACACGACTTTATATCCTGTACGCCGCACCACCTGAACAGGACATCCTCTGGAACGTCAAGAGTGAGTCAACACCACTGATGATGCACAAGTTATAATCAAACTCCATAAAGTTGGTTAGTGTTGTCTATTGTGCCTTGATTGTTTGGTTAATTATTACAGTTATGATCTAGTTCTACTAAAGAACACTGTAAGATACAACCCTAATATAAATATGTTACAAATATTCTATAACATATACCAAAACATAACTAAATTGTCTCGTATTAACTAAAAGAATCTGCCAGTGAGGTAAGCAACTTTTGACTTATTAAAACTGGAATAAAAGGCTGGACACTGGAAGACCATAATGCATCTAGAGGACCAAAAATGTAAGCAGGTTGTGCTAAAAAAAAAAAACTTTAAATGAGAGCGCTTTTCCAATGTAGAACATAATTGACACAATTATTTTTCTTTTAAGAAAAAAATGAGACCAATTTCAAATAACAGGACTGTTTTATTTTCATGAAATTGCTTTTTTATTGTGTGTTTTCTGAAACCTGTTTTCGAGGATACCACTCTTTAAAAATGAAAAACCCAGTTAATGCATGAATGAATAGCCTTGTCCTGAACATTTTTATTCTCATTTCTGAATCCCATTATAAGATTATCTTGGATATGTAAACCAACCATCAATGAGATATACTGTATGTTCTGTTACAATCACAGTTGTTTCGTGTACATTATACAGAAGTGTACCCGTACAGATTTAATACTGAGACCAAATAAATGTACTTAGGTGAAACTCACAGGCTGTTGATTTTATTACCTCTCATCAGTAAAATAACATCTACACCTAAAGTACTCCATGAATAAGACAAAGGTGAACTGATACAAATTTTAAATTAACGACTATGGGTGAAATTATGCAAATATTTTAGTGACTCTCTTGTGGACCATCTGTGGGTCACAGCCCAGTCTGTCATAATGAATGCCTTACAATATGTTTATTATGGTCTCGTTTTATATGTTTTTGTGAACCACCTCAGCGGATGCCCTCCCTGGCGTTCTGCGGTGGCAGTCTCGACTCTGGCAGCTGGTGACGAAGCTGAGGGGGGCCCGGCAACTCGGTGATGTTCCCAACCCCTCCCTGCTGAAGAAGAAGGAGCTGACAGAGACCAAGAGGATCTGGGGGAACAAGAACTATGCTATTCAAGAGGTAGCAAAATGAAATACATCTGAAATAAAAAGCTGAAGGGAAATATCTTGAGTGAGACATTGCAACAGTTCTTACCAGTAGGGGTCAGTAATAAATCTACTACTAAATTAGAAATTTTTAGTGCAAGAAGTTCTACTTTAGGGGAAAGGATTTACCCCATTAAGTCTCTCATCATTGTCTTTTTTGATTTAACTTCTCTACATGTTCAGTCATTTGTGGTTTTTCAAACGCAACATTAATGTTTTTATATTATATTAAATTGTGATTTTTTTTTTTTTTTTTTTATTTGGTCCAACATGATTCCACTATCCAGTCGAACATAGTTGTCACCTACAGCCTTTCAATCCAGTGTTGAACATCCATCCGAAACCTGAAACCCCCAGAGTAAAGAGTAAGAGAAGAAGGGGATGGAAATTGATTTTAAATCCACTCTCGGTCTCCTTTCACACTTTATAAATAGCCTCCACTGGCTGCCAGGTTTGATTCTGTCCCTCCAGCCCTCAGGGCCGGCCCTTTAAAGGACCTCAGGCTGTTTGCCCTAAGCCCCCTGAAGCCAAGGCTGGTCTTTGATCTATCCCTCAGAAAAGCCTCAGTGATCGACCTCCTCCTCCCTAAGGCCTTTCCCAAATGGGTTCTGCTTTCCAGAAGGCTAAACAGGGGAATGCTGACATGCTGTGTGCTTTCAGCGGGTACACATGAACCTCCTCTGCTGGGCTTGTCATTGTCTTCTAATAATTCTTCAGAGGCAGAAAATATTCCATTACACTGTCGGCCCCCCCTGGAAATGTCTCTTCATCCAGTGACAAAAGCACATGATATAAAATGATCTTGAATGTAAAGCCACAGATTTAAAGGTTTTAACTCTCACCTGTTGTGTTCTGTTGGTGGTATTTGCAGGTAACCACTCACCTCACAGAGGATTTCCTTTTCAACACCGCCATGTCTCGTCTGATGGGCCTCACCAATACACTGAGTGTAAGAGTCTTCACTGACAACTAATAATACGGTGGTGGAGAAAAGTTTTTGGACACCCCATGCATTTGATATATTGCACGATGAAACACTTTTAAGTCATTCAGTTCTGCTTAATATTGTTCCATTCACTAAACCCATGTCCTTCCTTCTACACATGAACTGTTACATTGAGGTCATGACTGGATGTTTCAGCCGGATAATGGCCCTTGAAACACATCCAGTGTACTTGTCCTTCCAAAAATCATAATTTGCATTTGTTTTGTGTCTGTTTGATGCAGAAACACAGAAAAGATTTTTCCAGTAATATTTCATCATATTTGAGATTGTGTTCAAAAGACTTTTGCCACTACTGTATAAAATGCTCCTTTTTTTTCCTGACTGTACAGCACAAATGCATTTCACCATTGTGTTTGTGTGTCCAGAGTGCAACAGTCCGAGTGGTGCAGCACAGTTTGGAGTTTGAGGAAGCTCTGGCTGCTCTAATTATGATGACAGCACCCATGGCTCCTCATCTGGCTTCTGAACTTTGGGCAGGTTGGTGACATGACAACTATTTATTTAAAGTTTATTTAACAGGGTCAGATAGAGTTTACATACACTAGATAAACAGGAAACAGCAATCTGATTCAAGTATCACAGTGTTTATAATAATACACAGTCATTTTTAACACCTGTCTCTAGAAGGGTTTTTATCTGGCTAAAATGTGAGGTAAGAAGAAAATAAACTGACCACAGTAAATACCATTAAGATAAATAAAACTGAATGCAGCCAGATACAGAAAAGGGGTACATTTTTAGACACTGCACATAAAAACCATACACGAGCACATGGTTTTTTTTGTTGAATTAACAAGGATTTAGCAGTTCTCTTAAACGTGGTGAAGTTTTACAGAATGGACCTTAACATTTGCCACATTAGACTTAAGTAATTTCTTAATTATTGACTAAGATGATCGGGAGTAAATCCATTTTAACTACAGGCTAATTCTACACATGGTCACATAACTTAAAAAATGTTATTTACTTTGGTCCAACTTGTTCAAGGCCTCATATTCATGCATACTTGCACTGATTATAAACTATTTGCCTGGAGGAAATGTTAGTTTTTTTACTGAGAATGTGACAAACTTGGAGGCAACACAGCTTGTACACAGTGTAGTAGTGTGTATTATTAAAGTTTTAATGTCTTACGTTCAGTCTCAGTATATTAATGGAATCAAGTCAATGCGAATACAATTTTATACTGACAATAGTACTTGGTATAAACACAATGTGATACAAAATATATAAAAAATAGTGTCATTGTACAAAACATTTGTGACAAAAGTGTGTGGTAAGAACATTTGTAAGATCTTTAAGAGGAAGTTGCTTCAGATGAATGTAATTTTGACACTGCAGGTTATCTATTACTGATGATGCATAATCTGCAGGAAGTGAGTAACTAAAATGCAACTGTCCTCATTTCTATTAAATGACATGAACAAATCTGGAGGAGAGTTTACAGTTTACCTGATGTGCATTCAGAGTAAAACAAAACTGAAAGCAATGCAGAGAGGGCTTGACTTGTGGAAGAAAACAAACAATAGATGGGATCTCGCGTCACTTTTCCTCGTGCTGACTTGTAGGACATCCCCTAATTGTTGATGACACATACACAAACCTCCTGCCCAGCTGAGAGGTCCCTGGGAAACATATTATCCAGCTGATAGCCTCAGTCACTGGACTTGACAGATGATCTCTGAACAGGAAGAGGTGTGCTTTTGTTTTAAGAGGAGGCTCTCAGAGTTTTTATAGTTCATTTGTTTTTATTTTCACGTTGTCATTAAATTTTGGTTTTGACTTCAGTTTAGCTTTTCACTATTATGATCCTGATCTGTAGATAAGGATGGCAGAAATGGTCATACCAAATATATATTACTGTCATGACTGTAACAGTAATTTAGTCTTAGTTTTCATTAAGTCTAATGAATTTTGTTTGTGCTCACAGACTGTCTGTAGTTTTTAAAGCAAATGTATAAACAGGACGTAGAATTCAAGTGCATGTGGCCTTTGCTACACTCTGTCACGTTGCACTTTTCACTCTCGCTTGTTGTTTGTAACATACACACAGTGCAGGATAGAGGAAGTTCACATCCTTCCCTCGTGCCCCCAGTGGGATGTGCACCAGAACCAGAGCAAGGGTTGAAGGGGCAGCCATGCTGTTGTTTCACCCTTGATCAAGATAGTTTATTCTGAATAATAGTATAAAAATAAATAGAAGACAGCACAAGAGTTTCATTCATTTTAACCATAACACTAGAGAGTGTCTTGTTGATGCAGTAACAGATAATGCCAAGCTTGCTCTTTGTCTTCCAGGTCTTTGCCAAGTGAAAAACCCTATCAGCCCACTCCTACGTGGAGGAGATGTCCTCCAGCAGCCCTGGCCTACTGTGGACCCCCAGTACCTGGAGGCTCCTGAGTTTGTGGAGCTATCTGTGCTGGTAGGTTAACATTCACATGATCACAAACACTGCCTCTCCTCTTAGTGCACAAAGATGTTCTTTACTCTTCAATCTTTTGGCCTTTTTTGTTTTGCCTAGTGGCAAAATTTCTGCCACACTTCTGTTTATGGAACTCTGTCTTCCAGCCTGCATGAACAAAAGAGAACAGTGGTAAAGGAAAAGGAATTGTTTCATCGCATTTCTTTGAATTTTTAGTTTTGAAGATGAAAGGTTTTCACTTGACAGCAACAGCATTACATATTGTAGTTAATTATTTATTCATAACTTTATTAAATAAGTATATGCCCACACATTTCCCCTTTTGCATCTTGTAGCGTATTCAGTCAAACTCACCACTCTTAAACCCAAAGTCTTAGATCCATGATTACATTCATAGTCTGTAATTTTCAGGAGAGCCTATGATTAGGCTGTGTATGTGCATGTCTGCACGTGTGTGTATGTGTCTTGATGTCAAGTGGTGCGCTTTAAGCTAAACAGACAAGTGGGTCAATAATTAAAAGCCAGGAACAACGCTACTGCTCACTGTTACTCCCTCACTCTCATTTCTTGTCTTTTTTTTGCCCATGAGCTCAATCACAGAAATAGTGAAAGCTCTGAGCTTGGCTTTGCACATCATCATCAAGAATGAATGTGTGTGTTTGTCTATAAAACTGCACACAGAGACATACAAACAGAATCTCAAGCTGCGATGGGGTGGTTTAGATGTAGGCATCACACATGCTAATGCTGGCACAGTGATGTAAACAAATACACACATGAACACACACACACAACCACCCAAATCAGTTCACAGATAAAAGCTGAACTACTTTGATCTGACAGGTTTTTTTTTTCTAGCAGGTTGCATCTCCAGAGAAACCCCCTCTAATCCACTCACACACATGATCTGTGAAGACTGCAAACACCATCAGCTGACTAACAGCACCCATCTTTCACTAATTGGGTCCTGCATTTATACTTTATATGATAAGGAAGAAATGTACTAAACCACATGTACTGTGTATTTATTATATACATTTCCTTTTCAACGTACATTTGCCTTGTCTGCTACTTCACACCTTTTTGTTTCTTCATATTTTCCTTATTTCTGCTCTTATATATGTCATTAGTCCTACATACCCATTCTCACCTAACACACCAGTGCATACAGTACATATATTTGATCTCCCAGCGCTCAGTGATGACGGTTTTGGTTTTACTTCAGACTGAGCACTGTGTTGTGGTCTTCCTCGGCCCTGTGGAATATAACCTCACTACCTCTGGCCTCTAATCACGTACTTGGATTGGTCCCAGGGAGGCCAAGGCTGAGAGGCCTCAGACCCTGACACACATACACACACAAGCATACATGTGCATAAACACACACACACACACCATTAATTTTCAACCACTTCCAGAGACATGATCGCTCACAGGAACTGTTCACTATGCGCTCACATCCTAAACATACGAGCTTTAGTGCCCTTCCCATATGTACCACAAACTTGTGTTTTAAGGTTTTACTGTAACGTGGAGGCAGAGACTTCTATTATGGGATGTTAATGCCAGTACAAGAATATAAGTGCAGCTTGAATGGGCAGCATTCACTTGTGTCATCTACAGAAGAGGAATGGGCAACAGTGAGGAGACATGGGCAATCCGATTCATTTGTTTCATTGTTTTGCCGTCAGATAAACAACAAAGCCTGTGGGACAGTGACAGTGTCTGTGCAGGAGTCCAAAGATTCAGATCGGGTGCAGAAGCTGGTCATGGAGAGTCCGCTTGGACAGAAACTTCTCAGGGAGCGGAGCATCAAAAGAGCCATCCTCTCTCCCAGGACTGCACTCATCAATTTCCTCATAGATGAATGATGTTGGGACTTGTATTTGTGAACGTTTGTCAGTCAGTGAGTCTTTTTATGTCCTGAGTAATAACTGGGGTAGATGATAAAAGATGTTGTACAGTCATAAATGACATGTAAATATGTTTAAAGACATTTTATTTATATTTTCTGGTTTTTAATAAAAGATTCAAGGTACTGTGGTTTTTTTCCTTTCTTATCTGTCTTTCTTTTTTCTTTGTGAGATGTAGCGCTACACTCTGTGACCTCATCTAATCAAACCCCTTTGTCAATCACACATCAGCCCAGATACCACTTAAGATTCCACATTTCTCTGGTTATACCGTTTTGAGCATCACACCCTCGAACACAGCCCTACACCGCTGTCTACCATATGCCTGTCTGCTCAGTGTCTTGTCTGAGTCACACCCTCTAGATCCAGCCTTATCAGTGTTTTTCACTGGCTGTGTTTGCCACTTTTAGCTTCACAGCCCCTTGCACCACAGCTGTTTAGCTACTGGATCTGCAACCTTGCTCTGTGAATCATGGCAACTTCTGAGAAATTGTTTTTAACCTTTGTGTATCCAGGAAGGTCTTGTTTAAGATACAAAATCCGTTTTAGAGCAGGGGTGTCAAACTTATTTTAGTTCAGGGCATACACAGCCCAATATGATCTTAAGGGGGTGGACCAGTAAAATAATAACAGTGAAGACAGTAAAATTATGTTATGAAACTGTTTGCATCTACAAACTATCCTATCATAGTATTATTTTTTTTTTTTAAAGTGCAATTTTAACAATGTTATGCCTCAGCTTGTCATTTACACATGTGCATTGCAACTTACAGATCACAGAGAATGTACAAATGCACAAAACATTTACTAATAGGCATAATATTAAAATTGCATTCATATATTAAGACATTTCATGTTCATATTTGTTCAGGTTATTCACATTTTTTATGAGAATAGTTTGGAAACGCAAACATTTTCATGGAATTGTACTTTTTTTTTTACACAAAAAAGAAAAAAAATGGAATTGTTATTATTTATTCATTATTATTCATAGTCATATTTATGTTCCATCCACTTGAGAGTGAATTGGGCTGTATGTGGCCTGGGTTAAAATGATTTTGACACCTTTGATTGTTAATATCATCAGTGTAATTTTTGTATTTTACCAGCTAGATTTGACCCTTTGGTGGACTGCTTTTGGGCCACAGGCTGTATGTTTGACGTCCCTGCTCTAGAGAGTCCTGGTCAAAATGGCAGTGTAAACATAAAAAGCTATTTCTAATATAAAGCACAGATATTGAAAGAATGTAAAAAGACATGGGCCATGGCAGCCATACCCATAACCAATACCCCCTCAAGTTAGGGATGATGTAAATTATGGTTTCTGCTTTAAAGGTGTTCAAAGAGAGGACTATTTCAAGTGTAGGAACTTCAGAAAGCCTGTTGGAAGTCCTTCAGATGACTAATGTGGTTGAGGATTCTCAGCTCACTACCATATCACTGTGTTCATTGTTGTCGTCTCTTTCACAGCTACCCCTCCCTATTTATCAACTCGGCCTCAACATTGGTCCAATGTGACTCAGGCATTAGAACTGTCCTGGCAGAGGACACTGAAATGGATCTGTCGGACTGCCCACTGGCCTCTTTAAAGCCTGTGTGAGTCAGCGTTTATTTGATATGAACACACAGTTGTACCTATGACTTTCAGCAGCAACATAATCCAAGATTTTTGATAGCCAGATAAGTAAAGTCATGTGTTGTCTCAGCTGGTATCAGTGTGATAAAAAGGAGGAAAATGAGAAAGGAACTGTATAATGTGTGAGTTTTGCAGAGTCAGTGTCACTACAAGGAAGTCTGTTTATATTTTTAGCATAAAAAAAGCCAACTTATGACCTATTAAACCTGAATAGAGCTTATACTGGGAATAACTGTGGGTTTTATTTCTAGACAGAAACAAAACAGAGCATTCCTTTCTGATCCCCATAACCTCTTTTCAATATTTCTCTTCTCTATCTCTGACCATCAGGTGACAGGAAAAGACTCACAGGAAAGACAGAATAACAGGAAGAGAAATCACAAATGCATTGTCGGACTGTGCAAATCTTAACCAGATGCTGTCATAGCAAAAAGCAGAGGAGAAAGAATTATAAGAACTTAATGAGGATATGCGATTTATCTTCTATCAGCTGATGTCTGCATGCATTATGTTTTCTCTCAGACTTTCAGACTGATGACCCAATACTTGTGATGGCTTTTCCTTTTTTTATGATATTGCCACAGTTCTTTTAACACCTTTCTTTTTCTTTTCCTTTTCCTCATCATCACCACCACCTATTCCACACGTCTGAACTTGACCTAACCTGAACAATAAGCTGCTGTGTCACTGAAAAGCACATCCATTTTTAGGTGGGTCAGATATGTCAGGCAAAGTCCTCCCAGGCTAAAGTTAGAATAAATAGATAAGTGTGTTATTTCTGAACACAGTTGTTGGCAAAATGAAGTCTGAACTGCACTGATGAATTTCTTCTAATAATTAATTTTGTCACTGACATCCCCTGGAGTAATTTAGCACTTTTCCTCAGCTCTACAGTTTCCATGACGACTAGAATTATTGAATAGGCAACAGTATTCCTCTGTGACTCACTTTCTCTTTACAGCACAGACATATTTCTCCCTTACATATGAAATGTACAGCACAAGATGTATTTAATGAGTTAAAAAAAAAAAAACACTCCCCTTCATTTTAGACTAACTCTGCCGGTGGAAAAAAAAATGGGTGGGGTGCAGAGAGCGGACTCAGTCACCCTCTGTTGCACTGGTTAAGTCCCTGGACTGGGCTGTGTATCCTCACAGGGGGACTCAGTAATGCCACAGCTCATTATCTCAGGCTGACCTCAGGACCGGTAATTTGGCCATCTGAGGATATTTTTCGTCTGAGCTCAGAATATACACAGATTTTCACTTGTCCTTTAATTGTTCCGAGGATAAGGTTAAAACTGACGCGTACACACAGCTCAATTATTTATTTACATCACCATAGTAACTGACACTCACACAGATGTTGCATATTTTTTGCAAGCGGTCTGTTTCTATTACGTAGTCCTCAATGTATGATGTGTGCTGTGTCATATAAATATGCAGATTATTATTTCCTAATCTATTCTTCTTTGTAAAACCTTGCTGCACTCTATTGCATTAAAAAAAAACCCAAACATTAAATCTATCAATCCAAACACTCAGTTGCTGTTACAGCATTATCAGTTACTGACAAAAACAATGTCTCGGAAAACATTGCTGAGGTTTTATTTTCTTTTTGCCACCACACACGATTTTTCTCTCCATTTACTGGGTGTTAATGACGTTATTAAGCCAGTTAACAGATCTGGTGAAACCAAATGATCTCATGTTTTCCAAAACTCCTAAAGTATAGAGAAACATTTGTTTCTTTATTAATCAATCTAATAGAATAGATTTGCAACCAAAAAACAGATTTGAGAGCAATACACAATAAGTGGGAATAAAAAAAAATAAAAGAATAAATTTTGCTTATAAATCAGTCTTCTTTGCTTGTGAAACTGTTACCACATTTTTAAATTCAGAGATGGAAGAAAAACTCAGATCGTAATCACTTAACCATTTATCAGGCAAGAGACTATTTTTGGTAATTTCCTCAAATATTAAATATGGGGCCAATCCTGTGCCTCAATGAGGTCCAGAGGCATATTGGTTTTTCTAATATTATACAGTGATTCAGAAAGATTTTATGGACATTTTGAAGCTGTGAATATGAGTGATTTTTGTCAGTTTATGACCTTATAACAGTTGTTTTATTGCATGTGTTTACTTTTTAC
>JAPTGW010000009.1:14594889-14611053 GCA_029814545.1 Apogonichthyoides opercularis
GGCTCGGTTTAACACAGTGGTTTGAAAACTTTTTTTTTCTTTTTGGCACCTACATTTGTAAAATGATGTTTCTTGAGGCCAGGAGGAAATGTTTTCCTCTACTTCTGTGCAAACAAGTGGAAACAAAACTTTCAGCTGACTGCTTTTACCTGTAGCTGAACTCTGTTAAAAGTCTCGGACATTAACAACATGCTGCGGCCAGTTATCAGATTTCAATGATGTTATGATATTTCTGTAGAGAAATTAGCTGACAGATACAAACAAATGGCTGGATAAAAAAAAAAGGTAAGAGGATTAAGTGAATCATAGAGGTGTGTTAACACACCCACACATGCTGTAAAGTTAACACACCTCTGTAGTTGTGTAAATGTGGAAAAAATAGTAAATGCATGCTTAAGACCAATCCCTTAACCAAGAAATGACAAACAGCCTATTTCAGCATTGCATTAGAGCCACAGCTTTTATTCAGTAGTGAACCTCTTAAAATACACCACTTCAGCAACACAGTTCTCCATTATTGCTTTCTGTGCTCACACACCAGTTATATCTGTAACATGTTATCTTTTGGTTGGTCCCCACCATTGTCCACATCTTAAATTTGTTGAAACCAAGGCTTCAGTCAATTCATACTCAATTTGCATGAAAACAAACTTTAAAGCTGCAATGTATTTACATGTAACATATTGTACTCATTTATTAAATGAATTAATATAAAAAGGTATTAAAAAAAAAAAGCAACTGAAAACATAAATTAAAAAAAAAAATCTGAACTATAGGCACAAAGAGGCTAAATACTGTACATTTCCATTCAGATAACACCTGGATTAATGTAAGCAAGTATAAATTAATACATATAAATTAAAGTATCAACATACTGTATAAACTTACAGAGATCCTTGCAGAGAACCGTAATTGTGTTACATGTTGGATTGCCAGTAAGTGCAAACCCGTTATGTAAACCCGTATGGGAATGGTTTATATTTGACATCGCTCTGTTGGTACTAGACCACACTTACACAGTGAAGTCTATTACTGTTATAGTACTGAATAATTTGAAGGTGAAAGCATGACACTAACACAGTAAAGCATGTATTGTACAATGTATTTTGAGGCACTTTGGATTAAAATTTCCAACAAGGTCTATCATGGTATCAACAGTAAGTCACAGTAGGTTAGATATTATATATTGTTTTTTTTCCAGCCACTGATAATAGGTAGTTTTCCAGATTTGCAGTCTGACCATTTAGGATTAGATAATTTCTATTATTGCAACAGAAATCAAATCAGTCTTAAACACTAGTAAGCAGCCAAATAAAATATAAAAAAGTAACCTTATGCACCAACTGTTGCTAATATCATAATGCCACATAAAGGCAGTCAAACTGATAAGACACAAACGCTGCTGAAAATTTTGCAACAAAAAAGGATAGTAATGCCTGACATATGAAATTTAAGAAAAAAAGAATAGAAATGCTTTTGTTGCATTACCTATGTTAAATATTTATCTCAACGTCAACACATTCACAGCAGAGCATCAGATATAGAATCATCTGATGTTAATGTAATTTTGGAGGAGAATGTGTGATAGCAGGGCATGTCAAACACTTCACCCCACCTTGTGTACCGTTTCCACCTCTGACCAAAGACATACTTTGACTTTTACTTCACAATTCTATCCAATTTAACTCAAATAAGCACAGAATATTTCCACCACTGAGCTGGAATATTCTTGTAGGTCCAATTGCTTATTACAGTTCAGAAGAAACAGACGTCTACTGTGCAAGTGACTGAATTTATAACTCGAGCCTGTGGTGTGGCAGAAGTCCTGACGCTATGGACTGTAGGAAACACTCTGCACTGTCACTGCTGCTTTAACTTCAAACTTGCTATTATAACTGTATACGGCTGACACTAAGACAGGAATGTGCTTTGGCATTTGTCAGAAAACATTGGTCACTTCTACGGTTTCTGAATTATAGTCATTAGCTTTGGCTCTACCTTAGTGAAGCAGTCTCGCATGCTTGCTGCACTCAAACACCATATAAAAGTGTATTGAATATATTACTAATGTTGGACAGAAGCAAGGATCTTTACAAAGACTACCACTGTGTGAACGCAATGACTAAAATCTCTTTTTTTTTTTTTAAATGGCTTATGGAAATATAATCTCTAAACATGAAAACACATTTTAAAAAAAGCTACTAAAAATCTTTCACGAGACAAATAAAGCACAATTATATTTGGTCAGTTCTACAAATATTAAATATCTGCGAAAAAACAACAAAAATATGTACCTGCAGAGTAACAAAAGCTGTCATACCAATACATGACAACAAATGAAATAGAACATTTTCATTTCTCGTCACAACGAAAATATTTGTGATTCAGCAAAGAAGGCATACAGAAAATAAAACAAGAAGCAAGTATGACCTAAAATAAAGCAAAAAAAAAAAAGAGTATCGTTTATAGGTCATGTATAATACTAATTCCACTGGCCACTGTTTTAGTTGACAACAGTCGAAATGCATAAAGGCTGATCTAAGTTTCTGACAACTTCCACAAGGTACTGAACTGAGAGGTCAGCTGACTTGAAGCTCCAATAAAAGGACAGTCATTGATTTGTATGAAATAGAAAATCCACTGTAGCCCAGGGTGGTTCGTTTTAACTAAGTGTTAAGTAAGAGGCACAATGTTGTCGTTATTTAGAAGGCAATTACTGTCCTGTAATAGAAAAGCTGTGATCTGTAGCGCTATTCTAGACAGGATTATCTTCTAATTTATCAGGCATATTAACTGTCCGACTCCAGTGCGAGAATGAATGACAGAATGTAAACTGAATAGTTAAATTTGGTTTTCTTATGTCCTCTTTGTCAAAACGTTAAAAATGAAAAGAAGATGACAGAGGATGAAGGTTAATGGAGAGAAGGATAAATTGTAAGGCGCGCTGCAGAAGAGCTTGACTTCAAACTTTATTCGAATCATCTTCAGGTGTTACAGCTCCAGTCTCAGTCCAGATCGGCTGATAACGTACTCCACTTAAAAGTCCCTGTTGGTCTCTTCAGGCGTAGAATTCCTTGGCAGGTGCTTTGTGATAGGCTGTTGTGGAATGTTTGGTGTCTCCCAGGTCATAGCTACCTTCATCCTTCTTCTTCATGCGGTAGGCGAGGAGGAGGAGGAGGAAAACGGCACAGAGGAACCCAACAACTCCACATGCAATCACAGCTGGAGAGACCACATAGAAACATATTTGATCAGAGTTTCAGTGTTACAAACAAAGCCTAAATGCAGAATAGTCATCCATCGTGGTTATGTTCTAAAGGCTACGGCAGCAACTGATAATGCTTTTAACAAATTTGAAATGACAGAAAAATACAAATATCATACAATTTATTACTACAACATTCATTTATTTCAAAAGCTAAGTAAACATTATTAAAAACACATTTATTTGGGTAAAAAATGCAAATGAATTGGAAAAAAGTGTGTCCTTACCTGCTAGCACATCTGTCCTCTCCCACAGATTCTCAGAGGACACCTGTTCAGGTGAGTCCACCTCTGGTCTCCTGCCGCTTCGACCATCTTTTGCCAACACGTCATTTTGAGCATCTTCAACTGAAATTTCATCAAAATTGTTCTTGATAATTTTTTCATTTGCATCCTGGGTTACACTGTCTATACTGGACTCGATGGTTTTGGTTTCACTGAGAGGTATGCTGACAGAGGTGGGACTGGGGCTTTCTGTGAACCAATCAGCTGTTGAGCCAATACGTGGCACCTGGAGGAAGAAGTGACAGACATTAATTCAATGTGTAACACAATGGATAACAAAATGGGCTGAAAATTCTCGAGCAGTTTGATTTTCATTTATTGCTGACACTATACATTTAATGAAATATGCTATTTGTTTTCTTCAAAGTTTCACTGTTGTTTTCATTGTTCTTTGGGAACAGTCTAACATAGATCTTCTACTTTTGATATAATGATTTGTATGAAGAGAAAAGCAGTGTTATACCTCTTTGACTCTGTCATCGTCAGGAGACACATCTGGTGTTGCCTCAGCCTCCCTCATTGTGGTGGCTGGTTCCTGGCTGCCTGCGACGGTGGTTGGTGGATTGTGAGGTGAGTCTGTTGTTGGCTGTGGTTGAAGAGGTTGAACTGGAGGCATTACTCGGCTGAATGTTGTGTTAGTGAAGTTGAGGAACCTCATGAGTTCTTCTTCTTGATCTCTGTCGCCGAAAGCTAAAGAAGAAACCAAACATCAGTTTTAACACCCCGCAGTTGTTTCCTCTTTAATCTGTCACCAATATTCATCTCGGAGTAAATCCAGTTTTGCATTCTCTGTATGCATCTGTTCATTAACAGACTACATGCTTGGCAATACCTAATCCTGTTTTTGGCAAAGTTCAGGGTGCTAATAATTTTTTATATGCAGGGATTGGGATTTTATTGGAGCTCACTGGAATGTACTGAATGTTCCAGCACATTATTCACTGTGGGCATAGAGATGAGTCATTCATAAGGGGAACGAATATTTGACATCTGTTGGCTTCTCATAAAATCTCACCTGGTTCACTCGACATCACCTCAGGTCAAACATCTGGCACACTGAGTGTGCTTCTGTGTCTGACTAAACAGGCACTTGTGATTGTAATATGTATGACTCATGCATCTGTGTGTAAATGAATGACATTAAAAATAGCAGAACTTCACTTTTCTGTTGCTTTTATTCCAAGTAAAAACTGCCTTTTTTGATTAACTGAAGGTTACATATTAACAAAGATCACAATGTTTCTGGACATGACATAACTTGATCATCTTAATGATTATATACAATGATTTGCATCAACAAAAACAATTTAAAAAGAATAAAAAATTGTTGTTTCTTTTTACCATAGTCTCCAGATCCGGAGCCAGAACCATCATCTTCTCCATCTTCATCATCTATAGGGAGGTCACCTGATGTCCGTCCCTCTAAGTACAGGTCATCTGCTGTGGAAAAGGTTGCCTGGGAGGAGACTAAGATCTGGGAAAGAGAAAAATTACATAAATAATCATTCCTTACACAAGAGACAAAAAGGCATGTGCCGATCAGCTTCATTCACACTTGCAGAACTTAGGTTCACTAACTGAAAACATGTGTTTGTCGCTACACTGAACAGTAAGACAATACCACTATGAACCAATGACCTGCGCTGGGCGATTATGCCAGAATGCGCGCTGGTGTCGGTGAGTCTATATGTAGTGTGGATGATATCCAGATTGTACATAGTACAGTAGGAGGAGGCTGGGCTCTTTTTATTTCATGTGCTGTGGCAGTAATTTGTGATGCTTCACAGAGCCAGACAGCAGAAATCTAAGTGAGTGAGGAGGTGGGAGAGATAGAGCAGCTTCAAAGACAATGCACAGAACAGACAAGAGGACACACACATGGAAAAAAACTGTTTTATATATACATATATATAAGACTGTGCCCAGGAAAACCTCCCACCAAACACTGCACAAAGGACTGTGATGAAAACCAAAAGCCTACTTGTCTCTTCATGTAAAGTCTGAAGAAAAAAACAAGCATCAGCCAAAGAAGAAACATAATGTAATAAAGGGCTTGAAGAGACTCAGAAATATGGATCAATGAAAGACGCTTCATAATGAGTCTGAAATTGAAAGAGGGGCACTCAGCAGATGTTAGTAGAAAGAGACACAAACACACACAGACATGGATGAATATGGCCCATTGAGACTTGAAGTATGTCTGGTATGTATACTATGCTTCCACTAACACAGGTGCTGAAGACAAGGAGAAAGGAGAGACATTAGAACAAGGGAAGGGAAGGGAAGGAGAGAGACAGGGACACTTTGGTACAGTTCTCATAAAACAGGTGCTGAGAAGATGACCAAGGTAATGTACTGTCTTTAGCAAAAAATATTACTAAAATAACAGCCATGGTGATGAAAGAATCAATGAAGAAGGATTTCTCATGCTATATAGCTAGCAATTTTTTCTTTGGTGATCAGTGGACACGTTACTTTTGTCCTTGTTATACAAATTAGGATTGTCTTGTCTTATAAAATTTATGTATGTATTATGTGTCCTTGTGAATTCTGAGATATCAGACTTTTATACGCGCCAACTAGAATGTAACTGGACAAAAACATGAGATAAACCAAATGTAACAACTGTTGTTTTTACATGATTGTGAAACAGGCCAAAAGACTGTTAACATGATTTTCAAAAGTCAGGCTGACAATCCCAGGCTTGACTAAAGTAGCAGAGGAGGATCTCACATTCTTGTTGTCTTTGGACAGAAATTACAAAAGCAGATGCTCGGCCTGTCAAAACTAAACACACAGACCTACACAACATAAGCGCTGCTAGAACTCAAATCTAATGACCATGATGGCCTATTGCCATTCTTGACTGTATGAGATTCTTACAATTTTAGCATATTATAAAAAAAAAATTAAAAATTTGAGGACTGTAACCAGTGTTATACATTTTACTTAACAGGTCCTGTTATATCATATCACCAGACACAATCTGTCCTTAAGCTTTTAAAGTGATTCATATGTGTACTGAAAAATTGCAGGATTAATACATTAAGGTCTAGTCTCCGGATCAGATATGGCTACAAACCCCACCAATGGTACATACAGTTTAAAAACACTTACATACACAATAATATATAACACTTGGGGAAGTTCCTTAAATAATGACAAAACTAGGGATGTTCCAGTGAGTTTTACAGATCCAGTGTGCAAAATTACAAAACTACTCATTTTGTTGTCCTCTTGGTTTGGCCAGAGATTAAATTTCAACATAAAAACAAAAGTAACAATGAAAAATGACTAGTTATAATCTTGTACTTGCTACACTGGAACAAAAGCAGACCAGAGACACATGTGTCTCACTCAACACACACAATAGAAAATGGATCCCGTCAAATGAAACACAAATGCAAAAATACCATGAGCTGTCACTTTCTCTGTCTCTTCAGTTCTCCTTCTCTGAACTGCTAATACATTTACTGAGAGACTTCCACTCTAGTTCATAACATCTGGAAAACATACTGTACATATGGACACAAACTACACACACACACACACACAGAGCACATATATAACCATCTGGTTTCCCAATGCTTTGTCACAGTGAAGACAGTTCTTTGGAAGCAGCTAGATCACACAGGAAAAAAAAACCTGCAACGGAGTGACAAAAATGTGTATGAGATTGTGCTGTGGGGAGTGCATTATTTCACAGAGTAATCCACAAATCTGTGTTTTGTGTCTGCTCGGCTATTACAGTAAAATGTTTTGTCAATGAGCTGGAACTCAATGGTAATGAGAGAGGGCCGTTTGGACCAAAGTGAGGTTGTGTAACAGCTAAAAGCACACAGCAGAACTGTCATCACCAGACAAGTAAATAACAGCAGTGGGGCACAATCTACGACATAGGGGGAATATGTTTGGCCAAAAACGCAAGTTAAAGTCATCGTTTTTTTACAGCATTTATAACCTATAATGGTCTCACAAAGACAACATATGTAATAAATAAATGCAACAAGGGTTACATTATTTGAATGTACTGACCCTAATCTAAATGTTCTAGTCTAGAATATTTGGTAACACTGTACAAAGTTAGATAAGATTGTTATCGCCTGTTTAAAATGTCAAAGCTCACTGGCTGACCAAAGACCAGGATAAACAAACTGATACATCTAATGATCAACCTCTGGTGAAAACGTCACCAATATTTCAAGCTGTATCAACTTCTTCTTTTAAACTGATCATTAAAGTGAAGAACTTTAGAATGCAAAAAACAACCAATTCACAAAAAGTGTCACTGAAACAGTTATTCAACCTATCACATACTGTCTCACAAGACACTCTAATCTGATCTCATCTTCTCAACTAATGATGAAAGAAAAGTGTTAATCGTGTTTAAGTCGGTGATATCACTGAATGCTGAACACAAATTTAGCACTGACTTAATTAGAAATGAGATCATTCAACATAAAAGAAATCAACCTAAAATACATATATAAATAAATAAAATCAGTATTAATGAATAACTGCGCCTGGATCAGTGAGAATCAAACTCAAAATAATTAATCAATACATATACAGAACAAAATATAGAACAGTAAAAACTTTTGTCAGCAAGTCCAATTAAGGAATCTAATAGCATTATCAATTCAACCATTATCTAGGCCAAGGTTTGCCAATACTTTGTAAAATGTCCTCCCAACACATATTAATCGGTAAACCAATATCCATACTACACATTGGCTAATATCTTATTTGACAAGACAAGAACGTTCATATTAAATTATTTTGTCTTCTGTCGTGTGTAGTTTGAAAATGGGATTCAGGAACACATCAAATAAATACATGATTTATAATACGATGAGAGCAGCTGTCACCTTTTTCCTCTTGCCTTTTCTGGATAAGTGGAAAATTGCTTGTATCCCACACAGTTTCATGCCTGCCTGGACTAGCCCGCTGGGACTCACTCTGAGTCATCCATCCAGAAAATGACACAACTTCCGGCTCACAAACTGTGACAGGCCGTAAGCCTGTTTCAACATTCATCTTTCAGATGTAAGTTGTACCATTTACTGAGTAACCAGTAATTCTACAGCCACACACATCAAGAGACAGTAATATATGTACTAACTCATCACGCCCAGCAATTTAGGACTGGAGTCTGTGCTTTAGAGAAATGAGGTAAAGAGCAACCATAGACTGTGGAAGAGAGGATTCAGCATAAAAAAAGGCTCTATTTCAGTAATCATATGAGTTTATAATACATCATATTCTAAGATTAAAACTCAGGGAAACAAATGATTGGTTGGTTTCTTGTGCCTTTCAGTATTTTTGCCAGTTTTTCTGTCTCTAAGCTCCTGCTACAAATCCTGCAATCTCAGGTTTCAACTCACTCCCTCTCACAATATACAGTCCATAAATCATAAACATCACGGGTTTTCTGAAAGGCTTTCTTTGGGGACTTTCATAGTCAATAAATCAAGGTACTGGGATATTTTAGTACATGTGACAAGGTGCAGAGCTCTGTGAGGCTTTTAGCCTGTCATTTCCAGGTGTTTTCCAGTATTTACAACACAGACACACATACAGAGGGAGGAAAGAGGGAAAGACAGAGATTTTTCTAGTTTTAGAACAAGACAGACTTTGTCTTAGTATTTCACCAATGAGACATTTAATGTTCTAATCATTTTCATTCAATCTTGACATGTTAGTTCATTTTTCGACAGTTATATTCCCAATTAAATAGATTTTTGTAAATGGCAGTATTTACACATTCTAAGCAAATCAAAGCAATGAGCTAAAGCATGCACGGTTCTGGCCTTGAATATTAGCCTAAATATAACATATTGCTTATGTAAATACTGTCCCTTCCTGAAAGATAACGTTAGCTTAGGCTCAAAAATTGACTCATTTTCATATTATACTTTTTTTTGTTTTTAACCACAGATAGAGCACTGAACTTCCAGGTGGAAGTAAATGGTCATAAACAAATACAGTTTGCAACAACAGTCAATATAACTCAACATAAATGCATTATGCAAGCCTGTGTCTATTTAAAAAAAAGCCTTTTTTGTGGGAAGGAAAACACATATAACCTAACCGTCTTCAACAGACAAGAAATAAACGTTACGGAATTTAACATTTCAACCACCAGTGAAACTAACTTAATGGTTTATTAGTGTAGTTAATCATGGAAAAAAATATCTCTCTATATATATACAGCAATTTCAAGGTCTTATTTAGCATCTTCCAGACGTCAATTAAAATGTACTTACTTTTTCACTGATGAACCCAGTTGCCAGTCCGACGAGAAACAACAACCAAAGACTCCTCATTTTTAACTTCCAAAAAGACAGGACAGTTGTTGGGGAAAAAAAGACGTAAAGACAGGAGGAAACGGAGCTGTTTTACTCAGAAAAAACGTAAATACTGTACGGAAACTCTTCGTCGCGTTTTCTCTACTATTTTCACACCACTTTTTATTAAATCTCACTAACTTACTGATACGTTCTCGGTCGCGCTGTGATGTGGAGCTCCTCTGGAAAAGTTGTTTGGTCTGGCAAAGCGTGGCTACGCGGTGACGTCAGTACGGCGTGACGTTCATTGAAGAAATATGTGGGGGCGTTTCTCGATGATGGACCATGAATGGACACAAGGATCCACCGGACGTACACAACCTTTCATACGATGGGGAAACCATGGAAACCGTCAAGTTAGAGGAAAGGACTACATTTTAGGAATTCGGAGGCTCATTTTAGATGTTATATTTTTATTATGATTTAAAAGTACTTATTAAATGGTACACAGTGCTTTATTCATTAATATATAATAATGTGATAGAAATGAACTCCTCTTGGATGTTTATCATTTAAACCTAGTGAGGAAAAAGTCGTCAAAACTTTAACTACTAAGTACACTGTTAGGTACTAATGATACTTATTTTATTTACTGGATTTGTACTATATTTTATCAAATTTTCATTTTATTTTTTTGTGACTGCTGAGAAACATACTGTTACATCGTTTGTCATTGTATAACAACAATAAAGCTCTAATTTGTTATAACAATGTGTTCAGTCCTTTTTTAAAAAAAAAAAAAAATAACCCTCAATAGCTGTCAAGTTAAGAAAAGGTGTATTATTCCCCTGTAATATGTGTGAATCACCGAATCAATCATTTTTATACATGTGCAAATACTAGCATCTCATAATTTAATCAGAAAGTGAAATATGTTGACAATCTCTCCTTCAGCTCCTGACTTAAGACGGAAAGCAAAAATAAACTGTGCGTGTGTTTGTGTCTATCACAACTTTGCACTATTGCACACGTGTTAAATTTTATCATTAGCACGTGAATATGACTAATGACAAATTTAAGAGTGATTGTGACAATGGAGTCACACTTTGTACTGAAAGAAAAGAAATACAGAAAGAACTCTATATGTCCAACAATTTTTCTTTTTACCACCAATGAAAATGAGAACATTGTACTTTTACTAAAACCTGATGATCTGTTGTGACTTTTACAGCAGGACATAACAGACAACAACCCACTGTGTATTCTTCTAATGCTTATGTCATTAATTTAAGTACTGCTATATTATGATCATTTTTCCATTGTTTAAGGAAGGTTTTACTTTTGTTCTTAATTCTGAAACATTTCCAGATGTTTGTTTTGACAGTTCAATCTTTGGTTGTTCTGCACTGTCCAATTAGATCAGTCAATAGCCCAAAGTTCATTAAAACGGTCTCCCTAATATAATCTCTGGCTCAAAAGTATTTGAAAATGGATATTCTAAATTACTCTAGGATGAAAGATATTACTGTAATGACAGAGCTTTCCTGCTGTATGAAAAGTTTAGCTGCTTTTAATAGATGCCAAAAACTGTAACACAAACCAGGACAGAAATAAGTCATAAGCAGGTTTAGAGGAAACATCTCTGGTATTTTGATCCTTTACAGCTGTGACACATGCACACGGTTTTAGCAACATCAATTTTAAACATGTGGCAAAATATTAAAAGCAAAACCTGAAGCTTAATTAATTCCATGGATGGTAGTTCAGTCATAATGGTGTCACATTGTAACCAAATTTGTGAAATAAAATAACAAAATGAATTAATGTTTAAATACAAACTGGATACAATAGTTAAATGGTTTGGTACAAATATTGACATTAGACTTTAAACATTTACATCCTTTTATTTAAATAAGATTTTATATAATTAAGGAAAATGACTGTATTTACCACATATATATGTTATAATTAAACTACGGGACAGATGCTTTGTCCACATGTGTAATTAACACTTAAATGTGGACATCCTATCGAGCATCATTGGTAACATTGGTAACACAAAAACACACACCACAGTGATGTCTGAAACAGTCCTGACCTCTGCTGGAGACCTGACAGTACAACGCCAAGGCCCAACGTTAAAGTGAAACTTTTAAGTCTTTGCAGCTAATTGAGGGGGTTAAAAGCAGCAGAGTCTCTCAAAGCTCTGAGGTGAATCATCATCTGGCTCCAGTTTTGGGATTTCTCTTCCAAACTGGTGGGATCTAGAATAAAAACATTAAAAATGACACATGAGACTTTATCTTAAATCATATAGAATGACTCAAGAGAAGTATGTGTGTATGGGTTATTTGGGGTTAGCAGACAGATGTGAGTTATGTACAAACTGTTAATCACCATAATGTGGAGGAAGTTATATAACCTATACATGCTAATGAAAACCAAAAGTTAAATAATCTATTATATTAGACAACTGGGCAGCAAAATGTACTTGTGTCATTTAGGGTGACATAAAAGAGAGAAAATGTTTGTGTATTACCAGTGGGGGTACTGAAGGCTCAAGATGGCGTCCCAGAAAAGAAAGCAGTCGTCTCCATATCCAACCACTGCCCAAGAACATGAAGCCTGTCACCAACCAGAAAGCACGAGGGTCCTGGTAAAAAAGAAAAAAAATCTACAGTATGAGGACAGAAACGCAACTATCTGGAGGCAAATATGGAAATACATACACCGATATTTTAATGTATAAAACCTTTAAAATAATTAATAAACTTTTCTAAAGATGGCTTACAGCCAAAATTATTTTCAAATAAATAATTGTTTTTATTCTGAAATGTCAAAAATAATGAAGATATTACACAGAAGTAAAAAGTATAATGGCATTTAGCTAAGAATCACATAAAAGGGGAGAAAGGTGAGTGACTTGGCTAGTCTTGTAACATTAAACAGGAAGCCATTTTACCTCCTCAAACGTTGACTCCAGATTCATTCCAAACGCCACCCCAATCAAACCGAACAATGAAAGGGAGAAGGTCCCCATTGTCAGCTGTAGATTCAGACGCATCATGACGTTGCGATGACTGGAGTGAAAAAGAGATGCAGAGCCAAGAATATTAATGAGAAAGAGGAGAAAAATCTTCAGGTTTATAAAGCTGTGCACATGCTGTATGATAACAGAGTTTGTGTGTTTGGGTGTACCTGTCCAGATTGATAAAGATGACACTCTCTGAGTCATCTATCAACCCTTTCAGCTCTCGAGCCTTGTTCCCCAGCTCCTCAGCCTACATGGAAAAACTAACAGTCACTGTATATATATACACACACACACACACAGCTCACCCACTTCGTATTTTATTTAGATGACATTCAACACTGTTTAAGAGAAGAAAATGGTGATTTGAAGATCATGTTTCAGGTATAACAGGCTTATCTAATTTTAACAGTTTTTTTTCTTTAACAGGTGAAACAAGTGTAACTAGGGATAAACCTGTGGTTTCATACAAGTAGTTGTACCTGCATATAATAATTCTCTAACAAAAGCTCCATTTCCTCAGCATGGTCAATCCCCAGACTGCTCTCCTCACTGGAAAGACATAGAAACAGGCATACATACACAAATACACACAAAAAAATCAATAATAATGTTGACAAAGCTTAAGGAACTGATAAAGCAGTTAATGCGCTAAAGCTGCCTCTAAGGATTTGCAAAGACAATGTGATAGCATTCAATTTTTTCCTTCACTATTAAGAGTAAATTGGATTTTTCTTAAAGTTGCAAGACCTGAAAATACAACAAACCTGCAAAACTTTTGGACTTTTTTGTTTTTCAATGAGGTGTATGACAGTAGCAGCAGAGTACAGACAACATGATTAAAGGAAAAAGATTAAACTGTGGTGCTTTTATGGATCTGCTCAGTCCAAAATAGCTCTTGCTGTGTGATTCTGAGCAATACATAGTTTTGGTTGATGCAAGGTCTTCTGTAAAATGGTAAATATCACAAAAAAATAAAGGTTGTGCTTATCTTATATCTCTTGCTTTTATGTTTCCAGTCACTGCGCCAATTCGCAACTACGTCTTAACCTAGTTAAAGTGAAGTGCTTTTAACGATAACAGTAACTTGCTTATTGTGGTTATTGTTAACCACAGCTATGAAAACCATACACAAAGTACTGAAATTTGCAAGGACTAGCATTTCCACCTAATTTGTGGAAAGTTTAACTAACTAGTATTTTTCTAAGGGTAAAATTTGGTGTAAATTAGCTCATTTCAGTCACAAAATGAAACAAGTAGCTCTGAACTGTGGGAACTGTGAAAGGCCTCCAACGAATGAGACGACTGCATGGCCTAATGGATAAAGCGTCTGACTTTGAATCAAAAGATTGAGGGTATGAGTACCTTCGTGGTCAAAATTGCAATGTACTATTTATTTAACTCTGTAGGCTCATCATTTCTGTTTGTGAATGAGTAGCCACTGTCCCACTGTAGCAAAATGAGCATTTGTGCCCATGTGTAGCAACATACATGAAATGTTCCTTCACAAATTTAATAAAGAACTAAGCTGTATTTAAAATAACACCAACAAAACCACATTTTCTTCATACCAACCAGCAACCAATTATAATCCTGATGTTGAAAAGCAATCTATAAACCATTAATATTGCTAGAATAGAATTCAAAAGGCTGCAATTAAAGGCTGTTGTAATGCATTTTAACACAAACTTACAGGTGGGATAATAATAATTTCGAAAGCTAACTATGCATGACATACAAAACTCGTGGGTCGGTCCACTTGGTTAAGCAGAGCTCTTCAATGATCTCATCCTCGTCCAAGATCTTCAGCAAAGAATCTTTGAAAACTTTAATGTCCGTTTCCAACTCTGATAAACTGGTGAGAGGAGGCACAAAGCAAAAGAGAAGACACAGATAAAAATGGGATGTCTTTAAGTGTCCAGTTCTATATTTACTCAAGGTGAAATATTGTTTATATTGTCATCTCTATTTTAAACATTAATTTAATGTAAAACTAAACAAGCAAATTTGTCAGGGAGTAAAATCAGCTGGTGTATGGTGTATGCTTGTGTTGCATTCATATGTATAAACCAGTGGTTCCCAACCTTTTTTGGCTCGTGACCCCATTTTAACATCAGACATTTCTGGCGGCCCCAGATATTCAAAAGAGAGACTTTTTTTTTTTTTTTTGCTAAAATTACTTTCTTTTTGATCATGTAATAGTTTGATATACTATGTTGCAAATAAACGTTCATTTTAGATGACATTTAGGCTATACAATCTATATAATGCACCTTTTTGGTGTCTGCTTCTCTGTTTCTCTTGGAGATGCCTTAGTGGGGCCAGGTGGGTGAAGAAATCTTTCCATTCTCTGTTCAGTCCAGTTTTCTGACTGCGACTGTGCCGGGCAAGTTGAAGCGTAGTAACACACGCGGTCACATGATCGGGTCAATCAAGATATGCCCTCTCAGATATTATATCCTGCATTTTATTTGAACTGGATTTTTATGTGGAAAAGTGTGTGGTGTTTTAATTATAATGAAATATTTATTGAATCATTAAAAATATTTGTTATTAATAATTTTTTTTATAACTTACTATAAATTTCAGGTGACCCACGACTCCAAGGTTGGAAAACACTGGCGTAGCGTGTACATTTGTATATTTGTTAGTATATACAGTAGAGTGTTTTTTTTTTTTCCTCATAGTAAATATTATGGTTTGTGTTTGTCGAAGTGATATTGTGTATTGTTACATTAACTGTTTTTAGTGTTACCATCTATGTCAATGAATACAGCTGTGAGTTTTACCTCTTGCTGTTCTGCAGCAGTATGTGTAGTTTACATCTATCTGCAGAGAGAATTTTGGGATCTACTAGGGACTCCAACGTGTCTATAATTACCGGTTCGACTTCAGTCAGCAGGGCTTGGAGAGTGTTCACCTAAGGACACACATACAGAAACATACATGCTTTATGGCACATGTTTTTTGGGGCAGCTTCATGTACACACACATTAGTCCTTGTCTGTCTCACCCTGTGCTGTAGTATGGCCTCCAGTGCTCTGAACTCAAAGGGCAGACTGTGTGTGGGGGACGCCAGCTGAGGGGCAAGTTCCAGTACCAACCAACGCTCCAATCCCACACTACGAAAATCCAATACCAAAAGGCATTGCGGGGTCACGATGGCTTTTAAATTCTGTGAAGAAACAGAAAAAGAAGCCTGAACTTTAATCTCACGTTTATGCTGACAAAATACTGCATCTGTCCTTAATACATGTTTCCTCTCATTATTTTCAGTAAGCCTGTGGTCACATTGTT
>JAPTGW010000009.1:14732287-14742360 GCA_029814545.1 Apogonichthyoides opercularis
AGAACAGAAGATCCAACAAATGACCAGCTGGTGATGCAGTATTCGATATGAGAGAGTATCATAGAGTGGACAAAGGTCAAGGCTGCTTTATCAGTCAAAGCTGCTCCAGGTGGATAATGATGATAAGGTTGATATTTAAAAAAAAGTTTACAGGAATAAAAAATGTTAGTCACCTCTTTTTACACCTGACTGCATCCTTTCGTTCTTTTTTTAAGTAATTTATTTTACATTTTAGTTATTTATTTAGTTATGGTTAAGAATGTCACAAAACACATCAATAAGCATGCATACTTCATATTTAGACAAGGACACTGGATAAATTTGGGTTTTCCTTTATTTATACTTATTATTTGACCATCAACACTCAATATCTTTGGACCTACTGTATATTTACCACCTGAAAAAGTACCTTATTTGACGTTTTTGAGGTGAAAATGGAAATAACTGCTAATTATATGATGTATTCATGTGCTTAAAGATTCTGAATGGTTTGAATGACATTTATCATTGGTGTTTGAAAAATGATGGAAAAACGTTTGTCTGTAAAAATGCGTAGGAACCCTGAAGATAAACAGTACTCTGTCATGAACACACAGGAAAACACAAACAACCTTAACATGCAATTTAGAAAATTAAAAAGACAGATAAAATCATTGTATTTAATGTGATCCTACCACCTAAAACTTTTCTGAGAACACAGTGTTGTTGTTTGTGCTCATACAGGGCTCCTGTGCTGGTTGCTTTGGCTCTGATAGAGAGTGGAATGAAGTACGAAGATGCTATTCAACTCATCCGACAGTAAGTACATTAACACACTGTTATCCGCTTCGATAAATGTCATTCTTCCAAATGTTTAATATTAAAAGCTAGATTTTGAATTAATCCTCCAATCCTACAACTTTTTTGTGGTGTCTTCCAAATAAACTTTCTCTTCATTTAAACTTTCCTGTGGAATTTATCATCATTAATTAAAATATTATCCCCTGAATTTTGCATTTTTCAGTGAAAATCAGGTGTTTTTCTGAGTTTAATTTACTGATCATGTCAACATTCATAAAAGCTCAAAGTAAATTCAAACGTTATTATATCAAAAACACAGAAAAAAATGTAGAAACGGTGAGTTTTTCAGCAAAAAGTATCATTAAGTGGACATAAAAACAAGTGCCCACAGGTGCTGCCATTTGTGAAACAACATGGGTTTTACTGAGGGATCAGTGTGGCAGAACATGACAGTGTTTCCATACTCACTACGGAGTCCCTGAGCGTCCAAATTGGTCATAAATGATGACAGTGAAAAGCTGGGAAACTGCATTTTACCTGAAAGTTAACTGTATTGTCAGGATCAGGGATGTGAAAATTCTTCAACATTTTATATCAGTAGATACTTTTGGTCACTGGCGGCTATTTAGGTCTTTGACAGTTAACCTAAAAATGACCCAGCCTATCCATGTTGCAGACACAAGGCGCCACCCAGTGGTAAAACAGTCCATGTACAGCAGTATCTGTAGGACTCACACAGTAAGAATTACATTCTGAAATGGATGGAAAATAAATTCTACTGCCTATGTATATGTACAAAACTGAGCTGAAGGATCATTTTGAAGTGTAATGCCACTAATATTCACCCAAAAAAATTCTTCTGTGTGTTTCAGGAAGCGTCGTGGAGCCATCAACAGCAAACAGCTGACATATCTGGAGAAGTATCGATCCAAGCAGAGACTGCGCTTCAAGGACTCACATGCACACAAGAACAAATGTTGCATCATGTGAATACAAACACACACAGAAGATAATGCTCTCAGGAATCCATCTACATAAGCCTTGTGTCACTATCACACAGTCTAAAGTATATAAATACATGAGATTTTAATAGGCCATTTGTACCCAGGAATTTTAACATGTGTTTACATTTGTCAAGGTTTCAACTTCCTCT
The DNA here is from genome assembly GCA_029814545.1 of Apogonichthyoides opercularis. Lineage (NCBI taxonomy): Eukaryota > Metazoa > Chordata > Actinopteri > Kurtiformes > Apogonidae > Apogonichthyoides > Apogonichthyoides opercularis. The sequence continues at coordinate 14,734,221 of JAPTGW010000009.1, forward strand.
TCTTCTTTGTTAGAGAGGATTTTATTGGCATGTTCACTTTCTAATATAGTTATATTCAGAGAATAAAGATATGTGAGAGGAAATCGGTAAATAATGTAAATGTTTTCATGCTGATTTTTTTTTTTTTTTTTTTAGGAAAATCTGCTTTTAAGTTCATTTTATTAAGACACGCAAGGTCTGGTGAGGGCGTTAGTGTGATAATATGAGAATAATTAACCTCATTCTTTGCATAAACCTCAATGCATGGTGTGTGCCCACAAAAAAAAGAGAGATTTGTGGTAAGGTTTTCACAACGTCAAACTGTATGGAATATTTTGTGTACATTTTTGATCTGTTTGAGCTTTACTATAATCAAGGCATTATTTCCTATGTGCTTTAGAAGAATGGGAATGGACTTCTGTTTGTGGTGGTTGTTATTTACTCTGCAGAGGTTAAATAAGAAAAACTGAGGAAGGTGAAACATCTTTAACACCTGAAAATCCATGTATCTCTGAGCACATAGGAAAAACCATGACTCAGATTATTATTTTGTTTCTTTTGAATGTGTTTTACTACAACAAATGGGAAACGACGAGACACATATTCTTCACCGAAACACAGTAGAATGTTACAGGTTGAAAACCAGCTTCCAAAACGCTAGATCAATCTAGATGAAGCTTTAATCAACTTTAATGTTGTTTTACCGGTCACTTCACTACGCTGAAGTTTTGTGTTTACATATCAGTGTGTGCATTAATGGATGCTCTGTTTACTGTTATCAAACAACATGAATTTCTTAGCAGGAGCTAAATTCAAGCCAGATTTTTAAATGTTTGCCATTATGAAAAAAGGAGAACTGTAATAAATCCACAGGAGCAACACAAAACTAAAATGATGTAAATATATTAAAACAATTAAACAGTATTAGGCAGTGTGAACTACTTGCAAAAATTTAAAATCAAAATTTAATAATTGCAGGTTTTCCACATTTCTTTGGTCAGGCAGGATTTTGCATTAAATGAGCAGTAAGTAACACTGATGGAAATAATTGTGACACAGTCTAGCAAAAATATGCGATTTAATTGCTTTTGTTTTGCATCTGTTAGACTAGAATATATCCTTTTTCTTTTAAATTGGATATTTGGTATCAGTTTGTATTGTTCTGGATGATGCATATAAACAACTGCTGACACATTTTCTTTCTTTTCGCTGAAATCCACTCATAGAGCATGTACTTTATATTAATTTGCTGCTTTTGATTGACTTCTCATGACAATTTTTCATCATCAATAATAAAGAAACTATGAGTTCATTCCTGAAGAATAATTTGTGAGAAAACTCACGATGAGGAACTTGACAGAAGACACTGTCGATAAAAAAGGACAATCGATAAACCTGACTGCTTTTCCATTGAATCTAATTGGACGCACTTTCCTTTACTTGTTCATACAATGTGTGCGTGTGTTTGTTTGAATAAGGGTGTGTGTGTTTTATAGCCTTAGCTATTGCTACTCATTTGGACTGGCCTGAGCTGACACTTTTTTAATAAAAAAAAAAAAAAAACCTATAAATGGCTGTGTGTGTACATTCCTCTGTTGTTTTTATAAACCTTTAATTCTTCCAGTGTTTTAATAGTAGTCATCAATTTTACAGTTAGATTGTTTTCATCTGTGTTCAAACCTAATATAGTTGCTTAATTAGCTTCCATTTCCATGCTTCCTAATGAAAAGACACATTTTATCAAACCAACTATCATTGTATGTTGATATTGTAATGCGGTTCAGAAATAAAATTCTGTAGAATATGCTAACATTGACATTAGATGTAACAAGCTACCATACAACACTTTGCACCAAATACTGTTTTGCTTCATTAATTATAAGAAACCTAACAACCTAAATATGTAAATGAGCAGGATTTCTTGCACCACGAAAATATTAAAGCAAATGCGATTATTCCTGCGAAATAAGATTTTATAGTTCTCCCCCTGACGTACAAACGTGCGCACTGTACACAAATATGACATGATAGGAAAAAAGAAACATCGGAAAATACAAAATAATATTGACAATTTATGTTTCATGTGTAAAATTGTGTTCTCTCTTCAGTCGCAGTAAAGTCTTCCTGCCACAGAGGGCGCTGTCTGCTTCAATGGTACCACATCCGGTCTATTTCCGCTGTATGGAAGGACTTGTGTCGCAGATTCGACAGAAATTTTTTAAGTGCTTGATCTAAAATAAAGCTTTAGATCTTAATTTAAGCTTTAAATATATTTCTACTATAGTTTAAATGCATTGATAAATTAATTATATTTTGTTGTTTAATGGCGTTACAAAATGGCAGGACAAATAGCAGGTAAGAAGTTGAAGTCGCTCAATTCGAATATGTTTGTCGGGGCTTCATGTTAGCTTTGGCCCAAACCAAAATAAACACACGTATTATATTGTGAATGGGTGCCTAGATCTTTACATTCTCCTTCCACTATGTATACATTATACACTGTATTTTTGTGAAGTACATGTAATCTAGAGGGTTTAGGTCCCAAAAGGGTATAGCATTTTGTAGACGTAAAGGATCAGTATCAAGATAAACAGCATCTTCAAGCTGTGACGATGCTCGAGTTCTGGTGACGTTAACATTAACTCACAAGTTGTAATGCACCGTAAGATATGAGGTTGTATGTATATATACATTTTGCCACAGAAAATTGTGTGGTATGGTGTCAAAAACACCGGATTTAAGTCCAACTGTAAAAGCCTTCGCCAGCTCTTAAAATTGTGTCAGTGTTGTCATTATTAGCTCTTCCGTTTTAAACTCATATTATAACACTGCTTCATTACACCAAAGAACCTACAAGCAAAATTTTAAAAAGTTACAACTGAGCTATCAGCCCAGAAGTATTATAATATGAAACTCAGTCATGTTGAATGGCCCCTTTTATAGACGAACGTTATTTATTGTTGTAGTTTATTGAGGTGTTATTCTTTTAAGTTACTTGATGTTTCGGTGGAGAAAAGGTGCATTCTGAAACATCGTAAACCAAGTTCACAGTCAGTTTTTCAGTTTAAGGATGAACCATCAATTTCAACTGTAATATGGCATATGTTTTGCAAATGCAAATCATGCAAAGAAAAACATTATTAACGGAAAACGTGAATTGAATAACAGAAAGGGGATAACTCTTAATGTCCCCTTTTATATCTGGTGTGAAATGAACATTTAGCTGCACTGTGATGAAACAATTTGTGTATACAGCTGTGTTCATGTGTTGTTACAGATGGGTAGAGTATAAATGTCAATTTTGAAACTTGAAGAGCTTCAACATAATGACAACACTGAAATCACTCATACTTCACCCTTCTTTGTCCCTCTCTTTCTCTCTCACTTTCTCCCTGTGGATTGACCACCTTTCCTATTCCTGTCTGTCCAGCCGGTTCAGTGTTTATGTGTCGGCTGTGCAACCTCTTCTCTCCCAGTCACACTCAGTTGTTGGCTCATTGCTCCCTGCTGCACCCTCAGCAAGAACCTGCAGATGACATTATCATTACACTTCAGCCACTTGCAGGAGATCCTGCAGAAACACCCACAGGTTAGTTAAATAATAAAAAGAGCAGTTGGCCCAGAACTACCATTACAAAATGTGTTAAAAGGAGGGGGAAAAATGAAATAACTGTGATTTAGCCTTTTATCCTCTATGCTGTCTTTCTTGCCCACAGAGAGCCCAGTTAAGCGGAAACGAGGAAGACCAAAAGGCTCCACAAAAAAGGTACGCACGGACTGGGCAGAAGGCAAGACTGAATCCACTGATCTCTCAAAAGAAAACACTCAGAAAGAAGATGAAAGCAAGAACATGGGTGCAGAGCAACAAGGTAATTCAGTAGACCCCAACAGTGGAATTTTTGATACCTTTTCTGTTTTTGTCAATTTAACACAAATCTTTTTTCTCATTAATTTCTAGTTGAAAATCATGAAGAGATATTGGGACTGGAATGTAGAGAGTGTCATCGATCCTTCAGCAACAGACGACAAATTCTCAAGCACATCTGTTTGAAAGAAGTGGAGGAGGAGGAAGAAGAGGAGAGTGGTGAGGAGTTAAAATGACAGTCAAAAACATGAAATCAGACATTAGAACAGAGAATACAAAGTATAGTCAGTGGGGGCTGACGTACTAATACTAAACTAGTGCTGCATTACACATTTTAAAAAACCCCTCCATATTAATTTCAAATATTGGGGAAGAGATCATTTACATTGGGTAATATAGAATGTAGAGGCAGAAATTGTGCTCTTACTTTGCGTGATTGATTTGAATTGAAGTTATTGTAGTAGACATGATCTTTAAATTTGTATTCAGGTAGGATCAGTGGTGGTGCACAACCTAAGAGTTCAGGGAACGTTGATCCTGGTGCAGCTGAGTCATTTCAAAACCCAGCAGGGCCAGGACTTATGAGAGAAAAAGGTAAGTCATTGAGGCAGTAGCCTTTCATCAAATTTATTCTTACCAAAAGGAACACGGATATGGTCAATGTAATAAAAGTTATCAGAGATATATACTATTTAGCCACCTTTCTTTCATAAATAGTGAGTTAAGTTCCTTAAGTAAATGTTGTATTTAGATGGGTTTCTGCAACGGTGCATCAGAAAATCATTTAATAATATGAATTTTGCACATAAAACATGCAATATGGCAAAAATATCTGCAACTACTGTATTATGTATCCTTAGTAGAGTTCAGTGTGATAATGAGAATAGCTTTTTGGCTATTTTGACTTGATCCTGTTTATTTAAAACTTCTAAAAGGCACTCTTAGTAAGGATGGTTGTAAGAAATACCTGCATCCTTATTGTGACTTTATTTGTGGAAATGCATGAATTAAATGGTTTAATATATAATGTATTTGGACCATTTTGTCTCAACTATATAAATTTAAGACAACTATCCACCTTTACATCCAGAAATGACACATCAAAAAACCTCACTGAATAAATATAGACTATATCACCTTTCTAGTACTGTCTGAAATGCAATCAAATTAGGGATTATTTTCCTTACTCTGCAGTAATATTAAGTTTATAATGTATTCTATATTGGACTTGGGACATTCAAAATATGTTATGACATGTTGGCATTCAATTTCAAAATTAATCTGTATTTTACAGATTATGTAGTCTAGATAATTTTAAGGATAAATGAATGTGTGCACTGAAAAGAAATGCATTAAAACTAAGAACAGTCGTTGCAAAAGCTTCGTTTATTTTCAATATTTTAAAAAATTTTGGAGAGAGATGCGTTTGTTGGGTGGCACACGGCCTTCAACTCGTTAAAGATCCAAAGCGTCCAATCAGAGCGCATCCTCAAGTCACATGTACCTACAAGGCTCCATACGTCGCGCCGTCGCCATCTTGCTTGGGGACTACAGCTACAATGGTTGTTGAATGTGCGGCAGCCACATGTCGTATAAAACGATCTCAGGACTCTAAATCAGCTGGAATTACCTTCCACGCGTAAGTATATTATCCACTGAATCACTTCATTGCAATAAAGGTGTGTGGTATTTTATGTTTTGTGCATATTTTATATACGAAATTGGTCTACAGTCTCGGCGTGACGCTAAAGTTAGCTTCCGAATCGGCTGTTGGTGCGTGTAGGCTGGTTGATACTGTCAGTGAAGTTTACCATCCAGAGCTCACAGAGTTCACCACATAAATAAATTATGACTGAAGATAAAGAAGTGCAGACAGTGGTGAAGAATCCCAGCTCCATAAGGTAATTGTCTTGCCATGTATTTGTTCCAACCATTCACTAAACTAGCTCATTTTGATGAGCACAACTCCTCATCCAGGTAGATGGGATGGGATAATTAGTGGAATCACCTTCACCTTTGTTAAGTGAACAGGTAGAACCAATGCATGGCAGGACTTTTACTTCATGGAGCTGGGATTCTCTACCACTGAGTGCAGACAATAGGCTATTCATTAACTATAGATAGGTTTTATTTTCTGCTCTGAGAATAAAATGTTTATGAACTATATGTGTGAAAACAGCATAACTGACATCCTAGGAACATTTAAGTTTACCCACAGCCAAAAAGTACAGTGAGATATAAATTTAAAAAAAGTTCCATTCACTCAGACTTGCAGATAGTTATATTATTAAAGCAGTTAAGTATCCCATTTTATGTAAAAATAAAAATAATAGAAGTTTCCAAGTTTGAAAGTGGGTTTTAGACCACATTAAGGATTTATTGATATGTGATTTTAATAGAACAGGTGGGCAATAATTAATGCTTAAAGGTACTTTCTCTTAACCTTCTTTTTGCTACCAAAATCAGAAACTGACTTTAGCATCATAGTCTCTGTTTTATTAAAGATGGCTTCTTTGACACATTCACCATAATAGACTCATAATTTTTCTGGGCCAGTGTGGTGTCCACAAATTCATTACAATGGCATCTGTTTTGTTGAACTTTTCCACACAGATCTAATTAGAGTAGCTCAATTCGTGACTAACAGTACAGTTTGGAAGAGGCTTAGTGTGATCTATAAAATATATATTCAAATCTCATTGGACATTTTTAATGGCCCTAGTAAATATATAGTATATCCACTGCAGCATTTGTAGACTAGGGTTCCATCATTGTCTACTATGTGTACATGTAGTGTCTTGTTCATACACCACAAATCCTTGCATGCTGTAATATAATATTTGCTAATCATATGGTTATGGCTGTTTGGTCAGTACTTATGTACTTGTGTTCTCTCACAAAGGTTTCCCAAAGATGAAGTGTTGCGCAGACAGTGGTGTGTGGCCATGCATAGGAGGGAGGGATGGCAGCCATCACGGTGGGATCTGGTTTGCAGCACCCACTTTGAAGCTGCAGATTTTGATAGAACTGGTCAGACGGTCAGGATAAGAAAAGGAGTTGTACCAACTGTGTTTCCAAACCTCCCAGAGCATCTTCAGAAGGTACCAGTGAATATAAGAAAAGATCTTTGATCATTTAAATATATAGTAGAGAGATTTTAATGCAGTTTTTTCTACATACTTTTCATACTTGGATATATTTTTTTACATTGTGTGCCTCTATGTTTTCTGTTTGTAAAGGAGTAAAATAATTCTGTAAACAATCCAGAATGCTTCCTGTTTCAGAGACCAGCTAAGACAACAACCACAGTAAACCCACAGACCACCCCAGTGCAAGAATTGCCTGCACAGTGCTTGCAGATGCAGAAAATCTCATCAGAGCTGCATAATGATCAGGAAAAGGAACAAACAAAACTGGTACTTTACTAAATAAGTCTCTTTAATTTTGTTAATCTCAAGTATAATCACAATATTGCACTTGTTTTACAATGGTCTCCTTAATCCTCTCTGTTTCCTTGTCAATGTCAAGTCTTACAAAAATATTCTGTACATAATTGCTGAAAAATGTTTACCGCTCCAACTTCTTATTTACTCCCTCTTATTTTTGTTGCATAGGATCATGACTACTCTTGTCCAGACTATGAAACACTCCGACAGAAGTGGCTCCAAGCACAGGATCAAATCGAGAAGCTGCAGCGGCAGCTGGTTAATGTGCGAATGAGAGAATGTCGTGCCAAAAAAGCCTTGAAAAATGTAGTGGGTGAGCTCAAATACAAGAGCCTTCTCACACATGAGCTGCAGATGAAGTTGAATCAGTATGCCAGTAAGTACACTTAGAGCGCTTCCACACTGCTACACCAGTTTTGGCAGTTTGATTCAAATCAAATTTGCAGTTGTGAAACCTCTCCTGGACCAGGGTGTGGAACATGCAGCCAGCCGGCCATCGAGGTAGTCTGGGTCTTGATTGCACTGAACCATGGCTTGATTCATGTACAGTTTGAAAACACTTCATGAAAAATTTGCACTTTTGGACCATTTACAGGAAGTTCCACAAGGCTTTGTCGCCATTCGATAAATGAAGAACAAAAGTAAATGGAGGATGGAATAACATGATGACATCAGATGCACTTGTAGATGATGATGATGGCAAGATGTTGTCCACCAAGGTCCAGTTTGTGGTTAAACTGAGCTGGGCATCACCAATGTGAAATACACTATGGCAGTGGTTCTCAAATCTGGTCCTCAAGTACCACTATCCTGCATGTTTTAGAGATTTCCCTCTTCCAGCACACCTGGA
>JAPTGW010000009.1:14920081-14932248 GCA_029814545.1 Apogonichthyoides opercularis
AATTCCAGACATACCAGCTGAATTTTTGTCATTCTATGGGCTTCTCAACTTCTACTTGTATACATTAGCATTTGTCTATTCTCCCTCCAAAAATGCTCTGTATGGTAAGTAAGACAGTTCAACCTTGACAATTGAATCAATTTAATCTTCAGTACACAATAATTCATAGATGCATCTGGTTTTGTTTGATTTATCAGACTCCCAGCTGAAAGATAATCCTGCTTTCTCCATGCTCAATGACTCAGATGATGAAGTCATATATGGGTAAGACTTTACTTACCAGCTTTCAAAATATCAAACTGTTGTAACCCTACTAATGTGTGTCTGTTTTGTGAAGGAGTGATTATGAAGATATGCCTTTACAAAACGGGCGTGCAATCAAAGCAACCGCCAAGTACCAGGATGAGAGTGAGAGTGACTGAAACCATCTGTGACTTCTTCTCTTCTGTGTTCCCGTCGGAAACACTGGAAATACAATAAACTCACGTGTATGTGTAAATAAGGGACGTTTGCATCAGTAAAACAAAATATTATACCCTCTATGTACATAAACCTATTTTTAAAAGATACGTCAACTGAATGTATTGTAATTTTACTGGAGGTTGAGGCGTGAAGCCACTTGATTTATTCTTCATTCTTTTTGCTTTCAGTTTTACTGACAATTTAAAAAAAAAAAAATACAATTTTTACCACTTTGTACATTTTTGTGTAAAAACCAGAAATGAAAAAAGTGCTAATATTAATCTGGAATTTGTGTAAAGAAAATCAATGTTATTTTAATGATTTGTGTTGAACCACTTTAGTATTTAAGTATTCGTACTGTGTTTATTGCCATTCCTATCAGCTCTCTGACAGTCTGAGAATACCCAGAATGCGTTTGTGTGGCCAGTGCTGCGTGACATTACAATTGCGTTAGAGATTCATGAAGCTCATGCTACAGCCACAAATGGACTACTTTTCAGTGTTGTGGCCTAAATGATTTATAAATCAAGAATTAAAGTGCCAAAGCAGTGTTGGCTGTATTTAAGAAAAAAAAAAGAAAAATGTGTTAAACAGAGAGCCTTAGCTGAACTAGGTACCACTGAACTCCACCCTTGTAAATGCACTTGTTTTTTTTGTTTTGTTTTTTTTATTATTTTTATTTACAGAAATTGACAACACTGATGTATTATTTGATGTGGGTGAACTGTATGGATTTTTACTTAGCATTATGTTAATGGACTACTGATGTATTGTCAGCATTTTGTATCTCACCACATTAGTTATTCCATTGGCCAAATATCTTTTGCCTTATGTTTAACATTATTTAAAAAAAAATTCTCATGACATTGTATTGCCTAAAATTTGAGAAATGTGCTTTTTCAAGTTGGAGCAAATGGAGAAGAACAGCTGAAGCAGCTGTTTAAATTCTTACAAATAACTGTATTCTAATCAAGATGGTGCCTTGTCCTTACATCACTGTTTATCTTCTGAATGGGGCTAGTCTCAGAATTGTAAAGCTTTGACATAAATGTATACGTTTAATACTTTCAGTGTGAATGTTGCTTTTGTGGGGTTAAGATGGTTAAATGAGGGTGTTTTGGGGTTCTTATATATTTTGAGTAGTTGCATTTTTGTTGCTTTATCAGAAACAAATGTGACCATGTAGCACTCTGTCCTGTCAAGTGTAAATAAAGCAAATATATACTGTATTGTATTGTTTAATTGATTATACATGTACAGCTTTGGATCAAAATAGATTTTTTAAAATTAGCTGTTTGTGAAAGATACACAAAAATGTTTACACACACAACACTTAAGGTACACAGTAGCTAATCAGATGGCCAACCCATAAACACTGACGATACAGTACATGGACTTGTTCTCCCATCTTACAGCGCAGCTTCCTGATGGATGCACAAAGAAATTAGACATATTGATCAGTTTATAATGAACACAACAGAAATCATGCCTAAAAGCACACAGGTGGGACACATTGCTTTCATTTTAACCCTCTACTGATTATGCAGCTTTAATCACTTAGGCGTTTCCTCTACCACAAGCCTTTTCTCTTTTCCCGCTTACAAAATCGCCTGAGATATAACTTTAAAGTACTTTAATAACACATTATACACTGAAAAGTTCTTTGTATGAAAAATAAACGGCTTTTACCATCAGTAGTGTTATCCCAAAAGCACGCACTAGATGTCTGTAGACCAGCTCCATTCTTCTGCATGATGACACAGGTTACTGTGAAGAACAAAAACAATGTCTTCTAATCTAATAATTAAAACCAAAAGACCACTAGCAGAATGTTTCTGAGGCAGAATTCCACAAACCAATGTATTTGAACGGCTTCCCCAGTTTGCTGAGCTGACCGAGGCACTGCTCGACCACAGTGGTAGTCCATTGATGCACTCTGCTGTGCTGGTAGGCATTTCCTCCTATGGCTGATTCTACCGACTACAAAGGCATGACAAAATGAGGTTTAGTCCCATCGATTCTGAGCAACAAACGACATTGTAACTGTCCACCTCCATGAAACTGTAGGCTACTGTAACAATAAGATCTTTTTTTAATCCACAACATCGAAATCAATCGCATATGATAAACATGGCACAATATGACAAATCAATGTAGCTTACTTAACCAAAACACTTTTAGAAAGAAACGAGTTACTCTGAAATGTTGGTCAAATTTAATGGGGACGGTGCCTAGCAACCGCAACACTGTCCTTAACAACCAACTGTTTGCTAACGCTAGCAATGAATCAATAAACATTATTCCAGACAAAACTCATTAAATGTTTTCCCTTACCTCTTTTATAATTTTGCTCACTTCTTCAACAGCGAATGCAGTCTTTTTAAATAAAAAAACAAAACAGTAAGGTTACGTTACAATTTGAGCTAGCTAACGACATATTTGTTTCCACATAAACGCGAACAGCTAACGTTAGAGGTTAATCGCAAATGATTGTATGCACGACTCTGCCTTAAAACAGAATTTGGGCAATATGAAAGAGTTTTTCCAATATGGTAAATTCATGTATTCAATGTTACATTAAAATAAGAAACTAACCTCTTCCTCCTGATACTCGTCCATAGTTAAACTACCGCTAGCTAATACGGTTGTTCAGGGATCAGACTTCCGGTAACGTTAAAACGTTAAAAGAATAAAGGAGCCCGCGACACAAACCGGAATCCACGACTAAAGCAAGATTCATTAACAGTGATTATAAAATTATTTAAAAGTTCTACTTATATACTTGTACATTTATACATACACTATATCATCTAAATGAAATCAATCAAAGAAACTAACTAATCTACATTTTTACAAGTGTTAATTTTGAATTCAACTACATATCTCAGTGCACAGAAACCACATTTAAAAACGGTATCTGAAATTATGTTTGATCAGCTATATATTGCTATGTTACAGGTATTAACAGACTGAAACGAGAAAGTCTGCCACTGTCGTTTACTTGTGGAAAACGCTGTAAATGCCACGCCGGAGATACAGTGAAGTCAATGACGCAGTTATTACTGCTCGTCAACCGCTAACGCACGTACTTCGATGGAAATTACAGGTAGGCTGTTTTTTTTTTGTTTTTTTTCCACGTTGAACATATTTTAAAGACTGTTTGTCTGCTAGCTATCTACTTTTGCATCCTTGCCCGTGGTTCGTTGCTTCTTTTTTCGCTAATGTTAGCATTAGCTTAAAAGTTTGTCCGTCAATGCTAGCTAGTTGTCTCTTTTTTACGTACTTAAGCTAACTGTGTTATAGTTATTCGTCTTTGTCGCTAGTTGTAAGGAAGAAACTTCAATTTCTTAATAACAAATTACCATAATTAATAATTGCTGATTTTTCCGAAAAAGAAGACGCCCAATTAACACTAATAGCTATGTTTTTGGAAGTTAATTAAGTCTAATAATTTATTTTGTAATGCTAGTTCACAGAAATAAATAGTTCAATTTGACACCATTTAATCTTATTTCAATTGAGTGGAAAATATGGATGTTAATTTTTATAAATTCTAAATATGCCGAATAAGAAACAGAACAGTCAGTGGTGCTCCATAGTTGCAGTTAATGAGCAATTAATTGAACGACCAAAAAAGTGGAGACAGTCGGGTGTAGTAGTAGTTTACTTTTGTAGATATTGGTGTGGATGCCTTAAGATGTTGGTTTTTACTGGAGTCTTTGTAGTTATTTCCCAACACGTTAGTTTTCCAATATTTAATTGGAATTATTTAATTATTTCCTCTAATAAAGTGTAAAAAAAAAACAAAAAAAAAACAAAAAAAAAAACTCCACAAAACTCCAGTATGAGCTACGACAACATAACTTTAAGAAAGAGAACATATAAAAATCTGAACTGTCGATGAGTGAATAAACCCTATATGTGGCACTTAACAAGACAAAATCTAAATTTGACATCCGAGTAGGAGCCTCTCGCCTCCACATGGATTAACGTGATTTGATGCATGCAATGGTACACGCACATGAAAATACACGAAGTACCATAAAAAAACATTCACATTTAAAAGTCATCTGTGTCTATGGGTTTGTGTATGTTTTTGCGGTAAACAGTTCAGTACTGACTAATACATGAATGTTTCCTTCTTTATTGAAGCTTCTGTTTTTGAAGTGGATTGATAAAAATTTATTTATGGGATATGTTTTGGCTGTAGTGGTAAAAATCTGTATATGTGCTGACGTGGGTGAAAACATGGCATCAATATGGTTATAAAAACGCAGAAAATTACTTTTTTATGTCGTGTCTGAGGATGCAGAGGAAATTATTTACTGCGTGCATGTGCAGATGTGAGGCACACAGCAGACATTTAACATGCAAATTTAAATAGGTACACGTTTATGCACCACTAGCTACGGTAGCTAATTCTCTCTCTGATGCTGGAGAGGAGAAATGAGATCCCTATCACTTGGTTTCTAGACTGTTTGTAAGCTGAAGAATACAAATTTTGACTACAAAGTGTCCTACACAAGCAGGACAGAAATCAGTGCACCAGTTACCTCTGGAATTAACAGCAGAAGGAGAAATATCTACAATAGCAACATCTGTACGTTGTGCCCCGCTACAGTAATTGCCAGCCACATCCTTCCCTGTGGCTGAAGCAATGGACTTTGATTGGTGATAGCAGCTAATTTCTCAGCCCTTATTAATTATTAAAATTAAGAAGTCGTTTTTCTGGGTTTGCATGCATGTCCTGTTTAATAAAGCTGAAGAAATTAAAACCGCAGTCCAAGACATGCAAATAAAAGCGGTTGTACATGAGACACAATGAGCCTATTTAATGACAGTCTATAAAATAATAAATTATCTTTAGTGCTGGGATGAACCTTTGTGCTGCTGTGTGTTTGTTTAATTCTGTAAAGCCCTGTGAGGCAACCTTGTTGTGATACAGGGCTATACAAATAAAATTGAATTGAATTGTTTAGTTGTATAATATCCTATTTTTCCACTATGGTTTGGCAAGTTTTTCTAGAGGCAATGTACTCACCTTTTCTTTCTCAAACACTATAATACTGTTCATGTTAGGTATAAATGATGGTGAGATGAGTTATTTCTATTCCATATATTCCTTGTCTCTCCCACCATTTTCTCAGTCCCGTAGAAATACTTTCTACGAGATATGATCTTGGTGCATTAGTGAAACTGACGTAAACCTTCTCACCAATTACATACACTATGTGTGTCTTCTGACAGCCAGAGGCAGCCGGCTGATCTTAGGTCTAATTGCCTGGACCCCGATTAAAACGCAGAACACAACTGGGAAAATGTGCTCCTTGGAGTTATGTCTGTGTGTGTGTGTGTGTTTTACCTTTTTATCTCTACAGAGCTTCACTTATCTGTGACTAAACGTCAGTTCTAGTTGAGAGTTTTCTAAAAGATGACACACTTGTGTTTCTCTCTAATAACACACAAGCAAACTAAACACACAAGTACACAATTTGCACTTTAGCAGTATTACCCATAGGCCTCTGGTGTAAACACATCTCAGCCCTTTGCCACCACCTCATATCCATCATCTTTGCATCCTTTGACCTGCCACCTTTAACCTGATACTATCTCTTTCTCTCTATCCATCCATCAAGTGTCACCCTTTCTTCTTTTATTTCATTCTTTGTGTTGTAGCATCTGCACAGCCAGATAACCAGCTCATCACACACATAATAAAACACACACGTCTACACACTCTAACTGCGAGCACCGAGAGACCAATCCGGCACAGAGTATTTCAATCTAGCAAATCTAGTTCTGTGGGCGACAAAGAAGGGCAGACACTGGGGCAAAATTTGTTACAGCTCCCACGATGGAGACAGAGATAAAATGAACAAGATGGATTGAGGGAAAGAAGGCAGGAAAGAGCTGGAGATGATCCTCTTATTTCACAGGAGAGTTTTTTTTTTTTTTAAGAGAAGGCCTTCTCTGTTTTTATATGTGCATAATCACTGATAAAGGGCGATAGATATAATCAGGTGGGGACGAAACTGTGACTGTGTACTATCATGAAAAGCTATGAACAAGAAACGGATTTGAAATGTAAGAATTCACCCAAAACCCACCATTACTTAATACTAAATACATTTTAAAGCAAATAAAGTTACGTATAAAGGCCAGGGATCCTAACTAAAATCAGATAACTTCATGCAGTTGGAAAGAAAAAAAAGTTTGAAATGACTACTTAAGTGCAACTCTCGACACTTTAGGGAAATTCCCTTTACACCGTCTTCCAGTGGAGAGGTCAAAGGTCAGGAGGGGAGCAGCTGGTGCAGATGCAGTTATCTGCTCATGAATGCTTTATGCTCACTGTATCTGTGTCAGTTACCACTTGGTTGCTGCTCCCGAAAAAGACAAAAGGAGAAGGAAATTAAAAACTCACCGACTCTTCCTCCTGGATCATATGGACCAGACTGTCCAACACTGGAGCGAGGTTTCTACATCAGACAGACACAAAAAGAATATCACTTACACCAGACCATAATGTTTTTATACTTTTAACAGTCTCACTCTTTACTACATGTTTAGTAAGTGGTAAATGGAAAGGCATGAGGACAAAGTCAGCGCAAAGCAGTGCATTACAACAGAAGAGTTTAATACCATGAATGTTTTTTGGGATTAAACCCTGCAATTTATTTAATGTGTTTTTGATTTGATGCAACGACAGACATTAGATGGAGTCATCACCCACGCAAATGCACCAAACCAGGTCTACCTAGTCACCCCATCCTGTTAGCTCAGCTTCACATCCTTACTTTGACTTGATGTTGTTGAAGTTCTTGCCCAGAGACAGGTGTCTGATGGACCGGTTTTTAGCCAACCACACCAGTAGAGTAGACAGGTCTGAGTCCAAGCCTGGGAGTACAAAAATAGGAGTTAAGAATTGACTATTATTAACCAATCTTGATATATGCCAACAGAAAGATGAAGGGAAGGCCTGTACCATTGTCAGAGATATCCAGACTGGAAATGTTTGGGATCTCAGCAATACACCCTTCAAGGATCTGTGAGCCTCCTGACCGCAGCTGTGAACACAAGTGGGTAAACATTACATAAACACATACAACTGATCAGACACAAAGTAGAGAAGTCTCACTGTAAAGATGTTAAACCGCATACAACTTGTTACACATTCCTATGACAATTCATCCAGAGAAAAGTGCTTTCAGAAGAGTTTCCACTGTGCTAATATTTATGCACATCTAAGGAAATAAAGTACTACCCTGGAAAAATATTTATAAATAATAGGGCTGTCAAAAGTGACACGTTAACACGGATTAATTCATCATCATAATTAATCTGATTAAAAATTTTAAACACAATTAACCCATCTGCAGCATAGACTGACTCTGAACATTTCTGCCAATGCATTTGGGGCAGTTTGTCCAAGTACAGTTAGCGTCTCGCATGTGCAAATGGGCAGTTGATCTGGTAGTGACAGGCAGCAGAACCAACCAATAAAGACGGAAGACAATAAACAGCACGTTGGCCCTCTGGATGGAAATATGAGGACAAAAAAAAAAAAACCCAAAAGGGAACAGTTGTTTCAAGTTGTTTTGTTGAAACTGTTGAAGGTGTTTGATAAACACATTTAGTGCATATATATTCCCTTCTTTCCTGAGTCTGTTTGCTCATGCAAAATGAAAAGCAATTAATGAAGATTAAAAATGAATTATAGTTAACCGTGATTAATCTGATTAAAAATTGTAATCCTTTGACAGCACTAATAACGAAAAGTATAAAAATATCATATATCACCCAATGTACACATGCATCCCATTGTCCAGCTATGCTTCTTACACTCAGTTCGTCAGTGTTTCCACTTTCAAAGTTTTTTTCCACAACTGACCAGTAGGTGGTTGTTTATCTTATACTAGTTCCTCTTAAAAGCTTTGTCACTTGATACCAACAGTATTTTGAAAAGATAACCGTCACTTCTGTTTTCATTCAAGAAACTACAAACATAAAGCATTTTGCAACTCATATGACTCTTATAGCCTGGTATTTCCTTTAACACTTCATGCGTCATTTCCTAAACAGTTACTCAAACAATTTCAAAACTCCATATGATCCACACTTTCTCCAACATTTCTGATGACTTTTCATCTTTGGTGTAATGAAGAAATGTATCAGATGAATAAATTTGCCAATTGGTGAATCTTAGACATGTTACGTGATTCATTTCTTCAATTTCCATATTAAATTCCTTCTCCTATTTCTCTCTTATAAACTGTACTCAAATGTTTGTCATTGAGTTTTAACACTTTGTATGACGCCATCATTATTCTTCTGTTATTTGCCGACAGCGTCACTAAACTAGCAGTAAATAATGTTGCAGTTGTAGATGATAGAGGAGAAACTTTGAAGAACTTGAGAGTGAATTTAAGGATTTTTGAGAGTTGAATCATCTCCATAAAAATCAGTGCATTGTGGATATTGATTACCGACATAAGCAAGAGAGACAGTTATGAGCTAGAAATGGAGCTGGCAAATGTCAAAAAAATGACCAGTTCCTGACACAAAACAGACTCCAGCACAATTTCACCAAGCACATGAGCTACAAATTTCCAAATATAATGTTTAAAGAGGACCAATATTCTTACAAAAGGAACATGGTAATGGAAATTGAGACACTTTAAAATAGCAACATAGATGGTCCAGAAAACAGCATCCAAGCATTGCCCACTTCTTTATTTTGTGTGATGGGAATGATGGGAAAATGGCTTAAAAAAAAAACAAAACAAACAATAAGATTTGTGGAAAATAAAGTGTCTGCCAAAAAAGAGGAAATGAATAAAAATGAGGAGGAATGTGATGTTAATTATTTAGAGCAAATAGCTCAGTACTTACACAATGGCCAAGCTTACAGAGGCATTAGAGGGGAGAGAAAAGCAAGTCAGGGCCAAGCCAACAATTACACACAACAAAACACACAGATGCTTAATGATCATACTTCTACTGGAGCATTCGCACACAAACACACACTCACCAGCGGCTCTTGTCACAGAGACACACATTTGTACAAACACACTCAACAGGGAGCCATACACAGTCCTTTTTTGCATGCCGACAGCCCACTCAGTGCACAGTTTTTGGGCTGCCTCCACCAAAACGGTTCATTAAAGCTTCAGAAAGGACGGAACACATCATTTCCACCCGCATATTCAATGTGGGAAGATTTCTATGGGAATCTCAAACTGGATTTCCTGTGTAATTTGTATTCATATGTTATCTTTGGCGATCCCATTGAATTTGCAACAAGCTGTCTTTTTCTGGTTGAGCAGGGGGAGGAGATGAAGGTTGTGTATGTGGGTGAGCTGTGATGAAACAATTAGAGAGGGAAGCTCAAGCCCCCCCCCACCCTTTTCTCACTCTGTTCATCTCTCCCCCTCCACCTCTGTCTGCTTGCGGCCAAATATTCCATTATACAGCCTCTTAACAGTGTCACTGGCCTGTCAAATGGTTTTGGAGTGGATCCAAAAAAGCTGATTGTGTTGGATAAGCATTACATCTATACTATTAAAAACTGCACTCAGAAAACTTGAGCTGAGAGGAGCTACTACAACTAGAGATAGAAAGAATGAAGGTAAAAAGAGAATAAAACTGAGATTCATCTTTGATTGTCTGGATGACTGATCAATAAATGCATCAAAGTTATCAACGCCTTCAACTGTACATAGGAAGTGATAGCATTTTAGTAAATATCCAACAAGAAATACTGCACCGAAAAATTGCTAAAATCAGAATTTGAAGGAACAAGAAGATGTCTTTCTCTCTGCAACGTTTTACTCTTTGCATTCACATCAGAGCCAAAAAAGAAATGAGCCAGGTATAAATATTCACATCAAGATGTTAAGTTGAAATTAATTTATTCCAAAAACACAAGTAGTGTACTGTCTTTGGCTCTTACCTCACAGCAGCTCAGGTCTAAAGACACATCCTTCAGGTTGGGGTTACTGGCCAGACCGAGAAGGAGAGCTCTTAACAAAAAAAACAAAAAAAAAACCCAATAGAAAATTATATGCAATTAAAGATGTATGTTTTCACAACCTAAATGTATTAAAATTACTGTTGGATTAATTTCCTTAAATTTTTTTTTAAACAAAATGGTCTTTACAAGGTTATTTTGGATTTAAATACAACATAAAAATGTGGGACAGAAGAAGCTGCTCTTCAGACACATTAAATCTGAATGAAGTGTCGTCTCACTTGAGGGCCTCTGGTGGCAGCTTGGTTCCTGACACGTTGATGGAGCTGAGAGACATGGCACTGCTGAAGAAGTGCTTAAATGATGGTGGCACCTCTTTGCCTTTCCTACAAGAAAGAAATGAGCATAATGACACATAAATACATATATGTTTAAGACAATTTTTCATTCGTTGTTTCTTTTAATCTAATACTGAGACTAATGTAGTTTCTCCAGACCAGATACAACCCTAGAGCAGTGATTCCACAATGTTTTTAGCTTGAGACTCAAAACATGAACAGGGACAAAAAAATTATAAAATAAAATGTTTTCATCTTGTTATGTCTTTTACATCATTTCGGTCCATGACATTATTTTCATCTTTGTGCATGTTCTATATCCGAGTCCTCTTCTATATTCTATATAAACCCTTCCAGGACACGCTTCTTCTTTCCTTAATTAGGAAAATTAATTCACACTTCATATCATTTTGACCTTAGAAAAACAGCTCTGTGATATTATAACCCTGCAGTGGTCCATGCAACTTTATACTGTATTTCTGTTCTACTCTGCTACATCTCAGAGGCAAATACAGTACTTTTTACTCCAATACATTGGTCTGACAGTTTTATTTACTTCTCAGGTTAAAAGCTGTGTTTTCGTCTTGGTGCGTCTTTTATATCTGAGGCCTCCAATTTAAATTTCTCATGATTTTGCTGAAGTTTGCATCTATAAAATACTTCCCCGAGGACACGCTTCTTCTTTCCTAATTAGGAAAATGAATTCACATGTATATTATTGTGACAGTTGGTGACCGCATAAAAATGTTTGGAAAAGCAACCCAAAACCATCTCAGTCTCCAGAGAAAGTCAGGGTGTGTGTATCCACTCCCTTAGTTTTATTCCACTGCTGTTCCTCTTTCTCTTATTTCACACCTTTTCTCTGCTCATTTTTCTTAACCCCCCTCCCTCACTAGCATCCTCTGCTCCCCTGATGAAGCATTCAACTCCCCTGAGAGACACTGGAAAGAGAGATAATAATGGGAACACGCTACCCATTACCCATCTGTTACACATGACACACACACGCAAAGTCATGTCTCTATCTTTGTTGGGACATCTTACTGACAGAGTGTATTCCCCGTATTCCCTCATCTGTACATTAAATATGGAACAGACAACTTTACCCATAACCAATACAAGTGAATGCTGTTCCCCAAATCCTAAGCCTGAGCCGACACCAAAATAGGTCCTAACAATGCCCAAATGTCTGCCTAAACATAGACAATTTTACAGTACCAACTTAAAATGATTGCATCTGCACAACAATTCTGTGCACAGTCACATTGGCACATGCTTTAGATGCCCCTGTGGTAAAAGGGGTCTCCAACAATGGTCTTTCAATGGTGCTTGGCTCCTTTTCACGTCGATGGAAATGCATCAAACAAACTCTTAAAACTCTATCTTTCCATCAAGAC
>JAPTGW010000009.1:15124550-15136804 GCA_029814545.1 Apogonichthyoides opercularis
CAGTCAGCTAAACAGTGCTGCGTCATCATTCATTTGCTCTGTCATCACTTTCACTGTCCCCTCTTTCTACATGCTGTGTTGTACCACAGCTGAAGAGTATCACATGACATCCTTTTCATATCTATGATCTGTTGCCTAGGCCACAGTGTATATCTGAGCTCTCCAGCATGGAAGAAATCCTGGACACTGAGTAATAATGTATTGTTAACTGAAATACCACCTCTATCCTATGTAGGTTGTGTGCTTGATAATCATACCAGGGTACTGAAATATGCTATGGTTTAGGAGATCAGTGTCATTTTCCACTAAACATCCATTTTAAAAGTGCTCTCACTACTTTAAGGTCTGTAGTAAAACATCATACCTTAAATTACAGTGGGGACGGCACATGTAACTCTTAATTCTGGCCGATATTCAGAAAACAATTCTAGAAATAAAAGGATAGCCTAGTAGTGTGTCTCACTTATGATCTGTTGAATTATTTCAGCCCCTCTCTGTATGGACCATAAGTCCCTGACCTCATAATTTCTCTAGTTACTTTGTCTTGTGTGATGGTTATATAGTTGCTCCTTCTGATTTTGTTTTTTCCTGCTCTCATGTAACATAAGAAATGTGTCATTGACTCCCCCGTCAATAGGTGTGAATAGTCCATTCATTTTACTTCATCTTTCCATGCATGAGCTCATCCACACTATTCCAGTAGGCAGAATGTGTACGTTGACACGTCCACATGTGCGATCACACATGTCTGTCCCATGCAATGCTCAGACAATGTCCAGAGTTCAGTTCAAGAGTAGAAGGAGTGTATGAATCACCACATTTTATTACCACCATGTCCTTGTTTTATTTGACTAATTGTGCATTGCAGGGACTTGCGGTAGCAAGTGACTCTTTCCCCTTTGTGACATTTAGGATAGTGTTATAATGGAAAATTAGATTTAATCTGACTGCAGTCTCCTCTCTCACACACATGAATACACTTGCATAAACCTTGTCTAATTGCAGTCTTCCTGGAGCAAGGGCTGTTTGATTTTTCCGGTGTGATTACACTTTTGGTATTGGACATAGACCAGCGAGCACCAGTAGCTGATAGTAGCAGTAATTACCCTTGGTTTTCCTACTTGTTTTGAAGTTTTGATGTATTGAGTTAATTCAAGGCTGAGCACAGCGAACAGTTGCTTGAAGGCAGCAAAGTCAGCATGAAAGAAAGTTTGTCTCTTAACTTATTTTAACCCTACTTGGAATATGATTTTTGTGATGGCCACAGTTTCCCGTTACTCAGAGCCATCTTTTCAGGGCAGCCTCTAAAATTTGGGGTAAAAAAAAATCTTTTGAAAAACTTGGTCTCTGAAGTAGAACTTCCAGAGGACTCGTTTGTCACCAAAGCACCCTGCCCTGTTGGATCTACTGTCTCTGTGAAACATTTGTTATGTGTACCTAATGGACTTTTAAGAGTGCCTGGGGTCTTCATCTTTCTACACGGTGAAGATATCAACTTACTTGTATTGTCCACCTACAGCACAAAGCAGGGGAACATTGCATACTCTCTAAAGTATGCATATGTGCTACAGTAGCTTTGATGTAAATCTGCTCCTGGATCTGCATCAGACTCAACATTTTCTTTATTGTAATGACCCACAGGTCACGCACATCTTTGGTCACCAATTCTGTCTTTCTGTCTGTCTCACTCCTTTTTGTCATTCTTTTGTGGGTGTCTAAGTCTTACCTGGGTTCCTATAGCCATCACCATGGGAACAGCATGGAAATCAGGTGTGTGCAGATAAAAGGTTTGTGCATGTGCCTTGAATGACCTAAGCAGAAGCGAACAGCCATTCCTGTTTCTATTACCACACCATAAAGACAGCTAACAGTTGTGTTTTTATAGAAATGGTGACAGTAAGTGCAATAGAACAACCATAAATCAAATCAGAGATTCAACAGCACTCATAGTGCAGACATTTAACCGCTTAATTGTGAGACCAAAGCTTTCGGCAGCCCTTGAAAATGGCTGATTTGCTCTGAAGCTTTCAGATATGGGCAGTTATGATGGACCATAAAAATTAATGGGTTGTTGTGTAGATTCAGCAGACTTTGAAATCTTATAGCATACATATAACTGCTTAGATGAAAGTACTCTGACACTTATTTATCTGAAGTGGTAGGAGAAAAATATGTATTAAGTATTTGCATTTATGACACAGATAAACCCAAAGTAAGAACAGAAATTAATTTTCGTCAGGAATATTGTTGTCATTGTTGTGTTTTGTTAATGTGTTGTGAAATAGTCATCCACTGCAATCAGTAAATTCTTATTGCATGAATGAATGAATTACACTTAATTACTGAACCAAATATATGTAGTGAAAAACCCACATCCAAGTTTTGAAAGTGGTGGAGTAAACTGTGATTTAATATGTGTGTATATTTGTTTGGTGTTGTTATTATATCTTAATTTGTTCATTTATTTCCACTATTTATGTGGCCGAGGTGTCTTCACAAAGCTAATTAGAACAGAAAACTCCTGCATACTTTGGACAGTGGCCCAGTTTTTATAGCATTATGGCCAAGTTTAAGAAATGAGGATTAAAATGCAAGTAGACTTGCTTCTTTTCATTGTTAAGAATAGTAAAGGTAAAATCCAGCTTATACAGTTGAGTGAAATAAAATAACTGCAGTGGCTGGGAAAAAAAAGGTGAACTTCAGTTTCCAGACAAAGCTTCTCTTTCCCGCTTTTGTGCTCTGTTATTCAGATTCGAATCAAGCTCGGCGAGAGGATACTTAATCAGCAAAGACGGAATCTGCTGCTTAAGCACCACACACACATGCACATGTATGCATACAGTATGCACTATGCACTGTATATGTACTGTGGCTACTATTTGATATCTTTTGTTGCCTAAAAAAAGCATTTTACAACTTTACTGACAAAATGCCTGGTGTTACTGAGCATCATTTCAGTTCTTTTCTAAAATAAGTCCTTCTTTGTCTTATTGCAGTCATATTAATCATACCCCCTGTGTATATTCTTGTGTCCAGCAGTATTTTGTTTTTGTTGCACTGCTACTTCAACTGTAGTATTTTAGTCAGGATGGCTTATTGCATGTTCTTGAAAATGTTGGTTGTTTTTTTCAGGTCTGTCAGCAGTGAATTTCTCAACAAGTGTGACCTGATCATACCTTTGGCACTGGTTAATCATTTAATACAAAATAAATATGCATCAGCTGCAAGCCAGCAAGTAATGTTTGTGCAGGCACGTTGAGGAGCCCACATTTCTATGACGAGCCTTAAGAACACAATGTAAATTTTCCAAACTGAACCTGCCAGTAAAGTTGTAAATACTACTTGAACTGAAAGGACCGCATCCATGTACTTTTGGTACAAACACATCACAGAGCTAGAGGGTTTCGTCTGTCTTCAAGCAATGTGATTGTTTGCTGTAATAGGTTTAATGGTTCTCATTGAATTCAACTCGTGATGAAATGTTAATGGTTAAACATATTTTTGGAGTGAAGAACTGAGATTAACCCATGTGGAACAATGTTAAAGATATTGATGAATAAAATCCTACCAAGATATGATGTATATTTGTTCTATACATGTTTCACCAACATGGAATTTATTGCAGCATGTTAATTTGTCTGTTCACAAAGACGCTCTGAAGAACTAGAAGCACATCTGTACACCTGATGCAATTGTTGGCGAGAGATTAGAGAGAGTTATTACCCACTGGAAATACTAAGGACAATCTGGTGAATCTGAATGAATACTACAATCTGTTGATGGGTTTCAGTAATGTTTAAAAGTTATCACAATCACATGCATTAATAATACAGGCAAACTAAAAAATTTCAAGGCTCATTTTGGCTTTTTGGCAAAGACAAAACCAGGCAATCCTAACCATTCACTCCCTAAAAACATGAAACTGCAGTGGTCATTGGTGAAGGATCAGACAAAGCCCTATTGAATCCATGAAGAGTGAGGGCGAAATGAAGTGGGGCCAGAGGAACAAAGAAGGCGAAAGAACAAAATCATGTGTGGAAAATAATCTTTCCTCTTGTTTCATGAAGCATCAGTTCATTTTTCCATATAGATTTTCTTTTCTTCTCTGTTTAGTATCAGATGATAGTTGCGTCATACTTTCCTTCTCGGTGTATAATGGACTTGTGTTTGCGTCTGTGTCTGTGTGCCTGCACGTTTTTTTTTTTTTTTAGCTAGTTTGCATGAGTGTGTGAATAAGAGTCTCCTGTGCTACCTCTTTGCGGTATTCCATTCACCAAGTGAGTGTGAGATTGACAGAGTGAGTAGTAGTGAGATTTCCTTCCAGTCAGCCACTGTGAAACAGCTGACTGCGACAAGGCTGCACAGGGAGATGAGGTAATTTCATACAAACAGACTACACAAGGAGAGCAAAAGTTAAACATGATGTCATTTGGATTCAGTTTTCAGAAACTGCATTAAAAACAGGCACGGATTGTATAAAATGATTTTCTCATCGGCTCTGAACTTTGATCATGCGAAAGGCCAATTTAATTACTAGCTCATTTTCTCACACCACCCATAGCATAATAGTTTGTTCACAGTTACAAAAATAACTCTGGCTTTGTCACATATGAGTTGACAGCTGCCAGTACACTGTCTGTGCAAGTAGAGTGTGTCTTTGTGTGCATCTCTAAATGTATGTGTGTTCAAGATTGTGTGTGCTGGTGAGTACATTAATCCCAGTGGCCCTGTCAGCAGCATTAGAGTTTGTTTGGACACGTCTTCTTCTGCGGAGGTGAAATAGACACCTGCCACAGAGCTGACATGTAGAAGCCTGTTAGAGCTGTTTGGACCTAAAAAGACTATATCTTTGTGCAAATGTGTTTTCAGAGGCGATAATTGCTTGGATCCGTCAGTCACCAATCCAGTTATTCAGATGGTTTTAGCAAGAAAAATGAGTCATAACAAAATTTAAGATCAAACTCAGCCCCCAAATAAATGGAATTGTTCATGTATTTGTCATGTTTTTTCATTAGAAGTTTTTATTTTTTTGCCTCGACGGTGATGCAATACAAATGCTTTGCAAGTGATCCTGATGTACTTGATTAGTAGTTGTAATATTGTTAAGCCACTGTGAAAAGGCGGCAGGATTTCTTTAACACATTCTGTCTGGTTGGAACAATGTCACCCATTGTTGTTATTATTGCAGTAATTGCTGTCATCCAGCTCATATTTCAACCCAGTGTCTATCCTTATGAACTCACAGGACCTGTTTCTAATTTGCACTAATCACAGAAATGCCGCTGGTTCTTTTTCACAAGGGAAGCAAAACCATACAGACCAAACAAGCTAAACTTAACTAGAATGTTAACTGGATCACATTTGCCAGTTTTCTATGGCGGTGCTCCATCTTTCTGACCTGTATGCACTGCCTGGCATGGGGCTTTTGTATAACCTCTCCTATTAACATCCCTACTGCCCCTCCTTATGGAATAGCTTAGTTCCGCTGAGGCCCCTGTGTGCATACAATGACTTCTGAAAATAACTTCCAATCTCGAGGCATGCACTCTTCTGTTGGTGCAATTTCCAGTGTATTTCCCTTAAAACACGATGCCTATGAAGAGGAGACAAATGACGGAACAAGAGATTCAGTGCAATTAGATGCGTGTTGTGTGTTGTACAAGTTGAACATACGATATGGCTTTGTTTAAATGATATATGGGGTATATTCTGCTGTAAACTCCAGGTGTCTCTTACAATTTACTTTGCACTATTTCCAGTCATCTGGTAATGCACTTGGTGCCTCTACTGATGCAGGGCAGAAGTTCCCACCAACTGTTATCTGTTATCTATGCCTGTCACTGTTACAGGCGTAGAAAACGTATTCACTTTTTAGCTTTCAACTCTTACGAATAATTAAAACCTGAGGTGAAACCCAATGACTGGAATCAAGATGTATACAGCTTGCAGTCCCACTTGTGAATAAGATCCTGAACACTGTTTAACATTTTCATACAAGGCATGAGTTAACATGTTAAATTAATGTGGATTTGACAAACACAGTGAGTATTTCTTATGTGTGCATGCAGAATAAGCTTATAGGTACGTGTGTGTGTGTGTGCGTAAAGGCTAGCATATGCTTGTCAAAGATAGTACATGGGTAATTCATGTTGGTGTGTGTGCATTTGCTTTCCCTGGTTGTTTCTCAATGAGGTCTCTGTTCCTTCTTGTCTTTATACAGAGTGACTCTAGGCCATATAATCACTGTGAACTTCAGTCCTCCAGCATATATACATTTTATCCTCAATGAAGTGTAACAAGTAGTCAGAGGTTTGAAATTACTAGGTGTTCAGGTTAAAAACACACTTTTACTTCTTACCCATTGATAATCCCATTAGTTGTACATAAAAAAACTTTTACATCATGAGCTCCTAGAATAAATGACTGTCATATTTTGGCACATCAGTTTCTATACCCATCTTAAAATGAACAAGTCACATCTTGTGGAACTGACGTGTGCCTAATTCTGTCTGCATTTTACCCACTTCTTACTGTGTGCTCTCTGTATTCTCCGCCATGCACAGACCCCCATACAGCTCTACAAATTTAAAAAAATCAGGCCCTTTCCTCTCTGCCCCTCTCGGTTCATGGCTTGGCCTCTGTTACAGAGCAGCCTTATATCCTGAACTAAGCCAGTGTCTCAAAGCTCTATCTGAAAGGCCTCTGTCCTTTTTTCCAGTTTCAATCCAAGACCAGCCTGGCCATGTACATTTCCTGCCCTCTGTCCAGCACAGACCTAGATTCCATCCACTGGAAAAGCTCTGTCTTTCAATCCCCCCTCTGTTCTCCACTATTTGCCCTGACCTGATCCTGGGAATCTCACAGATCACTGGAACCAGCAATTAAATCAGTTAATGGGTCAAATACACAGACTCACGCATAGACTCACAGACCAATTCAAGTTTGCATATGCACATGTATGCACAAACGGCGCATGCTGAGATCGAAACCTGACTGAAACGCACAGAAGTATGTGTGTCACAGACAATAGACTCTTCAGGCTGATTTAGTGTTGGTCTTTCTCCTGTTTGAGATTTATGAGTTGAATTCCTTTGTTACGTTACATGGTAGATTCACTTGTCTAGCCGTTTAGTTTGCACTATAAAACACATTAACAGAGAAAACACAAGGAACTGTCATTGGCAGATTTAGCCCCAGCCATCTGCTGTAATGAACATCTGCTTATCATTATTATACATTCAGAGTTAGACTCCAGAGTGTCCTTGTCACAGAGTTGAGGGACACAAATGTCTGAGTGTTTGTGGTTGCGTGTATGTGCAAAAGCAAATGGATAAGATTCAGAATTCTTTCTCTCCAGGAGACAGGTTTTTGAGGCACAGCAGTTGGCTAAACACTTTCAAGTGGGTTTGAGTCAGAGATGCAGAGCCGTCTGTGTGCACTTGACTAAGCTTGCATGCCTATATGCACAAGTGTTTGCGGGTGTAAGCTCTGTTTGGTCTCTGTTTTTGTTTAAACATAAACCCGGTTAGACCAGTGGATTTGGAGCATCTGACATTTATGCAAACAAAATTCAAACCTCATATTTCTCTGGCAAATGAGTATATAACTTAAGTTACACTTAATGTGGTTAGTTTGGGTTCATTGGGAGCATTGCCCTTCGAGACCTTGATTGGAGTCCAAATATGACTTGGAGGAAGATAATCTGGCCTTGTGAGAATTACGTCCAAACCACTAATTTTTTATTTCTTTTCTCAGTCTTTGGCAGTCACAAAATTGTTACCTCTAGAAGTAATCTGTAACACATGCTAAGAAAACAACCTTTGCAGTCATTTCTTCTGTCCCTTTCAATAGGAATTTTATTACCCAAGAATCAAAGTCATTTAGGGGTGTCTGTCTGTTTGTGCCTCCACTTCCCTTGAGACTTTGCTGAGCATATTGTCTCACTTTCTCACCTTCTTGTTGTTTTTTCCTTGTCTCTTCCTCTTCCTTCATCTCCACCCCTTATCCATGTCGAGGTTTTCAAGGCCAGGTGTACACACAGCTGGTCTGTGACAGCAACAGACTCCAAACTCTGTTGTTTGTCATCAGGAACTTTGTGCTAGTAAAACTAAACCTCTCTTCAAGGACAGAGGGAAAGATGAGGTGGATGGGGTGAAGGGTGAGGAGAGAATACTAAGGACTTGGTGAGGTCATTGTCCAGATTTTGTTATGCTGTGATTAAGAATAAAGTGCAGCAACTACACATTGACATAACACACAGATAGAGACACACATGCACAGTAGGGTACCATCATCTTTGCTGCTGTGTCACTGAGCAGAAGAGCCATCTGCTGCAGAGAACAGCATGACTATTAAAGGTGAACTTGGATAGTTCATTCAGTCCTTTAGGCATGCTAAAACTATTGATTACTTATAATATATTAAATAATGTTACATTTCAATGAAAGCAAAATGCATTTTCAGTGAGTTGCACACTATGCTTAACCAATATGTCACAAATAGACTTAATATGTATATCCTGGCGTATGTGAGATAATATTGTCATTGTCTTAGTTGATAGATGGATAGATAATGACCAAATTCAACACATTGAAGTTACTCAGTCACTTGGTTGACTCAGTGAGCTTTCAGTGTCTGGATTGTTCTCTATCATCCCAAAGTTACTTCATAAAACACTCAGAATGAATGATGTGTTTGTGTGGGGGTGTGTGTATGTTTGTGCATGTGAGTGGGTGGGTGGAAGGATGTGGGGTGACAGTGGAGTGGAGAATGTCCCTTCAGTAACTCTGACAGTATAGGGGGCTCTTATGCACACATAACCACATGTACACACTCATATAGGCGCGCAAAGGCTCAAACACTTATAGCGTAGATGTAATCTGGTGGTCATTATTGCAAACAAGGCAGTCCTGTGTTGTACTCACAAACAGTTCAGTCTCTTTAGAACGTCTCTGGTTTAAATTATCACCAGTATCTCCCAGACTATGGGCCTTGCAGTCACTCCATAAGAAGAAATGAAAGGTCACATTCAGATGCCAAAACAAAATATTATAGAAGTTAGTGGCAAGTTAGTCAGATCTTCATTGCTTTCAGGTGTTTGGTAATAACACCACAGACTGAATCGCTCTTGTGTTGTTGTTGTTTTTTTTACATTGTTAAGTATGAATCTGTTATTCTTTATAAAAACGATGGAAAGCCTGTGTTTAATTTAGATTTCAGGCAAACTTCCCCTCACATTCTATTATGCTATCAGTTTGTTTACTATTTCAAAAGTCACTTCAAATTCAGATGTTACATTAATTAATCTTCAACCTGTTAAGCCCTGGGCTTGTTTCCATTCAGAATCATTTCAGTGTAACACAAAACAATGGATTAGCTGATAGCATTCATTCATATAAAACCAAGTTATGCCCAGAAAACAGCAAAGGTAAGACAAAATTCGTAATCATTGCTTCACAATGCAACTTTTATTTTTGCACTTTTTTGACTGAGTGGGTTTTAGTGGTTGGATCTGCTTAATGTTAGCTTAGGGATGCAAAGTTTGTCGAATTGGTCTTTTGTTTCATGATATTATTTATGACATATGCTGGTCTCAGACTGTTAACTTGTTTTCAACATTTTCCCATTTAAGTGCTTGTCATTTTAACTGTGTTTTGTTGTCTGACATTTGGTTCTATTGTACCTTTATCTGATGTTCTGATGGTTATGTGGCTGTATAATATGTGTAGGCATGCTACATGCATTGCATAGCATGTCTGTGACAACATTGATGGACCTGTGGCTGCCCCTGGGCAGAGGCTATGAAATCTTAGCCACATTACCCACATAAAGCCCACTGGGCTTTAGATGAGGACCAATATTTCAGTGTTTGTCTCTTATATGAACCCAAAGTGCCAAAACTGAACTAAGTATATTGAAAAATTCTGTTCCTTTGAAGAAAATTTCTCATACAACTGCAATAGGAAACAAAGCAAATAACAAACTGGTCACTTGAAGAGCAAGTATCTTCAAAGGTTTGCGTATACCTTGAAGTCATAATTTGTAATGCACTACTGATGTATTAAAAAAAAAAAAAAAGCTTTCATATTCTGCTGTAGTCTGGAAGCTTGTATTAATAACCACTGCACTCACACAGAAATTTGAGTTATTTCTCACATGTTGATGTGACAGTATTGCAGTCAGTAATCTTTCATATAATCATGTATCTTATGTTATTTGCAACTACCATAAATAATGTGACTCAGACTTTAGTTTATTTAGTTTTTATTGTTTTGTTTTTTTTATTGCCGTGAGAATATGAACCTTTGCACCACTGTAAATTATTAACTATTGCGCTAGACTTTCTGTACATTCTATGTTGCTGTAATACGGGACTGAATTTGTGACTGATCTTGTTTTCATTTGTTATGTTTGGATATGAGCGGTTTGTGTTCTTTATCTATACATTTGATTGTGTTTTATGGTTAGGTTGTTTTAAGATTCAGTTATCACTACCAACATTTTCCAGGGCTGAATTCAAAAGACATGGCAATAGAAATAAATAGAAAATAGCAGTGAATTTAGTCCATCGGTGGTGGTCCTACTAAAACCATTCTATCTGTCTGTGGAATGTGTGTCAGCCCAGAAAGGAAGATTAGGAAAAAAAAAGTGGGGCACCAGAGCCCAGAAAAGAGCAAGAGTGGGCTCTAGGGTAATGTTGCCCTCTGTCTCTCTTTCTGTCTCTCTAGTTTTCACTTTCTTTCTGTTTCTGGTCACCTTATGCCACAAGTAAAACTCTTGTAAATCAATCTTAGGGTTTTAATTGTGTTCAGGATATAGCGAGATACTGACCAGCACATGATGCACATCGATTTGCTGACTACCTTATGAGTTATTAGTAAGAGAATGGATAATTTACCAGAATATATGTATTAAATAATGCCCAGAAGAGAGAATAGAGAGAGAGGGAGAGACAGCTGTTGATAATGAGTGATGCATTCTGTTTCATGTGGATACTGAATGTTGTTGCGAGCATTCTCTTTCACACGGTGAAACATCTTTCAGGGTTCAGTTCGTGGACCAGGCACTTACAAGGAAGAAACAAATGGTATTTCCATCATGTACTTTCCCATGGAGTGTACTTCTCTTTGAGCGTTTATTTTTGTCTTGACTTTGACCGCTCATTGAACTGGCCAACTGCTTACTGACTGGATTAAGTCAGGCACCATGTTAACATTATGGAACAAGATTCGGAGCGACATCAGAGACAAGGGGTGGGGTCAGAAAACTGAGCCAGTACAGAGAGAAACCAAAAAGAACAGAACCAAACTAAACACAGAAGTAAATAAAAACATGCTAAAACTAGAGTCAGGGAACACGCAGCTTAAAAGAAAAATTTGAGGTGTACAGTTGGAAAAAGGACCCCCATGACCTACATATGCTTTGCAATAAGCATCTAAGTCCAATATTCACAGTTCTTGTATGCCAGTATACGAGTACAGTGATCCAGTTAGCATAAATTAGCATATAAATTCAGCCAGGGGACTTCTAGTCAGCAGAGATTTTCTTTATCGAGACCATACTTGGGCCATGTTTAGACCTGGTATTTCTGTGTCTTGAGTGATCTGATGCCTTCTGTGAATGCACCTAAGATACATTCAGGATACAGTGAGGTACGATCGGTCACATGACATTCATAGAGATGTGGGTCAAATATGGCACAGTCTTTCAGCAGTGTGTGCAGAGATGTATCCTGAGCCACACTGAAGGACACACACTCAGTGGGTGTTTTGTCTGTAAGCATAGAAGTATATATATATTCAGCCGCATGTCAACACCGTCATGTCATGAGTTGCCATAACCTGGTATAATTTCCAACAGACTACTCATGGGAAGTGCATAGATATTCTTCTTTCCATAAGCCAGTTAAAAGTTGTAAGACATATGATACTTGCAAACAAAATGATGATCTTGTTTATTTGCATGTTGAGCAGGGGAGTGAGATTTGATCACAAGTGGCCACTCAAGGTTCATGTGGTGATGCATTCTAATGCCAGGTGTGAAATGACGTACTTAGCTGCCCCTTTGAGATCAGTTCCCCAAAAACACATGTTAATGCCGGGTATAAACAGGACCGTACTTTGACTGTTTAATATTTTTTTAATCATTTGGAGGCATCAAGTGGACTGCGTTTTCTTTCCATTTCACCTACATACATATATATGTAACACACAAAGTACACCTTGAAATGTGTGACAGAATAGCAGTGTTTTCTA
>JAPTGW010000009.1:15136904-15157393 GCA_029814545.1 Apogonichthyoides opercularis
AATAGCAGTGTTTTCTAGAAGATAACATTGCGTTGTTGTTATCTTAATTAGTTTCTAACAAATTGCTTCACTATCTCTTCTGTCTGCAGTGTCTTGAGACAGAGATGAGGGGCAACAGAGGAGGGAGCTCTAGATGCTCCATAAGCATCCAAATGTGAACGAGGGAGACACTGCATTTGTCAGCAAGCTTTTCTTGTTTATCTGTGGCCTTGTTAGCATTAACCCTGCAGAACCACAAAGAGGTGGCATATTGTCAGTTTCCAATTACTACTCCCTATCATGTATACTCTCTCCCGCTTTTATTTCACCAACTCTTCACTTTGTTAACATTATAAACTGATTGTACGTCACTAATCTAATGCAAGAGATTACTTTAATGTTTGTTGTGTTGGTGTTCACCTCAGTTTTTCTTTTTATCTGAATATTTTTACAGTGGTTTTTGTTGTCACTGTTTTGGCAGTTGGCAATATTTCTAGAATTGTTAGAATTCAGGCTGCAGCACTGCAGTGGCATACTAACACACATTCTGTTACCTGTTTCAGCTCCATTTAGTCCACATATGTAAACTTCTTATCTTTCTTGAAAAGTTCATATGTCACTGACTGTACAGTATGTCATCAGTCATTTATCTCTGTGCTAAATCTTGGTACTGTGTAAGCACCCATTCTCTACACCTTTAGTGACATGACAGAACGTAATGAAGGAGTGCTGGAAATTGTGCATAAAGTGAAGTAAATCAGAAGATGGAGAAAGGAAGGAATGGTATGAGGACAAGCAGACAAGAGAAACAAAACAGTGCAAATGAGTGCAGAAAGGGAAAACAAAGAGAACTACATGAGAAGACATTTAGGGAGATACTGATTACAGGAGAAAAGAGTGAGGTAAAGGAGAGACTTGTAATGTGAGTCTTCTGCATTAAGATTTGGGATGCATTTCACTGCATTGCAGTGGCACACTCAATCACAACTACTGTCCAAGTGCAGCCACTTTCACGTCATTATCTTAACTAAAACTGATTGTGGATATCATGGCAGTCATTAGTATAATCCACTCACTTGTTGATGCATTACCCATGTTGATGATACTGTCACTGTACCCAATGTCTGCTTACTGTGCCTCAGACGCAGGCTGCAGGAGTTTTGGTACCTTGTTTGACTATCATTTGACTACCTTTGCAGGATGTTTTACCTGGCTAATCTAAACTCGAGGCCCTCCCCTTTGTCGTTGTCCTATCTCTTCTGACAGTTGTATGTATGAGTGTACATAGGGAGTGCATATTTTATACTGGTTTGAAGTGAACATTCATGACTACTGTACATGTCCTTTGATTATCCAGAGTGAGTTCATGACCGGAGGGCCAGG
Source organism: Apogonichthyoides opercularis (assembly GCA_029814545.1). Classification (NCBI taxonomy): domain Eukaryota; kingdom Metazoa; phylum Chordata; class Actinopteri; order Kurtiformes; family Apogonidae; genus Apogonichthyoides; species Apogonichthyoides opercularis. The sequence continues at coordinate 15,138,267 of JAPTGW010000009.1, forward strand.
GCCGAACCTACAAAAATGTCAGCACATGCTATAAACCTGGTATTCACACTGTCAACACTGTGTCAATTTGTTACAGCACAAATGTATTACAACAGGAAGCACAATTGCCATTGCCATATAAAAGGCCACACTGGACATAACCACTAGTTACACTAGTTGCCAGTCAGTTCAGTTTATGTTTATTTCATACACATATGTACAGACCGTTCCAGTGTAACAACACAAGCTGTGGTTCAGTTCATTTCCACAACACCTTTACAGTGCTCGAAAATAGCCAGCGTTTATTTTATTCTCATGAAAACCACTTTGCTTTTCAATTCCTTCAATAATTTTTTCTTCTCTCTCTTTTATCCTCATTTCCTCCTCCTTCTGTCATTTGGATGACAGCTGAAGTCAGACGGGTCTGAGTTTTTGTGCGTCAGCACAGTCACACTGCAGCAGGTGCATGTGTTTGCTCACCCACACATTTGCATGTGTTGGTGCCCATTGAGGCTAGACTTGCTGACTGTTGAGTGTGTAAGACAGGCAAAATGACTTTCTGTCAGCAGCTCCTGATGAATGAAGAGAGGTAAGTTAGGGTCCCATTACAAGCCATTGACCTTGAGGACTGTGTCGACTGTAACATTGCACCTTTCCTAACTTGACCCCTTCTACTAAAAAAAGCATAACAGATTTATTAATTGATCAATTGGTCAGTTACTGATTCATAAATACATTTATTCACCTTTCCCAGGTCCCTTAGCAGAACAGACTCATTACAGTAAAACACCACACAGAAATCAGCCACTTCCTTTTTTGCACTTCATGGAATTACAGTAGACTTCCAGACTGAAAGCGCAGACAAATAAATCAATGAATGAAATGCTAGCCTCAATCTGTGCAATGTGGGTGGCTCCATCTGGACATACCAACTGCTCAGCTAGGACTGTGTGTGTGAGATATACACAGTGTGTTTTTAAGGACATTGGTATGCAAAGTATACTGAAAAGGTATTTGTCTTCAGATGGATGCACAGTAATGTAAAATTTGGGCATGATATTAATATATGAAATATCTCCCTGACACGTTTTTTGTTTGACACCTAAGCAAATATAAAGCATGCACAACATTTAGGAAAATTTCCAATGTTCATTTTTGGTCATGGAAAAGCAGCAACCTTTTTTTGATTGGAGACCAATGGGGAGAACTTTTTATATTTAGCCAGCTTGGTGTGGACATAGCCTTAATGCTTTCTCTAGCTCTCTAATTAGCTGGTGAACAGATTGCCTTACCTCTGTCCAGCTGGGTAAGTTTATGTGCATGTGTGTGTATCCAGCTGTATGGTCTCCAGTCTCTTATCAGTGTAACCACTGGCCCATAGTTAACAGCAACCATCTGGTGCCCATACACACAGCTACCCAGATTCTCTGATCTTAATGTCAGAGCTACCCAGGCCAAATCACTGTTTTTCCCCATTTATCATCCTCCCTATTTTCTCCTCAGTATTTCTCCTCCCGTCCTCATACTTTTTTTTTTGTTTTGTTTTCTTGCCCTGCAATCTCTTAATGGATGCAGATAGTAATGGTTTGATGTTTAATGTCTGTGTGTTGGAAGCTTTTTCTATTTTCTACCACTGTGACCATTGTGTGTCTCTCTTACTTTTTTACACATGTATTTTTTAAGTGATGCTACCAAAACGCAGATGCTAAAATGGCACTTGCCAAAAGAGCAGATTAAATTTTTTGCTGAAGAAAGTAACCCGTCTCTTCAGACATGTTATACCCTAGGCAAATATAGTTCATTCCTGTGGGATTATACTGCCGCTAGAGCCTGATTGAACTGAGAGAATCATACAGTATCGTATTGCTAGTATCACATTGGCTTCCTACAGCGTTGATCCCTTATTGATGGTTTCAGATGGCATTGAATAATGTCAGATTCTTACAGTGAACTGAAAAGTAATCCTGTTTAGAAATGCAGACAAAGGAAGACATTTTGTCCTTCTACCTGTGTTAAATCCACGGGAGAGCAGTAGTAACACAGCCTTCTACCAATGGGAATATTGTCTAGCAGGCTTCTTTTAACAAGTGCCTTTATGGGATAAAAAATTAGCCAAAATACAGACCAGTTATGTTAATTAAATGATTGTATACTTACATTAAACTTCAAACCTTGTAGCAGGTTGTTCAACATGAGATCTTATGAAAAAACAATTAACCTATAAAATGCTGTCCTTTTAAAGTGCTGTTTCTCTAATGCTTTTCACAAAGTGCATAAAAACACACACAAAGATACACACTCTCTGTGTCAGCACAGTGTGACATTCCAAGCACAGTCTGGAAGGGTGTTAAGGACAGAGACAGACTTGGCAACTCGACATCAAGTGGCCATACTGTCTCTCTCTCTCCTTCTCTCTGCACACACAAATTGAAAAAGTGTCACCTCTGTCACAAATGTCCCTATAGGCTGTTCACACACTGGTTCCCACAGAAAGCTGGAGTAGTTGAGAACAAGGCAGAATCTTTTTTAGGGGGATCCTTTTAGGATTCTTTGAGATTTGTATCACAACCAGACACACATTCATTGACCCTCATTCAATGTCATGATCTAAAAATGAGATTATGACTCACTAAGTCTTGCAGACATACATGCTTTTGCAGAAAAAAAAAAAGATATCATATTGTATTCACTATTGCAGGGCATTGCTGATTGGCTATAGCCTTGAGTATTCTGGCCAGTGTTAGTATTTACTCAGAATTGTAAGTGCTGCCTTCCTTCTCACTGTGTTTTAAGATCTGTAGTTTATAGTGTCTTTGACTGGATGACTGCATAAGTGTGTTTTTCAACTGGTTTCAAGTGTTAGTGGTGCAGGCGTAATTATAAGCTTCCAAAACAACCGTGTCACACAGACACTATTTCTATTGACAGCCAAGAATGCTGCTACACACATAAAGTTTTGGTCTGGACTGACAGTTCGAGTTTGCTTGTGTGTGTGTATATACATATGTGTGTATGTATATATGTGTGTTTTTGTGTGGCAGACAACTGGAGCTGCCAGTGTGGCTATTTCTATCCAGGGGTCACACGGTGCTAGACAGAGTAGACGATGTGTTGTGTGTTAGCAGCCACTTTATCCGTAGAGCAACAAAGCAACTCTTCACAAACATCGCAGATCTGTCTGATATAGAGTTTCGGCCAACATTGTGATAAATAACCTATCTGTGTGCATGTGAAGTCTGGGTTCTTAATAGGTGACACGGTTGAAGACAATATTCTTTTTTTTTATTAATGATAATAGTATTCAGTCTATGTTCCAACTTATGTGTCATTGTAAAACATCTGAGCTCTGCTACAAATAAAAGGTTATTTGGTGGTACTTTAAAGTGTGTAGCCCAGTGATTTGGGCAGTATCACTACATAAACCAGTCTGTATTGAGATTGTTGGATTTTTTTTCCCCCTATGCTCATACCTCACATTACTCAGCTGTCCTAAACATTTTACTAAGCTACATGTGTGACATTGTGTCATTTTACATGTTTTGCTTAAATCTGACGTCTAAGGCCACAGGAGGTCAAGTCCAATTATTGGCAGGCGCACACAGAGCACATCCATACTCTATGTTTGGATGACTTGGAGGACTCTGTGTTTCTATGGCAACTGGCAGTCATGGCAGAGGCTACATTGACATGCTATGTACTGTGGGAGATAGAAACGAGGGCAGAGAGGAGAGATAACTTTGACTAAAGTATCCAATATTGCTGAAATTTTTTATTCAGTTAAGTACTGTTATTAATGACGTTTTAACATTTTATTCACAAGCTTTACCTTCCTGTAATGCCATTGTAGTATCAGCTGGCAAATTTTGAAAAGGAAAATGTTGTACTTAATGAAACTGAAAAAAGGTCATGACATGAATCTGACATGGGAGTAGCTGTGTATAATCTATTTAACACACTCATAATGGTGCACCTGTGCAGAAAGCCAAAATATATTTTCCTCTCCTCTAGTATGCCCCATATCAAATCCAGAAGTAGATGTGGGTGGGGTAGTGGCAAATGAATAATCTGTTGAAACCAAACTCTTCCCCTGACAGCTCGGCTCGGGACTGAGAACTTTTGCCAGCATTTTATCGTCTGCATTTCTCCTCCTCTTCTTAGCCCCGTGGCCTCTCGGTGCCACTGTGGCATCTATCTGCCCCACCCTTGACAAACAGTCATAATCGGGGAATGGTGGGCAGATAAATAGATGGATAGGATGACTAAAACAAGTCAACGCAGGAATGAATGAACATTATGGGATTGTGTAACAGAAAGGGCTTTTTGGCAACTAGTAGCCACACCCTCTGTAATAATAAGCACACATGGTATAGAGACATGGATGATTGAATGGATTGAAAAGTTCAGCTCATAATGGTCTCAGTGGGAGTGCTTATGAGGTGCATACTACATACTTTTAATAGGCACACAGGAAAGTTTTCATTTTCACTCTTGTGTGACCTTAATTTATTCACAGTCATCGTTATGTTATTTGTGTTGAAGGCCAAATGAGAAGTCCCTTTTTTGTTCTTTCCAACTTCTGCTGGACCAAATGGCATTCTGTGTGTATGTGTGTTGTAAATCTCAGTGTGTGGGTTAATGTAGTTGAGTGACAGCCCTGTGTGCGTGTCTCCGCATGAAGCAAGGCCTATGCTGACAGCAGAATGGCTCGCTCTGTTGGAGAGGATTCACACTTCACATCAGATCATTGCAAGCAAACTGTCTCTGAAACACACAGAAATACCCTGAACACAGTCTCAAACAAGAAGTCTTTGCCCCCACCCTTTCTTTCATGCATACACCAACACATGCAGACACAGTCACACACAGTAGTGCTCTAGTCACACTGAGCTGCCAGACAATAGTTCTGTCAATCAACGTCAAGGCCCTGCTTAGTGGTCCCGACTGAGGCCCTCAGCGGACAGCTAGTTAGTCCTTGTGAAGGAGAGCGACACTAGCTTCAAGCACATTTAGCAGACTCTGGCTGCAACTTCCCATCACTCCCCTTGACCTGAAATTGTGCAATTCGTAACCTAGTGTTGGCGACTCATTCCCACAGTTTTCAGCTGCTGTGGAGAGAGTGGGGTCACTGAGTTTAATTCAGTTCTAGTAAATAAATTATATCCAGCTGTAAAGTCACTATCAATTGGTATGAGCATAATTCTACTGTACTTCAGTATTATTACAAAGGGGTAGTGTGAGAAAAGCTAACCTTTCAGTTTTTGTCATGTAGATGGTTTCAGATGAGAGATTTTTTTTCTTTGATTACACTAATCTAAATCTTGTATGTTTTTTAATATCTTTCAGGGGGCACCAGAGACATCGGATCAGCACTAACCAGGATGTGTATGAGACATCGCAGCATTGAGGCCAAACTCAAGCAGTTCTCTCTGTAAGAAACAAGTCATTTCATCCCTTTGTTTTTAACTATTCAGTATACGTACATGCACATACTCACANNNCTGATGTAATCCATTTCTGTGGTTTCTGAGCGTGTATAATGCTCATAACGCTGCTGCATTTCAGTGTGATTTTTGTATTCTCATGAAAACTGCCAGCACCACAGAAATTTTTTTTAGACTTTTAGATAAACATTCTGAGTGGGTTGAAGTTCATTTTCTCCTGCATTTTTTCCTATATTTATAATTCACAGTTAATGTATTTTGACCCAAGTCGTTTCCCGAGAAGTGCAACTCCAATTAAATGTATCTGTATTTGGATTGTGGTCTCATATTCTGTATCCTGTATCCTCCACGTTTTGACGATATGTGTGTGTGCTTCTGTCAATGAGAACGCCCCTCATAGTGGAATGCAGGGAAAGAGACGATTTGTCTGGCACTACAAGCATCTGTAATGTTTCAGTAGTTACACACATCTCCTTCTCATACACACGCACACACACACACACACTGCACAGACAAGGGGCTCTCTAATTTCGGATGGCATTTCAGCAGAGATTCCTCTTGGATCTCCATAGCAGGGGCTGAACACAGGGGGGCTGTGGTCACCACCCACTGACACACAGACACACACATATGCACAATCTCGTTTAAGAAATCTCTGCAGGATGGAGGAGCCTAATTTTAGTTTCATGCACTAAGCCTGCAGCTGCCCAACTCCCAGCCTCTTAAACACACTCACAAACACATCTTGGGAGACGGGGACAGTTGGGTAATGATTGACAGACAGGACTGCACCAGTCTCTTATTTCCTCCTGTGATGCACAGCCAGACACAAGCTAGACGTTTTTTTTCTATTTTCTGCCCTTTGTTAATGATTAATGAACAAAACCGTGGGCTGCCGAGACAGAAAGGCAAACAAGAGCTAATGACTTTTATGAGCAACATCTGTCTGTAACTTTAATCAGGTGATGGATAAGTGATGAGTTGAGCAATGTGAGCTTGTTAGATGTGAATAAAATGAAAATATTGACGGCTGCGTGTAAACAATATGTCCATAATTAATTTGTCCTATATCATTCATTAAACCTTAAGCTTGTAGTGGTTTCAATGGACTGTAAGAGTGACAGGTTTTGATTTTAGGACTTGTGACTATTTTTGTGGTTGCTTCTAAATAATTTTTAATCTCTACATTTAACCTTTCCTTTCCTATGTGCTTCATCACCATTTGTTATAATATTATCCTCTACGTCTTGCATTTTTCAGTGAAAATCAGATATTTTCCTGTATTTAATTTATTGATAATGTAGATGTTCATGAACGCTCAAAGTAAATTCAAAGGTAATTATATCAAAACAGAGAAAAGTGAAGAAAAAGTGACTTTTTAAGCAAAATATATCAATAAGTGATCTCAAAAACAAGCGTCTCCAACCACTGTCATGTGTTAAACTACATGTTTTTATTGGTGAATCAGTGTTGCAGAAGATGATGGGGTTTCCACCATATTTTAATAGGATTAGTGGTTTAAGTTATTTAGTACTTTAGATCAGTAGTCGTTTTTGGGTCCTGCTGTTTAGGTCTATGAGGGTTAAAGAGTTAGTTCTGATATTCTCAGATATCAGGCTGATCTCAGGTCAAAAATGAGTAATCTGTGGATTTTTGCAGGGGCTTCTTGGAAAGTCTGATCAGCCCTTTACAAGAGCAAATGGAGGAGTGGAAAAGAGGAGTCAACACTTTGGATAAGGACCATGCTAAAGGTAAGACAGACAAAGTTAATTGAATATATCATGTATGGGAAACATCAGAATGTACACAGTTACTAAAACAAACCTCTGAGTAATTCTTATTTTAAAAGGTGCCATTCAGTTTTGAACCCCATCTTTTTTTTATCAATATGTACATGTACATACACATACACATACTGTGAACCCACTGCTATCTTGTCTCTCTGACCCAGAATATAAAAGAGCTCGCCAGGAAATTAAAAAGAAGTCTTCAGACACACTGAAACTTCAGAAGAAAGCAAAGAAAGGTAAGGAAAGAACTTATTTCTTGCATTGTATTTTACACGAATGACACCATGAAATACAATGAGAATTAACCCTAGTCCTGACCAACATATGCTATTAGTAAGGAGCAGAGACCCTGGAGGTTAGGTACATGGATTGTGTTGAGAGAGTAGATTAAGTTTATCCTAAGAAAAAATAAAGTCCAGTAGCTCAGCTTCCTGCAGATTACACCAAAATACTAGGCTTGATTTTCCTTGTAAAGTCTGCACCTGGTCATTGGTAGTACTTGAGGTAGATTTGAGCTTTGCTGAATTAAAGTCCTTTTGTCTGCAAGTGGTCAGCTTTGAGCACTAAAATGAAACATCTGCTCAGTTCTTCAGATCAGAACAGTGGGCGTCAAAAGGGTTTATTTGCAGAAACAGGGAAAAACAGTCATCTTTCATTTCAGACGGAGAAAATGGGGAGATGATCAAATTGGGTATATGGTTATATTTACCTGACAGGAGTGATGTAGTTAGAAGCAGTTTGTTCTTTCTGATTAGACTTTTGTCCAAACATTACCTTACATGGTGAACACAGTCTGAGAACTGCAGAGGCTTCCAGTCTGCAGCTCTCTTGGCACAGGCTCTACATATGTATTCACCTACCTAGAAAAAGAAAATGGATTTGATGAACACTGGATTCTTCCAGTATATTTTGGGATGTTGACAGTTTCTGGTTGGAATAAATGCATACAGCACATTCGAAAAGTCAACAGATGTTTATGAAAAGTTTCAGAAACCTTAGTGAAGAATTAAAGGATAACAGCCTGATTTTCTTACTGATGTATATGTAGCACATCCTATTTAGAAACTTTAAAATCGTACACAGACATTGAGACATTTCTTTACAGTATTAGTCATGGTTCAGTGTTTTGTTCTGGCACACTTTTGGTTGACTTGGATGTTTTTCCTTTCCTTGTTGACATGTGGTTCTGATACCATCTCTCTCCTTTTGCTGCACTGCAGCTGATACTCTAGGTAAGTCAGTCTGAGATGTAGATACAGTCCAGGTTGTTGTCTTTGCTATAATGCTTAACCAAGCATCTTGGTTGCATTTTTAATAAACCACCAATAATTTATCAGTGAACATAGTACAGTATATATGTAGATGCTGCAAAGTATTGGCACAATCAGTTTTCTTTCACCAATTCAGTTACTATTGTTTATCCACAGTTTCCAGTCAGATTCATGTCACACATGGATGTGTTGTCCCTTATGGGTTTTTACTTGAAGGTAACAGGAACCCTTGGTTTATCCTTATTACCATAGGTTCCTCTACCTCGTCTTCTTTGTTTTCTTGTGGCTTTTCTCATTCACTCTGTAGTTTTGCATCAGGCTCGCTCTGTGATAATACAAAGAGTGCCTTTCATTTAGTTGTCCTGGGTTAGAAACCACAACTTGGTAAACACCTGAGTAATAAAGTGTTCTCAAACAAGAAACTGAGTCAGTATCATATCAGAGTCTCTAAAACTGAGCCAAGACTCTTACCCACCCAGATTCAATTACAGATGTTAATTTCTTTACAGGATCAATTATGTAACACAGTTATATTATTATACCTTGACCTATGAAGAATAAAGAAAAGACCATGTAAATGAGGGACACGGAGCCTTCAGCAACCTGATGGAACCTGAGTGGTTCACATTGTTGCTGCTCTCTCTGCTTTACTTGTCCAATTTGTAGTGTTAGAATAATTTCTACAAATTCTCTTATTTTATTGTTGAGCATGACATTAGATTATATTAAACTACATGATAATATTGTTGCTTTAGGCAACACTTAAAAGTAATACTTTGGCAAAAGGGGCATGACATTAGAAACCTTGTTACAGTAATATTTAAGTAAGAATCTTAGAGCATTCTGTAGCATTTACACACATAAATAGGTACCCACAAACATGAGGGAGCCTTTTTGTCTTATAAATACACTCAAAATTTTAATCAGATTTAGATTGGGCTTCTTGTTATAGTCATAGGACTTTAGAGAAATAACACCCCATCTGTGTTGTGTCTGCGCTTGAGTCTGATGTTTGATATGTGTCTTGTGAGGGTGTTTTTGTGACCTGAGACCTCAGCCTCACTAAGAAACAGTCTGTGACTGCAACCTAATGTAATCATTAGTCATGTGAAAGCTAGAGAAGCTAATCTCATTTGTGTGTGCACACATGTGCAGACAGTGAGCCAGTGTAACGCCCACTGTATTCATCTTGGTTCAGTCAGTGAATTCCTGCCAAGCTGAGTTCAGTAAAAACAACCGTTGCATATCAGTGGGATCCATGAAACTTTAAGATTTAAGACCTTCACAGATATTTTCAACACCCTTGGCCATCTCACACATGTCTCTGTTCTCATCCATCTACTACATATAATAGAGAACTGTATTTTCTAATGTGGTTGAAGTATGAATGGACTAATTATTAAACCAGAACTTCTCCGTAGTGATGTTGTTATCTGAATGGACTTTAAAGTGATGTAAAGTGGCATGTGTGTTGCTACACATTGCACATCAACAGTATATTATAACTAAGTACAGTATATTATTTGTTTGTCAGAGGCACCAATTTTCTTTTAATTAAAGACTTGAATAACAGCTTGTGAAATATGTTTCAGGGTGGGTTTGTTTACAATGCACTCGGTAATTACAAATTAATTGAACCTCAGTTTTGTTCAGTGGTAGAGGAGGAAGTAGAGGTCACCACCAGTGCCATGTCATTCACAGCTCAGACACACAGAATTACAAACATATTACACATAGTGGGAATAAACACAAACCTAAGAGCAGCCCATAACAGAGACAAAGCTGTAACATAACAGAAGCTTAAGTTCAGCACTAACAACCCCTTTGCTCACCACAAGCTGTCATTTCATGCCAGGATGTGCCTTCATTGTCTGTACTGTAACAGTACACTGCATAATAAGTTCTTATCTAACTGAATTATGGGGCCTCTGTGCTTTTCTTGAACCAAGAGGAAACCTAAGGGTTCATACCAATCTCTAGATTTACTCTACTTCATTTTATAGTGCATGAGGTTGGTGTTAGTCAACAGTGCACTTTGTTCACCTGACCGAAATATATGTACCTTCTAGGTCATCACTTAAGTCCTTCTCAAGCTACCTGAAAGGGGGCAGTAGCATTTGGTTAAATATTGTCTTGACCAATGCATTGTTTATTTGGTTTATTTAGTTAGTTGCTTTTTTTCTTGCTCTGTTTCCATTTGAGCACTATGAGTTTTTAATTTGTCAATCATAAACTTGTGATTTTGTCTTGAGTGACTAAATTCCATTATGACTCACTGTGTTTTGAAGGAAATTCATTTTCCAATGATTTGCTAGAACAAAAGTATTCAAACTTATTCATGTAAGCACACAAATTATGATTGGGCCAGGTCAGTCTTTGTCAAAAGTAAATGTAAAAATAATGTGATGCTGACATTTACCATTTTAAACCCTATTCAAGTTAGACATGGCCATCACAAAAGAATAACAAAGAAAAAACTTAAATTTCCCCTCAGTCTGTACCTCAACTTATAGTAGTGTCTTTCCAAAACCACGTTGGTTATGTTGAGAATGTAGTCTGCCGGGACTTAAACGAGTAGGAGAAAACCAGAATGCAGTATGTGGCCTCGTTTCACCACATTTCAGGGAGACACCACAGCATCACTGACTTTAGGATTTAAAAAGCTTCTTTTCTAGCCCAAAGTTAAAAACAAAACACTCTGCTCACACCAAAATCTGATGAAGTGTTGTGATGTATATGTGCAATCTAAGTGTTGCTTTTGAATATACAGCAGACTGAGGAAAAAAAACATGCTACAATTTTATCTTTTCCACTTTGCAAATGGTTCATATTCTGTATTATAGGCTCTATATAGTATGAACTACTGTACACTCAGACATAACTCACATTCCAAAGAACGTCTGGTAAATAGATTTCATATAGCGTGGTTTATATGGAAACACAGGTTGTCTTGTTTTGTCAACAACAGCAGTCTCCGAAAGTAACTCATAGTGCCGTGCCCCATGTTATTTGTTATTGTCTAATTTTTCTATTTTTTGCATTTAATTTCCAACAGTTTCTTAATAAATAATTTCAATCTGGCAAGCCGGTTTGGTATTTTGTTGAAGGCATGTTGATTTAAATCTCATGGCCTTGGTTATAGACATGTTAAGTTAACATTATTCTAATCAATAGAAAAACATTTGCTTCATTCTGCCTTAAAATACTTCGGAGTCATATTTAATTTCTTTGAGAACTTCACTGAGACCCAGTGATTAAAAGAATTAGTCGGATGTAATTATTGTCAGCCTTTTGATGTAAGTGGATGTATGACAGCAACATTTTCCATTTAGTGTGCTCTCCTTCCATTTTGTACTTGTGTGTGCGTGTTTGTAATAATGATTCATTGTCATTTTTATTGTGGTCTAGTAGACTGACAATAAAGCCAAAAAAACAAGCCCTCCCTCACCCCCCACCCATTCTGCATCATGACATGCATTGTCTTTTAGATAAGAAGTGCATGCTTTCCATTTGTGGACCATTGGATTTGCCTGGGTAACTCTATCTGGGTTTTTTTACTATTGATTTGCATGATATAGGCCTTTATGTCAAATGTCAACAAAAGACGCCAGTTGATTTCCTTCTCCCAGACACATACGCAGAGACCACAGAGCTGTTCACTGTGGGTTTAACCTTGGTTTATCAAAGACAGGGCTGTGTGTATGTTTCTCTATGTGTGTATATGTCTGAGGAAGTGTAGTGGGTAGATAAAGCCTTTGAGATTCACTGTACAATGGCTTGGGCAGTCGCCAGCCATCCTGCCTCCACAGAACTCAAGAGGGCTTGATTTAGCTTCAGGGTATTCTCTTAACTTGTCACTCACACACACACACATATATGCACGCACACAAACACACATTCACTTGCTCTTAACCATGTCTAGAAACACCCTGGAACTGAAGTGTTTAACAAAGAGTAGAGAAGAGATAGTCAATAATATGTCTCAGCCCCGGCTATCTCTGTACTGCACACACTTGGATTGAAGTTTTCAAAGACAAGCAGACGGATTAGCCTACAGTTGATAACCTTCTTAGCACCTCTAGACAACAGACAGGACACACTTGCAACACAAGAGCAACCCTTTATGTGGATGCGATAGCCAATAAAAGTATTTGAGCTGCAGATAAGAACATGTAGAGCTGTATTAACTGTGTACACCCTACACCAGCAAATGTTCACCGTCGTTCATCATGATCATATTTGTGTTTGCAATTATCCATAGCCACTGTGTGCAGAATTCTGTTTTGTCTTTGAGTGTATGTGTTGTAAAGAGAACACGTAACAGGCAATATTAACTTTGAGATTTAATTCATTGGCAGTTTAGATAGGTAAACAGTCCTGTGTTTATATAAGGTGGTAAATGAATATAACTGTACAGTGGATGCGCCTCTCTTTCTTTCCAAGGTCGAGGTGATATCCAACCCCAGCTGGACAGTGCCATGCAGGACGTCAGTGATAAATACATTCTGCTGGAGGAGACAGAGAAGCAGGCCCTGAGGAAGGCTCTCATAGAGGAGAGACAGAGATTCTGCCTATTTGTGGCCATGCTGCGGCCTGTAGTGGTGAGTACAGAAGGAGGAAAAGAGAGATAAAAATGTTCAGAAAAACAATCCAAGAACAACAGTGAGTCTGCTCACCTCACTGTGAACTGGGTTTCATTTTAGAGTACAAAGATGATTTCTTAAGATTTGTTGCCACAAAAATCATCATTACTCCATCCTGTGGTAACTTTTATCCTTGGACAACCTTCTTCTGTTGTCCATGTGTTTTGTATTCCTTTAGGATGAAGAGATTTCTATGTTGGGAGAGGTCACCCATCTCCAGGCCATTTCTGATGACCTCAAAGCCTTGACCTCTGACCCACATANNNACCCCCTGCTAGTGAGCAGGTGAGAAATAAATAACATCAAAGATGAAGCAGTGTGTGGGGGAAAAAAAAGTTTTAATGTCTTTCCTCCTCACACTTTGCACCTATGACTAATGTTTTCCTCCGTCTCTCAGGTGATTATGGACCTGAAGGGCTCAGACTACGGGTGGTCATATCAAACTCCGCCCTCATCCCCCAGCACCACTATGTCCAGGAAGTCTAGCATGTGCAGGTAGGGTCTCCCAGCCAATCATAAATAAAACAGAGGGACATCTTTCCAGTTGCTCTATTTATTTTGGTCACACACTTCCAAGAAAGATCAGGGACAAAATACATACAGTGTCTCATGAGTTCAAGTAAGAAATTGTATTATAGTATGACATTTTCATGTATGCACAAAGACAGCATTTACACATGTCCTCACTGAATTTTAGGCCTTGAAATGTTTTTAGCACAACTGTTAGGTATTATAAATTGATTGGATTCAGTTTTGCTTTTCGGTTGAAGGCTGAACAGAATGAATTCAAGGGCTACTGATAACATTGAAGAAGTATTTGCATATAAGAGAATTGAAGTGGGAGTAAACATACAAAAGCCATAAAAAGCCGCAAACACACACCTACAATAACCCACAATTGTACTGTATTCACTTCAGGATCATCATCAAAGTAGAGACATGCAATATGTTTTAAATTGCATGCATAATGGCCTTAAAATGTCTCAAATTCAACTTGTTGAAACTTGCAAAAACCCTTGACAGAAGCTGCTCAAATCTGCACATTAGTTCTCTGGTTACCATCAGTGGCTGTGTCTGCCACCCAGTGGTGAATAATAGTTCAAGAAGTTATCAGATTCTGCATTTAGTTTATAGTTTGTAGTGTGTTTTTTTTTTTCCAGAGTTGTTTATTGGTTCAAGTTTCAGATAAATTCGGTCAAAGTCATAAGACATTCAGGCATAAATTCAGTTCATGTAAGATTTTGCAAGACAAGACAATGGCTTTGCTCCGTTCTAGTTGGCAGACCTATTTTGGCATATTTTGCTCTAGGCTTCTAAAGATTCTTCCTAAAAATGATTGCTCTTTGTTTGTGTTGTTCAGACCATATACGATGCCCTCTTTCCTCCCTGCTTTTTGTGTTTCTCCCAATGATTTATCTTAAACTGTTTCGGTTCAAAGCACAAAATCTATTGAGGCTTTGATTTGTTGTGGGGTCTTTTTACATCTTACAATCACAGCTTTTGCTTATTAAATCACGATTTTTTTTTTATTACTTTACATTGCTACAAACAAGCCACTTATATTTTTTTTTATCTTGAGTTACTTAAGTCACAGTTGACTTGCTTAAGTTGTTCTTTCAGATGTTTCCATTGTTGCATACAAGTCTGAGTTCTCACAGTGGTTAGACCCAATGTTTATGCTTTTTATGCTGTCTAGCTTTTAATTTTATTGGAAATATCACTCAAAATGATGTCTTAAAGGCATTAAATCTTTTGAGTTTGTGCCTGTAATTATTGTTGTTATGATTTCATGTGTCTTTCGTTGGTGCCTTTAGTTGTTTTGACTGGATTTGCCTCAGTCACTGCCTGCTGCATCTTGGTGTGCCGTGTTAATTGTTTCCCCCCCTGTCTCCTCCACACTCTCCCCCAATCCTCTGCCTTCATCTTTCTTTGTTATTCCTTTTATCTCTTCTTTGCTCAATTTTCCTTCTTCAATTCATGCCTTTGGTGCACTTGATTCTCCTTACCCCTCCTGTCACTGCCAACCCTCTCCTTCCTTTGGCCCTCCACTCCTTTTGACCCTCACCCTTACTCCTTCCCCTTTCGCAGTAGTCTGAACAGCGTTAACAGTAGTGACTCCAGGGGGTCCAGCGGCTCTCACTCTCATTCTCCTTCCTCCTCTTCTTCCTCCTCTTCTTCACACCACCTCTTCCACCACCATCATCCCCGCCACCGATACCGCAGCTCCACGCTACCCCAGCAAGCCCCAGCTCGCCTCTCCAGCATCTCCTCCCATGACTCGGGCTTCATTTCCTCATCACAAGACCAGTACACGTCGTCCAAATCATCCTCACCCATGCCAGCTGAAACAAAGGTAAGTAAAAACCCTCAGCCACTCACACGTCACTGTAATTGTGGATGTATACACATGGCTGAGAAAAGCATCTGACTATGAAACCACATATGCTGTATGATTTACAAGCCTGTGTAGTTAGAGACAGAGAGAAAACCCCAAATGAGAAATCCACAAAACTACTCACGTCTCTTTTCTCACACATCTCCCTAGCCGCTATCTGGCAGCAGTAAGTGTATGTGATCATGGAGTCATTTCACTACTATTATTATAGCATAAATGCACAGGAAATTAGTCTGCCTCCATTCTAGCCCAGGGCAAAATGGGTCAGCCCCATCCTACTATTAAAACAGGGCCAACCGCTGCGACAGACTGCGGGCTGGGTAAACGTGCAGAGGCTTGAACTTACTCGCGTTGTATTTTCATTAAATGCATCAAAGGCCAAATTTACTTTGTCAACAGCATGTTTTACAGACATTAACAGTTAGTCTCTGTTAGCTTTCTGTCAGTTTTATGTGACCGTCTCAAACCGGATTTAAGCTAATTTTCAGTGAGATAGGCCAGGAATACGTTTGTGGGCTTTGTGGCTGGAGCTCCACTGGTTGACGTTTTTTGTGCATGCCAGAAATCAGAGCTCCCAGGTCCAGAGCACGCTGGTATAGCTCCACTCCAATTTTTTTATGATGCAGTGAAGGTGGTTTGGCAGGTCAGAATCTGATCCATATACAGTACACGACAACCCTGGGAATCACCCTTCTCGTGGCCTCATTCTTTGCGTAGTTACAGTAGTTTATATTTGAAAAAGAACAGTGTTGTGGCTAAACAGAGCTTACTTTAAGGCTGCATTTCCACTTTATTTCCACTAACGTCAGACTATTGCTTTTCCTTAATGTGGGTCTATTAACTTCCCTCTGCGACTAGCAAAAAGATAATTTCCCAGTAGGCATGGATCATTACATTAATAAAAGAAACACAGCTTTATTTGCTTATAGGCCCCTTTAAATACTATGTAACAGGCCACTTATTTAGCTTCACTCTGCTCTATTGGTGATGATACTTACTGCATCTCAAAGTAGAATACCTTCGACTGCAGTTCCTTTTATCAAGGATCCAACACTTCTAACATAACACTGCTGATGTCTTCGCAATTAATGCTGGGACGACTCCCTGTGCACCTTTCTATACATCCTCTGTATTCACTTGGCTGCAATCCTGCCTAACTGCTGAGAACTGTGGAAAAGTTGTCTCTACTTTCTAACAAATGGCCTCTCTCTGCCTACCTGCTGACATGTGCCTTTGACACTCTGCACCCCTTTATACCCCCTCCCCCCTTGCCTGCTTGCTGCTGCCTTCGCTGTCCCAGCCTTGTCCCAGTTCCAGCTCCTCTGAGATGTCAGAGACTGGACAGCTTCTCAGTGACTGCAGCTCCCCCTCCTCTCTGGCTGCTGCTACTGCACCTCAGCACACCGACAAGGTGAAACACACAAACGCTGTTAATCTCACAAATATCTCTGTGTTCTACCTGCATCAGGTCCCATACTCCTCATACTACACCTTGTATTGTACCCACCTTTTCTTCCAATTCAAATAAAGTACTGCCAGGCACAATGGTGGCCACTTTCCACAAACCTTATTGGTTTATGCATCAGTTTCACCAGTCCTCATCTGCTTGTATTTGCTGTCATTTACTTTGTTTTTTATTGGTTCTATGTTATTTTTGTTAAATTTGTTTTTACTGTTATTACTCCCCACTAGAACTGGGAATCACAATACGATACTAGGGATCAAACAGTATGTTTTTTACTAATTATTAGACCACCAACTGATATTTTCAACCAGTATGCAACAAAATGTATTAATCTTGGTGTCAATAATGCAAAACTTTTTTTGAAATCCCTGTTAAAACAAAAAATGTAAGTATTTTATAATACTGTAATAGTGTTTAATGAGATTTTTTATGTTGAACTGGAGAAATTGTGAATAAAAGTAAATGCATAAATGTTATTTTCTCATTTCAGTGTTGATAGTCTACTACTCATGACATGTAACCTGTCAGTACTGTGAGATAGACATTGATCTAGACCAACAAGACCCAGGTCCATTCATTTCATAGGATTTCTGATTTTTGTTTTAAAATGCAGATGTTGGTAAAGGTTGAAATACCAAAGAATTATGTATTTATTTACTACATTATGGCTGAAACAATGTGCAAAAAAGAGTCAGAGTCTTAACTGATTGTCCTAGCGGATTTACACATAAAGACACTGACCACATGGATTATAATAAAAACATTAATATTTTATACCAGTGTGTCAATAGAATGTCTCCAGAAGGAGTAATACTATATATTCCTTTATTGTTATTGTGTCCCACCTCTGTTGCACAGTACTACAGACTGGGGTTTTTTTTTGCTTTTGTTTTTGTATCAGTTTATGCTTTGAGTGATTTACCCCATTATCTGTTTTGTATTTCTTCTGTTGTCATTATCATCCCTTGTCCCGCCGACGCACACACATCCAGTTGTCCAATGGTTTTGACCACTGCAGCCCAGCCAGTTCCCCATACCTGCATAGCAACGGATCAGGCACTGCCTTTCCTTTTTTCCCTCCATCCTCCTCATCCTCCCCTTCATCCTCGTGTTCCACCCGTTCATGGTCACGTCCTGCCTCAGCCTTGCTGCCAGACTTCCCTCACTATTGCACGATGGGTTCCCCCATGGTGCCTTCATCCCGAGTTCCCACTTGGAAGGTTTGTTCATCGCCTCTGTTTTGATGCTCATCTTTGTCCCCCTACTTTTTTCAACATGCAAGAAATGTTTAATTTTCACTACATTTAGATATGCTGTATATGTAATGAAAAACATTTCAGAAGGAAAGAAAGGTTTTAACATTCCATCACCTCTTGTTCACAAAGGAATAATGGAAAACATAAAGACTGATCGTAAATGTGCTTCTTTATAGGACTGGGCTAAGCCAGGACCTTATGACCAACCAATGGTCAACACATTGAGGAGGAAGAAAGACAAGGACACTTCAGCTGTGGTGGACACTAATGGTAATGTGAGCTGTGATTACAGCCCTCCATCAGCCTCAGTTTCAAACTCAGCAGCAGCTCCAGCTGCGTTACAAGCACCAATCCCATCAGCCTCAATGGATGAGAACAATAGGACTGTGGCCACTCTGCTCAAGGTCAGTTTCAGTCTCACAGTCCTTCAAAGTCAACATGTAAAGCCATCTGTGTTGCATAAGTTACAGACAACCTCACATTGAACCTGTAACAGGCCGTTGTTATTATAGTCGTGGCATGCAGGCCACATGAATGAGCCTCCCACCACTAATGTTCCCATTTAATGACTTAAATGAGTTGTACCTAATGATTTTAATGACTTTAATGAATTGTACCTGGCTGAATCCAGACGGTCAGACTTCAGAGTCTGTTATTGAGCTTTACTTTTCATTGGTTTGGTTTTGCTACTTTAGGCTGGTGATATTGAGCCCCATGAGGAACTGGCTCTGGCCTTATCCAGAGGTCTAGAGCTGGATGCCCAGAGGTCCAGCAGAGACTCTATTCAGTGCTCTAGTGGCTACAGCACTCAGACCAATACACCCTGCTGCTCTGAAGACACTATACCCTCACAAGGTAACACAGACTTAAAATAAAAGTGACAAAGT